>CM074958.1:13324499-13337351 GCA_037577455.1 Pangasius macronema
GTTGAGGATGCAGAAGATAGGGATAGGTGGAGAGTGATGATTCGCTGTGGCGACCCCTGAAGGGAAAAGCCGAAAGGGGAAGAAGAAGATACTAAAAGCTTGTAAATATCCCATAAAAAATATGACTAGCAGAATAAAAAAGTAATAAATTGTGACTGAAACCAGTTTTAATTGAATAGATGAGAAGTAGGTAGCTAGTGTGTGCTCCAGTGTCTCCATGACTGTATCACACATTTCCTTACATCCGTATCATACATTTCCCTCTACTGAATTACTCAAAACTTGCTTTAAATCATTTTTCCATGGTAATAGACGTAGTGTATTGAGATTCCTTTGTCAAAACAAAGGAGGATTATGTTAATAATAAAATAATAATATTTCACCGGTTCACCAGTTGTCGTTCCTTGGACCACTTTTGGTAGGTACTAACCACTGCATACCAGGAACACCCCACAAAACCAGATGCTCTGACCCAGTCATCTAGCCAGTCGCTCAGCTCCTCACGCTTGGCCATTTTTCCATTTTTCCTGCTTCTAACACATCAACTTCAAGAACTGACTGTTCACGTGCTGCTTCATATACCCCACCCCTTGACAGGTGCCACTGTAACCACATGTCACTGGTTTTAATGTTATGGCTGATCGGTGTATGCTTAAAATCGCAAATCTTTGTGTGAAAATATCCATTATGACAGTAGTCAGAGTGTTCTCTGCCCTGCCCTCTTCTCTACTCAAACACACCAACATCAACTCACGAAGGAGCTGTTAATTAGCTGACTACTTGAATCAGGTGTATTACATCAGGAACAACAATCATAGGGTGGGAGCCAGTGCCTTAAGATAAACCTAGCCACCCCGAGTCATAACAGAACTGAGGAAACCAAATGGGATTCTGTCCATGCAGATCTAAGAGTGGCCTGAAAGCACCACTCACTTCCTTTGCAGAGGTCCTTTCACATGCCTGCTCGGCACTGAGAAAGGTGTGTTTTCAAAAGATGAGAATGGGGAGAGGAGGCTAATTCAATTCAGCAATCGTGAGCAAGAAAGAGGAGGCATAGCAGTGTGTCTGAGTGTCTCTGCTGCGGCTATACTCTCCCTCCAGCTAATCACGGCCCTGACATTGTAAGCTTCAGGCAGAGAGAGAGAGAGTGTGTGTGTGTGTGTGTGTGTGTGTGTGTGTGAGTGTGAGTGTGAGTGTGTGTGTGTGTGTGTGTGTGTGTGAGTGTGTGTGTGTGTGTGTGTGTGAGAGTGTGTGTGTGTGTGTGTGTGTGTGTGTGTGTGAGTGTGAGAGAGAGAGAGCGATGGAGCAAGAGAGCACGGGAGTAGGCCTACAGCTGGCGTAATGCTTTCAATCCATCCCAGTAAATAACGGAAGGGGTGGCACTGGTGAATAGGGAGGGTGTACGAGGTACATTTATTCACGTTCCACAGTGATGTACATCCCTGACCTTGGCTAAAGCCATGAAACGTTAACAACACGCTGTTCAGCAAAAAATGTCAGGTTATTCATTAACACCACCAAAAGGAGGAATAAATTGCTTTCAAGAGAGGCCTATGCCATGCTAGCACAGGTGGGAGGAGATGTCAGAGGGGAGTGTGCTCGCCGGTGTGTGTTTAGAGGGGAGCGAGCATGCATTAACGTGTGAGATGCTCAAATATCACAGATCACGCCTGGAACAGGAGGAAATAAACAATCTTGACTTCAGCTGCCCCTCTTAATCCTTGGAGAGCAAATGAGCCAAGGCGTAAAAGAGGGAAGAAATAAATAAGAGAGACAGCATGAGTGAGACAGAGAGAGGCAAAAAAGAATGTGTGGGTCCTCATGGCAAAAAAGCAGTGGGTGCTCGTGGCTAGGGAACTGGTGTGTGTTTTCATGCCATCATGGCTCATTAGAGAGCAATTACTGCTTATTGCACTGCCCTGACTGGGCTGGCCTCTGATTTACGGCCACGGTTGAGGGTGAGAGTGGTCCTAAAACCAGCTAAGCAATAATCAACGGTGTGTAATCCCACCAGCACTGGAGGCCAGCCCAGCATGACCGGCTACTCAAACTCCAAAAAACATGATCCTGACTAGAGCCAGAGAGGAGAAGGCACAAGCTCTAGTGCCCAATCCCTGAGCTCCTTGACTCTCAATGAGCCTGCTGAAGCATAGGACTGCTCACACCTTTCCATCTCCTTTTCTCCTACCTCTAAGGCATGGTCCTGCGCTTGCACACAAGAAGATCAGTGCTTTGAGTCTCATATAGGTTTTCAGTACCAGTGGAGGGTGCATGTAGCATTTCAGCATTTCACACTGCAGCGGTTTAAATATACACTAGCAATGTGCTAGCAGAGATGGTGCCTTCAAAAAAAGCATCTTATCCCTGGGCTCTGTGTATATATGTGTGTGTGTGTGTGTGTGTGTGTGTGTGTGTGTGTGTGTGCGCGTCAAGGCTGAGTGCCGAGGCCTATTCCCATGCCACACGCTATTTTTCAGCAGTATGGCATCATGTGTTTTTCACGGCTCTCTGTTTGTCTGAGCATTATGCTAGATGTTTACAACCCATGCTTCCTTCATTTAGACAAAGCACATTAGGCCCTTTGCTTTACATTTTACATTCACATCACTCAAGTGCAAGATGCTTTTATTCAAAGCAAAAATAATTGAATAGAGACAGGATGCCATCTGACAATATAGCTGAGCAGCTGAGGATTAGGGGTATGGCTGGGCCATATGACAATATGACACTGATATTGCAGTAAATTACATCACTGACATGGTAGTGACACGGTAGTGACGTGGTAGTTTGTGTGACAGGTGTACACTTAGTTACGATTGCTTAGCAATTAATGATCAGTGATGGCTACAAATAAGACAACACTTCACCACGAAAAACTAATCACAGTATTTGAGAAAAAAAGGAGAAATTTGTAACGAAAGTAACAGTCGAAAAAAAAACAACCCATGTTGTCACTTCATTAATCAGACCAGACACAGGAAATGAAAAATCTATGAAAGTCTATGAAAACGTTCTCTATGCGCTGCCTTCAGGTAAATAATTTATACAAACACACGTGATTGGCTGCAACAAACCTCAGTAGGAGGATCTGCTACAGGAGCTATGATGGTTCATGTCACTGAACTACAGCCATTTATACAAACATTTATCAGCTCTGATATAGTATTTTTCTGTGTTGGGTTTGATTCGCTGGAATACTTTGCCAGATCACACTGCTGTGTGTTAATCATCTTCTAGCCCTTCATTATTTGCCTGACCACAGCACTGCTGCTGGCTGGATATTTTTGGTTTTCAACCTAGCAGCTATATTCAGGTTCACTGCTGTACTAAAAATGGTCCATTACTGGACAATGGTAGGTACAAAATAAATAAATAAATAAAATAATGCCATACTGCTCACTATTAGTAATTTCAAATATTTCTCCACTCACAGCATCATGGAAGACATTTGCATAAAAGGTCTAATATCAGACCTACTTAATTAAAGATCTCATATATATTATTTATACCGTGCCTGTGACAAGGCCATAAATAAAAGCAAGACTTCACGTCAATGCTACATAATTTTCTCAGTCAGAAGATATAGCATGTTGCTAATAATAGCACAGCACATTTCCAGGCAGTCAAAAACACTCACAAAGCCCATCATACCTCCAGCTAATCTATTACTGCTCTTCCGAACTGCTGTACTCACACATATCTCCATGTAATTGAAAGTGGAAGGTACATGTGGGATTCTATACCTAAAGTACATTTTAAAAGATCATTTCTTCATTTTTCAAGAGTTACATCAGCAGAACAGAGGGACGAAATCAGGAAAGACAAAAAGAAAATTGGGCCAAATGAGAAAAAGTAAGTGCTGGAAAGTGCGTCAGAGGGATCTTTGATTAATTTGAAAATGTGCCCTGATTTTCAAGCAGCATCAATAAGAGTAAATGCGCAGCGGCACCAGAATAAAACAAGATCACACTCAAATGACTTTGATTCACTTTCCCAGTATAACCAGCATAATAACAGAATTAAAAAAAATCACATCCAGTCTTTTTTAATCAGCTTATTATCCAGTTATCGTGAGGATCCAGCTTCATAAGGAAAGGTACCTGGAATGAGGCCATGTATGAAATGACCTGTAGTTTGTTTTTCCGCATCATTTTCACTGAGCACTTCTTTCGCTTCAGTGCTGCTGGATCTCAGAGCTGTCAATCTTCCATCACCTACAGTTGGCAAGACTGAGTATTTCTGAAGCTCCCAGCTGTATGCTGATGACTGGCTGTACTTTGATCACTGACTGAAATCTAAAATATATACAGTAACGGTCTCTGCTGAGATAGTGTGCGTTTGTGTATATCTGTACATGCTGCACTAGTCACATTTTATCTGCTCATGTCCAGAGCCACTGTATTTTGGTGGCATAATATCTGTGGAGCAGTCTGGGAAAACCTTAAATGTGCAGTCTATAGCAGTGAATGACATGCTTCCATCAGCTTTTTCTTGGATATTTATATATAAGATTCAGTTTGCAAAAAAAAACAAAAAAAACCCAGCAGCCGTCATATTACAGCGCGATGCACACGCACCGTTGTTTTCACTGTTTAGCACTGTTTTTGTTTAGCATTGGCAAAGCTGTAATGCTAAACAAAAAAAAAAATAAAGTAAATGTAGCCAGCTCAAAACAGACTGAATTAATCAGAGATTATTTCAGCACTGATGCAAAAACGTAGAGAGATCAGTGGAGTGAAGTGATGATGAGCCTCCTGTTCATTAAATGTCATGACTGATATTTACCTCAGGGGATGAGACATCTCTCCGACTACACTTACCACGTATACTAATTTCACTAATGAACAAAAGACAGTATTTAACAGTATAAGTCTTACGATGATCTTTAAATGCGACTTTCCTCCCTTTTCACTTTTGTGGGGAACCAGATTTTAACATTTTATACCTTCACTTCTGGTTGAGATATAATTTTCAGAATTATATATACTAGAAATTGCCAAAAGGGTTTTTCAGGTCAGTGCGCATCTCTTCTCAATGTACTGAGTATGCACCGTATGTGTGGATGGATGGCATTAAAAACAGACTTAACTAGCAATATATTCTCTCCACATAACAGTAGAACATCAAGTCACAGGCTGATGGGACTGACTGCTTTCGAGAAGTATTTATGAGCGGAGCTACTCGAAGATAAGTTAAACTCAACTTTTAGTTTAGATCAGGGCTGCTGAATAAATCTAACCCTGCCTACAACACTGCGCATCAAGAAACTCAAGTCTCATCTACATGCTTTCGGGATATACCTCACTGGGAGACTAGTGGTATAACTGTAACAGGGAACCAATTACAGTTCCACTATGCCAAAGGGCTAAAAACTCCGGAGCAGTGCGGACGAGTTGTCTGAGGAGAAAAGTGTGCCGAACAGGGCAGGGACTCATGTTCTAACAGCTCTGTGGTGACAGCGTGGGCTCTGATTGCCTCCGATGATGCTCGTTCGGAGCAGTCCCAGACAATGGTGTGCCGTCAATTCCAGCCTGCTCTCTCTTTTATCACGGCCATAAAAATGGAGGGCAAAAGCTGTGCTCCAGATTTCGCACAGCTACATCTGCTCTGAAAGTAGACAGGCAAAAAGAAGCCTCTCCCTGACAGCCTAATAAACTACTCAGTAAGGAAAGAAAAATAGGTGAGCCGAACACTGAGTCTACACAGGTGTCCTGCTGTTCTCTCCTGACATACTCTCACTCACTGAGTACGGTGTTCATCAACCCCAGAGTGCTGCATTAGCAGCTGTTTACACTTCCAGTGTGGAGAGTGGAGGTTTACATTATTAGAAAAATAGCAAATGTAAGAGCAACCTTCATAAACCTGGAATATAAACAGGTTAGGTGAAAATAGTACCAATGGGAAAAGTAATCAGTTCTTCAATGCACTGCGATTCTTTCCTGAACAATCCTGCATCAATGCAGAAAATCTCATCAGAGTTTTACGAATAATAAGAAGAATATCAGCAGTACCAAACTTCTCTGATGAAAAATAAACATCATAGGCTAGGGATAACGCCTTTAAAACTGCGTTTGAATATTAATGATCCTGTAATTTCATACCGCCACAAACATAGTAGCACAATAGCACAGTATCATACCACCAAAAAGTCTTTAGACAAGATCTAATCAAAAATGAATATGTGGGTGCCTATAAATCAGAACGGAATGTAAAGAAGTTCGTCTACAGAAAAGCATGATGGGAATGAACTAATTAACACTGATTCCTAGGTTATGTTCATAACTAAATGTGAAATATCTGGATTCTTAACATTCAAATAGGGATTTTTTTTTGCCTTTGAACAAAAAGTGACATTCATTACGACAGCCGTAATATAAATACATTACCCTTTAATACATCACTGTAACATGACATGACTGTAACGCGGCACAACTGTAACACTCGTGCTTCCTGTCAATGTGTAGAGCTCCGCCTTCTTAATATGCCTACACAAGTACATCACTTCTCCATGTCCAAAAAAACAGAACAAAACAAGATTTGTCCACTCTTGCTGGAGATATAGTTAAAGAATACATTAAAAAAAAAGTTTTCATGAAAAGATTATACTAAAAAAGGGCACGACAGTACTTGCGAATTAGAGATGTGATTGACAATCATATCAATTCAGAGTTTGTGCACGCTGCTTCAGCTTGCAAGGAAGTGAGAAATTATGGGCATGACCTGTGGTAAAACTTCACCACCCATAACAAGCGAGTTATTTGGGTTTCAGTGAAAATGTACAGTACTTGCTGGTGGCATGCAGCTGCAGTTGATAAAGGTTGTACTGGCTCTCCTCTATGTTTTAAAAGCAGCAAGTGGAAAAGTAGAACTAAATTATATATACAATTAAAAAAAAGATGTATAGAAATTAGATTTCAATTTCAAATGAGATCATTCCGAAAAGGTAAAACTGGATCGCATTTTGCTTCAGCTAAACCTGTTCCCCGATGTACTTTAACATTGTTTCCAAACAAAAAGTTCGAAAAGCTTAAACACAGTACATCACTACCACGCTTCAGTGAACAGTGGTTTTAAACTGTAATGGCTTTTGCACTTCTGACTTTCTGACTTGCATCTTGGATGAGTCACGCACTACATACAGCGAAGGGATGATGCATCAGTTTAACTAATGCTAAATAAATAATGAATCAGCATATTTCCCAAAGTCACTAAAGCAGCAGTCAACCAATGAATCACTTGGAGTTAGACCTATTGCTTACATCAATGGGGACGGTTTGCCTGTGCCTGCTTCAAAAAAAAGTGTGTGTGGGTCGTTATATAAAAAGACCTCCATGAAATTGCTAAGATAAGATAATGGCAAAGAAAACAAGACTTAGCTGGATTGTTGTCGAGTTTCGGCTTCAGAGACGGTGCATGCTAATACATTTTCCTGTCAACAGCACAATCCATGCTGTCTGGATTTATTGCACAATGTAAAATGTGGCAATTCATGAATATTTGCTTAGGCTGGGAGATAGGGACCCTGCAGCAGCTTTTAAAAGTCCTCTGCTGAGTGAAAAGCTCAGTAATAAAAAGAGCACATGGGAATCAAAACACGTGATTGTTCCGAAAACGCGAGTCGCTCCTGCAAGTCCCTTAAACATCCTTCCATGCTCACTGCCCTGTGCGGAGAATAATAGTCATAAACACCCGGGCTCTTCTATAGGCTACACCTTGCTGCTGTAGATTTGCTCAGCTTGCTGAATTGGATTTCATAATATAGCTTTATGAAGGAAAAGAGGATTCATGTGTGATTTTCAAAACATGCTGAGTAGCAAGGCAAGTAATTGAAATACACTACGGGCTGATTTTGTGTATTATAACAGACAGGTATTAAAAAAAAAGGCAGGGTTTCAGATTTTTTTCTCCAGAAATGAAATAATTACAATGTGCGAAAGTGAGAAAGTATCAGTGCGAGCCATGTGAATATCACACACATCAGCACTGTCCAAAATAAACAGATGGTCTGCGGAGTGAGTGGCAGGTCAGCATATTCTTGGTTGACTAACTACTACAGTGTGATTCTTGGAACGTGGCTGTTTCAAAGTAGCCCTGCTCAAAAGCATTTTCCAAAAACAACAAGAAAGACCGCTTCCTTTGGGTGTCTCGTAGCGTTGGAGCTGCATGACAGGGATACATCCTTTCAACCATTCAGGTCGACGCGCTGCATTTTTTATATGTTAATCTAATTCGCCCAGTAAATTAGGATTGATCACTACAGCTCTGGGCCGCAGCCATCATGGAGGATCTAATCAGACAGACGGAGGAGGTGGAAAGGGGGGACGAAGTGTTCGCTCGAGCAACAGCCCTCCATAAATATAAACCATATGAGAAGCAGCGAGCGGCCATAATGGTGAGAGGGAAATCCGATTAGCCTCCACTCTCTCTGCAGGTGTGCTTTTAGCCCCCCACCTTAGTGGGCTGCTAGCACGCTATGTTAAGCCTTTCCTCGACTATTGTGTGTCTCTAGCAAGGCAGCGTGCATTTGTGCTCTCATCAGGCGGATGTGAGCGAGAGGGTGCTCTTAGCCTGCTGATGGAGAGAGAGCATGAGAGGTTGAGGAGATCCTGAGAGATACAACTCACACAGGAAGGCTTCTCCTGCAGCGCTCCTGGTCATAAATTACGCTGAATTAACATGTCACACACTCGGCTCGCATCACACACACACACACACACACACACACACACACACACACACACACACACACATATACACTCACTGTGCTCTCTCTCTCTCTCTGCCTAATGGATCTATTAACCAAATGGAGGCAGGGATAAATGGTTACACAAGCGGGACTTGGAGTTTGGCCCTCAGCTGAAAAAGCTGGACATGAGTAGTGGTGCTGAGTTTGCCATTTTGCTGTTAAGCTTGTATACAGTACATGCTTATTTTCGTGCATGTAAATTTAATAGCGTGGTAAACTCTGTGAAACTGAAATGGTCCGGTCGTAAATCAGCAGCCCTTGCTCAGTGTGAGGTGTGGCAGGTCTTTTCAGGTGACTGCTGCCAGATTAATTTTTTTTCTTCTAAGTGATCCGCCCACCATGCTCATTCAAGAGCCATTGCCTCGAATGTCCTTCAGCACTACATGATTGCTGGTGAGAATTCAGTGCTTTAAAAGCTCGTCTTCGTGGCCCTGAAAGACCCTTCTCGCTTACAGATTGTTGTAACTGATAGCGTAAGAGATGCTAAGTGCCAGGTTCAGATGGCACTCCTGTAGAGACGCATATCTCGCTGGCATCTCGGGCAACCAACCTGCATGCTCAGATAAGCTAACAGCACGGCACGCTTAAGTGCCACAACCAGCTTTTTTGCTCCGTTAGGCCATGAAACCACAGATGAGCCTGAGCTACGGCTCCCAAAATGCAGCTTTCAATTTTTCCAGGAGGAAGAAATGAACCACAATGCGCGCATTAATGTGCCTTTTTCCCTCCAGACGTAAACAAACACTAACCGAGCTCTAAAATAAGGGGGGGGGACATCAGCAGTCATTTGGCTGCAGAGCCGTGAAAACAATCTCATATATAGACCAATTTTTCTACTATTTTGATCTTAATATGAAAATACATCTAAAATGATTAAACCTACTTCTAGACATTGTTCCTAATTCAAGTTAGAAATTGTCCTGTTCAACTGGCAGATAATTCTGCTTCTTTATATAACAGTTTATTTATTTATTTTTAGAAAGAAACAAAATTATCCACCAATAGAAAAAGACAACTGCAAGCTTGAAATTCATGAAAATGTCTAGCTATGAATTTAATAATCCGATTTCATTTATAATAAGAAGAAACAATGGGCAAATTTTTATGAAACTTTTTTTTTTTTTGCAGGGATGGCTGAAGGCTTTTTGTTCCTAACTGCAAAAGTGTTGGCACCCAGCCATGGATCCGCAGTTGTAATGTTTACACCACTTTATTCCTTAGATATTTTTCCCTCTTTCTCTTTGTTATTGAAGCACAGGCTTGAACCGTACACTCTAACCAAAACCGATCATGTTTCTATGGTGTGACGGTCAAAGCAGTTCATTCTTTCAACTTTTTTTTTCCCTTCTTTTCTTTTCTTTTCCAGGAGAAGATCACACCTGACCTGGTGACACCTGAGAAGCTGTGCAAATGACTTTCACACTTAACGGCACATCATGGTTGACTCGCAGCCAAAAATACCCTGAATAAAGCACCTGTCTATCAAGTCAACGTCAAAGAACGAGGGAGAATTCAAGCTGCCTATCATTCCAGAGTCACTCTTTAATGCAGACACAGTGCATTATTTATACAATTTGGTTCTCTAGTTTTTACGAGGAAGCTGGAGCATCATGATAGTATGCCGAACTGTGTGTGATAAATGAAGTGTTCCAAAACATGTCATCACCCTGTTTTTAGGTAAGCAGGGGTTTGTTTTTTTCCACATATTTGGAAATCTGGAGAAGCATGTGGTTGTGAAATTAAAATTAACTGAGCAGAATTAATTCAGGCAGCTGTACTTTAACTCAATCCATGGATAAGCATGCAGGGCGCAGGTTTGGAGATTCGTTTATACATAGTATTTTATTCTAGGCATGCTGGATTATGAAGCACAGGGGGGGGTCCAGAGTCGCTCCTATGGGTCTGTTCTCTATGTACATCTGTGCAAGTCAACTGATTACTGCTGGTGCAGGCCTGAAGCCAGTTATGAGCCTGAATCACACAGCTGTACTTTGCATTAATTAGTTCGCTCCTCACAACCCTTGAAGGCTTTCCGGCCTCGGCGTGATCTTTAGGCGCTTTATACCAAGCTTTCTAGTGTACTCAGCAATTTTGAGATCGTGAACTTTCATCTTAAGACTGTGTGTTGGTTCATATTCAAGCAGAAAGAGAAAAGTTGCAGGGCATTAGTTAACAAGAAATCTTCAACGGCATCCAAGATTTATTTAATAATTAAATTCCGAGTTGACCTTCTTTAGTTTAAAATTCTTTGTTGGTCAAGCCTGTTCCATTTTCACTTTGGTTAGCAATTTTCAGCATTACAGAAGAAACCATATGACCTAAAGAGACTGATGCAGCAACACTTTAGTCCTTTAGTCTGTTCGGCTCGCTCACCTCCTTATCCAGACATTCTGCGCAAACAGATCAGGTACCAAAGCTTCAACCGTCATCAACACCACCACGCTTTTCACCTTGTAGATTGTTAACTAGTCTAGCCAAGTCTCTGATCATTATCCCGTATGTTTGAAATTATTCTGAGATCGTTCGGGCTTATTATTTATGTTGTGAAATTATTTCTCCTACTAAACACATTACAACTGCGCTAGCGATATACGCTGCGACGTCAGAATGGACACAACTGCAAACTTCTAACAGAAATCACGAAAATACAGCAACAAATTAGCACCAGAATCAGTGAACACATCATGAATATTTCACTATAAGCATTATTTAATGCGTTTCAGGACAGAGGTTTCCTCAGGGTAGAGGATTGGAATAAACACGTGCCTGGGGGATTCCAGCGTAAATGGCTTTTGGCACAGCATGCAGGAGCAACACAAAACACAAGCAGAACAGGCATGATGTTTTAGGCAAATGAGACTCAGATCATTGTGCCACCACACCTTAACAATACATAGTTAGATGTCCTAAAAGAAACCCTCCAAGGTAACAAACCTTCTTACTGAGGAACAGAAACTAGGAGTGTGAGGTGATGAAGAACAATAAAACCTTTCAAGGGTGTTCATTGTCGGTTAAAGTGGGGTCACAAGAGGGTCGTGTTGAGCATGGAGGCCGAGCCTTCAGCCTTAAAGTGCTTTCACCCAAGCGAGCACACCTCTCAACACCACAAAGCCCAGATTCATTCTCCCAGATTTCACACGCTACTTTTCCACACCTGCTTCGCACATGCTTTTAAAATATCAAATTGCAGTCCCCGAGCATTAAAACGGACAACAACAACAACAACAACAAAAAAGCACCACTTTGCTGCATCACAGACTTCAACGACTTAAAGTACACGAAAAAGATTTTTAAAAAGATGCAGTCATTTGTTGAAAAAAAAAAGAAGAACAAGTCTGGATTGAAGAAACAGCTCTTAATTGAGGTGAGTGTGATCGAGAGGCTGTGTTCCAGATGGCCGCGTGTTATTTCACCGTGCCTTGTTAATGCGGCAGGATGCGACAGCCGTAAGCTGAGAGCTCCCTGGAGGCTCGGATCTGGAATGAGGACCAGCATGGGCATCGCTGCCACCCAGCGCCCGACTCACTCACTTACTGCAGGACACGTCATGTCAAGCACACCAGCAAAATGGTGTTAGTTAATGCAAGACACGCTGTTAACAGACATACTGCTGGTTAACATCTCTCCACAATACGATGAAAGGGAACAGAAGGTGTGCCTATTCATTCAACACACAATCTCGCTAGTCAACTGGAGCAACTAATGAACATGGCATGATCACATGGCAGTGGGTTCTGGACACATGAGACCAGCAGATAAGTTCAAACCTTTCTGTATTTCAGTGCTCCATTATAAGGAAATGTTAAGAAACAAGAAGCTTTGGTGGGATCCCACATCAACTGAAGTGTCAATCTTGCCTGGGAGAATAAGTTACTTAAATCCTGCACTAATCTTCACTCTGAATGAATGAGAGGTACTACATTACTCACTGCACTACAGCATTTCACTTAATACCTAAACGTGCTAAAGATTCCAACTTGATGTGGAATTTCATGATACTATAATACACCACTAGGGTTGTTACAGTGTCACAGTTAGTCACAGTGTATGATCAGACGACTGACTGACTTTTCTAAAATTTAAGTGGAAGTGACTTTGTGGCCAAG
>CM074958.1:13337394-13369335 GCA_037577455.1 Pangasius macronema
GCAGAGAGCGCTGGTCATTCACTCCCCCACCTACAATCCCTGCCGGACCCGAGACTTGAACCCACGACCTTCAGGTTACAAGTCAGACTCTCAGACCATTAGGCCACGATGCATTTCTGTCTATTACCGACTTTTTTTTCTCCCCCCAATCAAGTTCCTTACTTTAATGGTCCTTTTCCCTTTCATGTCCAGCTGCAACTCCCCAAAAAATGTACAACCCCCTCCCATTGGACTTTCCAGAAATCATTCTACAGCAACCTCCATTTATTCGTGTAGGGGATGTTAAAAAAATTTATTATTTTTTTTCGTGTCTTTTGGGAAACCGACACATTAGGTGATAACAACATTTGTACAATGTGACGACCGAGAGCTGCCACTCCTAGCATGTTCCTAACTTAATCATACACATCAGCTATCAGAAGCACAGAAGAACACGGCATTGCTGACCATAACTAAACAAAACAATGATTTGGCTAAGAAGCATCTCACACTAACATGCTAGTTAGATTTTTTGGGGTTGTTTGTTTTTTGGCTCAGCACACTGCCTTGTCCTCACAGCCACTCTCTCTTTCAGTGTATAACAACTATGTGATAAATACTGACAGTGTAAAAGATTTTATGGAAAAATTGTTCTCAAAAATATCTTTATAACAATTATTGTGTGTCCTTTTGGTTTTCCTTTGTGTTTCACTCATATTTCTGCATTACCTGGTAGAGTTTTCCCTAAGGATTAAAGTCTTGGCACCCTTGGCGCATTTGGCTGCACGCTGCCATTAAACCAAACAAAGACAAAGCCCCTGTGCTCATTTTAACATGAATTGCACTACGCTTAGTTTTATTTCAAGTACCTTTTTTGCAATTCCAAGTAGTATGTTACCCGTGGCAGACAACCTCCAGAGACGCTCCTGTAGATCCACTCACAGGTGGTGTTACGCGATGTGAAACAGATCCACTCCCTTGGCTAGAACACAGATAGTCCTGGGTTTGGATTTGCTGCCAAGTGTCATGTGGAAAGGTGAAGAAGTGCTATAAGATGCCTCCATATAGTGAAATGTAACGCAACAAGCCAAGTACATTCATTCATTCATTCATTCATCTTCAGTAAGTGTTTATCCTGGTCATGGTCATGGCGATCTCACGTTATTAGTTCATTTCTAGACAATTTGAGCAATTACCCTTCTAATTACTATAAAAACACAATTAAATCCAGATTTTCCAGCACTTTTAGACAGCATGAGCATTCCAACTCAGTGAGTAGCTCTGCATCTGGTGCTATATGCGTATTAATAAGATACGAGATGAAGGGCTTATACACTGGAAGTACTACACATGACAGTGATGCAAAAATTTCACTAATGATGATGCTTAATATCCCATGAAGCCTTAAGCACAAGCAAAATGTTCGCAATTATGTTGTTTAATGAAGCAATGTCACCTTTAACAAGCGACCAGTATCTAAACTGGCACTTCTTTGACGCCCTTCACAGTCTAGGTGTGCTTTAAAAAAAACAGTTGCTCTTTATTACCCCTAAAAACAAAGGAAATGCAGCTTGAAAGCAACAAATGGGGACTAAGGAAGTCCAAAATACAGCTAATAAGTGACTATGAAAGTAATTGCTACCTCCTTTTCATGAAAGGAAAGTAAACATTCACATCTTTTCAGGGCAGGATAAAAGACAACAGAGAAAGACTGGAAGACGAGTGCCTAGGAGTATTCTCGCACGCCTCTAATGACTGAATTTTGAGCAATTACCCTTCTAATTACAAAATGTCATATAATTACAACCATCCAAGGACATGATGAACTGGGTACTATTTCAGCAGAAAGGAAAAAAAAAGTTCTCATGTGAGAAGAAAGCAATTTTAGTTAATCTCGGTGCTTGTTCTAGGTAACAGGACACTTCCCCAAAGCCACATGGTTGAGCAATTGGGATTTTTTTTTTTTATCATGACAGCTTTCAGGTATTGTGTCAAGTCAAAACTTGTAATCGTGACAACACTAATACTGTCTGCTAAAACGCAAACTGTCACACAGACAGACAGACATCAGGGCAAAGAGATGCCATTACACAGAAATGAGAGGATGTTATTTAATCCCTGAAGTGACATTCATCAATCACATGGCAGCAGCAAAGCCGAGTTGCCATTCAGAATCTGTGCAGGCGTTTGAAGTCGTTTAAAGAGATGAACTCAAAAATGTTCATTTTGCTCAAATCTGGTAGAGCGTATTTCATGTGATAACAATTCATGTGTTAGACTATGAAGTGTCATTACAAGCACAGCATTGGGTTCACATGAGATAAATAATGTACAGGAAAAGTTACATATGATTAAGGTGTACTGTAGGGGTAGGTTCAGGTAGTGTAATTACACACACAAAAAAAATGATCACGTTCCGTCCGAACTCCCAAACTTTACACCTCTAAACTACCTTTACACTTATAAACTGTGATTACTTTTACTGTCAAACGGAATTTTATAATCAGGCTGTTAAAAAAAAAGTGTGGTAACATTAAATATGTTTGCCGGCAGGCTATTAAGAGACATGAGATATGACTGGAGTACAACAAAATGACCAGAATTCCTATAAAGTTGCTTCTGTAAGGAATAAAACCCGACTGGGTGTGCTGTTAGAGAAAAACAATCAACAAACCGATGATGTGATGCAGACTAGTGCAAAGCCTGCAAAGTTGATTATTCTCCAAAACAAGCGCATTCCAAAGTGTCTTATACTGCAGCAGTTTGCCAATGATTACAATTCTCCGAAATTATTACTTACTGTGTAGTATGAAAAATAGGTAAATATCAACATTGTCGATATTCGACAACAAGGGAGTGAGACTGCTTCTCTCTCTTCAGGGTAACACCAACAACTCAGCCTGTCACGTTACTGAGAAACATGAAAGAGCAAGACGTCCTTTGTCCTGAAGGATCTCCTTTGGTGGAAAGCTTGATTGTTCCAATGTGCTGACACACAAGACCCCTTCCATAACTGTTAAATAAACGTCTCCTTGCAGAAAACGTCAACATTCCAATGACAGCTTTTTAAAATCTCGATCATGCAGATTATGCGGAGAGTCCGCCATTCCCCGCCATTCACCAGTCCCTGTGTCCCTTCTAATGTATTAGAACAAGTGCATTAATATAAAGCTGTAACCTGAATTACGACTTTCACTACAGACATAGCCATGGAAATAAATCACCTTCTGACCAATTAGATTCAAGAATTCAAAAGCGCTGTGGTACAATCTTTACATTTCTGTTCTTCACAGAGCTAAAATATCCCACTAATGCCAGAATACACAAAGTCCTTCGCTGCTGTCAAAGAAAATCTGTGTTTAATATCTCTTCTCTCTACCTAAGGGTATGAGGAACATGATACTTTGCAGATGGAGGGAATCCAAGCTGGAGAGCACAGTGAAAGTTTGTCGAGCAGCACACAGCACCAGACAGAGTGACGGCTATGGCCCTTCTAAAGATTCCTGCATCATCACTCAACATGAATAATGTTATCTCCATCATTTATACTTCAGATACACTTACAACATGGCAGCAGGGAGTCTGGAGGTTTGACTAGGTAGTGTAGTAATAGATATGTCCGTTTGTCAAAGAGTACAGTAGTCCCTAATCCTGACGAGCTTGACAGTCTGTTGGTAAACTTATTTAATTACCGTAGCTTTCTTAACACTGATGCTTTGAAATCCTATCACTAACTACAGCCTGCTGAATTATTTCATATAGTTATCCTCAGGGGTGGACAGATTGCTAGACTGAGCACCCAAGAGAACTAGATTTTATGTCTGCACTATTTGCAGTTGCCTGGTGAACAAATAAACCCAATCTCCTACTGACTTTCTCGAAACGTTTTCATTTTAGCAGTGGTATGAACTCTTCTGAATCCCACCGCCTGCTGCACTACACACATCAGCCAGGGCGTTGATCTGCTTGATGGGAGAATTCCTTTTTTGCTAGCCAGATTAGTAATTGTGCATGGATGACAGATAATCTTTTCATAATCAGAAATACACAGGTTTGTGGACACCTGCCCATCACACCATATGATGATCTCTTTCCCTTCTCTGGAACTAACTGGCCCAAACATGACAGTGCCCCTGTGCACAAAACGAGGTCCATGAAGACATGGTTTGCCAAAGTTGGAGTGGAAGAACTTGAGTGGCCTGCACAGAGTCCTGACCTCAACCCCACTGAGCACTTTTGGGATGAATTGGAATGCTGACAGAACACCGTCAGTGCCTGACCTCACTGATGCTCTTGTGGCTGAATGGGCAAATTCCCCAAACCCATGCTCTAAAGTCTAGTGGAAGACCTTTCCCAGAGAGTGAAGGTTATTATATATATATAAAAAAAAATTAAAAATGGATTAAATGGAATGAGATGTTCAAAAATTACATATGGATGTGATGGTCAGGTGTCCACAAACTTTCGGACATATAGTGTGTGTGTGTGTGTGTGTGTGTACATACACTATATGGCCAAAGCACTGACAAAACTTCGCAAAGTAAAGTGCAGCACAAAGCTGTTATATAACTTTCCTTCACCCTGCAGTTAAACATATCACAAGATGCTAGCAAAGATGCAAAAAATATTTTTTGCATTGAAGGCAAGGAGAGAACATCACAGCTCAGCCAAAACATCTGCCAGTGCCTTGGGGACTTTTTGATCAGGTTGACACAGTGTGCTACATCAAAAACTTTATCAATAATCATAATGAGGACTATGACTACAATCATCCCCTTCATGGGAATTCATATATGTGCTTAGCTTTCTAACCAGTTAGCCGTTAGCCCATTTGAGAAGGTTTCTGAGCAACCAAAACATCAGCCTGGGCCACTTGCTGGGTGGGCTAGCTAATAAATCTGTCCACCCATGCATCTCCATCAGTAGCAAATAGGCATGTTTCTATCATTTTAAACATCATCGTTTCCATCATTGTGAACATTTTATCTTTTTTTGTGTAATTATATTAACATCTTTTTCAAATTCAGTGCTATTTCAAAATAGAATTAACAACTAATGCTCTGTTTCCGACTGCTGTGTATGTTCCCTTAGGTATCCATATGATAATGTAGTGTTAATTTCCCAAAGAACCCTAAAAGTCAGCATGTTCCTTCATCCAAATCAGACTGCTGAGTCAGCATCGTCTCTCATATCCTACATTCTTTTCTGAACGTGTGGCCGTCTTATGCATAAAACTGCACAGGCCAGAGGGCATACACGACCAATAACAAATTTTCATTTTAATGAGTGGAAGTATATGAATATTGATGTGCATGTGGAATGATTTTACCACAGAATATTGGACTGCTTAGCTACAGAAAATGAATTCCTATCCATCAGCTGGCTGGAGTTTTCATGAATGCGCTTTTACACAGTGTTTAAGTTAAAAATAAATAGCGTTTTCGTGCTGCAGGGTATTAGAAACAGAAAGGTGGCAGTGATTTTATTTAGAGAATTTAGCATGACATAAGGTCAGAGATATTTTTCCCTTCTTTTTTTCCACATGTGGCTAAACCCTGGCAGGGTCAATAACGATGTTAGCAGGATGTTAAGACATCGACTTTCTATTCTCTCCACTAATTACGGCATACATGACCTGCTGTATCCATCTTGGCTCCCTGGGTTTCTGATTACAATATTGAGTCAACAGAAGATGGAGTCTTGCTGAGACACAAATGAAAAAACGCACCAAGTGTGCCATGCACAGAAGGTGCCTTTTTTCCTCACTGATTACCCTTTCCCCAACTTCTGACCTCCACCATGAACTACAGGCATCTAATATCTTATATCTTACTATAACTGTGCTGAAATAGCACTAAAATGTTATTACAAATTTCAATCAAGCACAGTAAGAAACCTAAAGGATGTGTATTTAAAGAAAATGTGCTTTTCTTGCTGCATTTTTGATTACTCAAGACCTTTAAGATCCTCAGAGCCATTACTCATTATTTCAAACACTTTAGAGTCAAAGGCAAAAATGTCTTACATTATGTTCTTGACACAGTCACATGATGAGAATGTGTTTTATCCATATTGAATCCATATTCAGATCTTGGTCTATAATTTCAAATAAACTGAACAGAGGTAATTAGATTTCTAGACCTTATGTATCTTTCTATTAAACACAAACTGCTTTCATTATAGTTGAATTATTAAAGTATTTGTTGCCTTAGTATGTATTATATATACACATTCAACAACTGCTGACAGGCTGATAGATTTCAAACCCCTTTTTTTCCTCTAAAACAGATGGGAAACTATTCTGCTTTTTGCAGGATGCCTTGTTAACATCTATAATTATTAGCATACATTAATAAATTAATGAAAGCTGACTATGGGCAAAATAAATTTTATATCAAAATACTTATCAGTCATACATACTGTTCCCATTTCTGACATTCATCCTAGTTGCTGCACAAGAATACTTCTTATTCAAAAGCTTGCTCCAGCTGAAATACTAATTAGTTAAACAACCTTGGATTGAATAAAAGAGTACAAAAAGGAGAACAACCAAGTTATCAAGGATCACAGGTTTTATGCAAGATTTCATCAAATTCCATTATTATACAGAGATGCCAACATTGCTAACAAGAAAATCCCAGCAGGCAGAAATGGAAAAAAAACAGGATTTTACCACAAAAAAAACCCAACCCAGAGTATGCCTGTGGCTGAGACTGATCCATGCTAGTAGCATAAATGATTCAAACTGTCTTTTGATACAGAAATGCAAAACACAGGTTTCTTTTATAAATCATCTGAACATTCCACCATCTTACATACAGTTAACCCATTTCCATTTCTCCCACTCCAGCCAGACGTTTGAGACTAAATGAGCATGTGATACCATCAAGTTGAGAGTATTTAGGGGTAACGTGTTTTTTCCTAAAAGTGAGCCAAGCTGAAGTAAAAAAAAACAGCGAGGTAAAGGTCAGGTGTGAGTGCTACTTAATAACAAGCAAATCCTACCTTCTTGCTGTCTATTGGCTCACCAAGATAAACCTGATCTGAAATGAAAATAACCGCTTGCAGGAACAAATGCATCGTTCACATCTGGCATTGTATCCCCTCTGAAAAACTGGAAATGCCACAGCTAAACAGCAGATGCACCTCTGCTTGTATCTTAGATCTGATGGAGATTTAAAAAAAAACAGAAATGGTGTCAGATAAGAAAAAAAAACATTCATTGTTAATTTACTCTAATTACTAAGTTGATTCTTTTGGCCCTTTCAAATCATGTTAATCCTAATTGTTCCCTGAATCCCGTCATCGCCATTGTTCTGGATTGCTGCAGTACCATGCGAGTCTGAATCATTTCGCAGAAGGTGGGTGGAGCGGCCAGAGACAGAGACATGGATTAGAAGAGGCATGCTCTCTTTTATCAGGACTACAGGATGATGATCCAGTTCAGCATGGAGATATTTCAGCCTGAGCTCCCATTGCAGTCTCGGCCTCTGAGAGCATGCGTCTGCTGCTGCGGGGCTCACCACGCCGGCTCACCACACGCTATTCCATTTACGCTGTTACTACATAATCACCTGCATCACATCGAGGTGAAACGTATATATATTTTGGTAGAGGGTTAATGTAGTCAAGAAACGACGACGGTGGTTTTGTGTAATTTTTAATCATCTCTGTCTGACCTTTTTCTGGTCTGATACACAGATATAATAAAAGATATGTAACGAAACAGTTGAGCTAGCGGAGGTTTTTACTCTCATGTGGGCAAGACTGAGCGGTTAGATATAAAGCTGGCAAGACAAAGAAAGATCGTGTTTATTAACATGAACGTTTGTTGTTCATTCACTCATCCTTAGTGGCTGCCTGGTCAGGGTCACAGTGGTTTAAAATTAGGCTTCCAGTCGCTTATATTTTGGAAAATGGAACTAAATTCGCATCTGATGCAAAAGTAACAGGAATTCTAAAAAGTAAGAGTGACTTTGTTGGGTTTATTAGAAAAAATATATATATGGCACAGATCCTGCACTTGATGGAAAATGAATATTTGGTTCTTTACACGAGGTGGTTTGTGCGAATGTAAAAAATTACAGATTTCCCCAATTTTAGAAACCAAACCAGCCCAAAATACACATATACTCGACTGCTGCATCTTAATTTGTTTCAGCAATTTGTACATAAAGGTACTAAGGTTTTTAACACAGATGCTACATAGCCAGTAAGGGCTGATAAGGGGTTACTACAAGTAGATGGCTTTGGTTACGTGAGAATTCCGCCTACTCAATCTCTCGCCCCGTCTAGACTGAGTGCTTCTATTATTTATTCAACAAGGAGCACTTTTTTCCATTTATTACACAACGTTTTTGGTCTCCGGGTACGACACTGAATATAGACGTTAACTAGTTGCAAATGTTCTAGTGCCATTTATTACATTATTAGATTCATCCCAATTCTGACTTGTGCTTCGTGGGATTTGAAAGGCAACCGCATGACCAAAACAAACACAAATACACCGGGGGCGAGATTAATCTCTTCCTCAAGTCAGCCATATTACTGTGATTTATCTCTCTTCCCCAATGACCACATCCTTAATATTTAATTTCAAACATGAATTAGTGTGCAGAAATACGCTTCAGGGTTGCAGATAATGTGCTCTAGCATCTAAACAGCACTTTTAGGCAAAACTGGGCCTGTACAATGCTGCTCACAGGCACAGTCAGAAACTGCAAAAGCCCTACAGTCCATCAATATCATCAGCATGTCCAATCAAATCAAATTACTGGTTATATAGCAAAATGGAGGTAGTGAGAACGACAAAGGAATGAAACAGCTCCTCATAAGCCTGCTTCTGCCTTATATAATACCATAGATGCATTTTATTTATTAGACAAATGAGACTCAAAGACTAAGGCAGTTTGTAAGGACTTAACTTGCAAGTCTTCAAAGAACAAATCATTATTTCCAATGTGAAGCAAACCAAGCAATCCACTTTGCCAATCCAATTGAGAAACCTGACCTCTTTCTTTTTTTTTTTTCCTGCCAGACGTAATCACTGGTTGTACACACATCAACATTATCCCATCAAATTCCAATATGACATGATGTGACTTCCCTTAAACCAGTTCTACTTTCAATTAGGGCTTATTATGCAAGTGTGTGCAATTTACATATAGCTGAACATTTTCCTTGAAGTATCTCGAATGAATTTGCTCATCCTGGTATATATTTTTAGCATGCCGAAATAAAGTAGAGGATTCGAATTAATATTAATAAGCCCATTACTAAACTCATTTAGTGTCTGGCATTTTTATTAGTCAATTTTAGAAAATTTCATGGAAATGGATTTTGACACAAATCTAGTCACATTGTCATTTCTCAATTCCTTACATGACCCTGGTGTGGGTGTCAGGGGAAGAAATGAGCTAACAAATGAGAAATGGGTCACGGAGATGTAAGACATTTATTATCACTCACCTTCACACCTTCATCATTATATGACACACTGTGATGGTGGATAAAAGTAGTGCTCCAGACAAGTTGTTATGATTCTGCTTAGTACAAACCTACAATTCTAGTCTTGTGTTTGTTCAAACAGATGTGAGGGGTTATTGATTTACTTTTGGATCTAACAGAATGAATAATAATGAAGCAAATGTCGCAAATACTCTTTTATACATAGACTCACCAGCCACTTTAACAGAAACACCTGTATACCTACACATTCATGTAATTATCCAATCAGCCAATCATGTACCAGCAGCACAATGCATAATATGCTCATGTAGATACAGGTCAGGAACTTCAATTAATGACAGACTAGTCTGAGTATTTCAGAAACAGTTGCTCTTCTGGCATTTTCAAGCACAGAGTTTAAACAGAATGGCGTGAAAACAACACCTCGATGATGAGAGAGGTCAGGGGAGAATAGACAGACTGGTCGGATCTGACAGGAAGGCTACGGTGACTCAAATAACCACACTTCACAACCATGGTGAGCTGAAAAGCATCTCAGAATGCACAGCATGCCAAACCTCGAGGAAGACAGGCTACAACAGCAGAAAATCAGTCAAGAACAGGAATCTGAGGCTACACTGGGCAGAGAAAAGGCAAGGTTTTTCCAATCTTCAACTGTGTGAGCAAGTGACTTTGTGGCCAAGTGTGCTGACCCATACTCGGAATTTGTGCTCTGCATTTAATCCATCCAAGTGCACACACACNAGTGGTGGTATTGAGGGTGGCAGAGAGCGCTGGTCATTCACTCCCCCCACCTACAATCCCTGCCGGACCCAAGACTCCAACCCACGACCTTCAGGTTCACCTTCAGGTTACAAGTCCGACTCTCAGACCATTAGGCCACGACTGGCCATTAAGTGAAGTTATTTCCATCCTGACCAATCTGATGTATACTATATTATTCAGAGATAAACTATGAACATTTCACTTATTGCTGATCTTTAATTTCATTAGACAAGTTATGTATTTGTCTTTTTTCAGCTTTAAATAAAAAAAATACCATAAAATCAACTACTCGTCTCAAATACAAAAATATCTTCTGGTCTACATGCTTTCTAGAAAGTCATGCACGTCCTGAAATAATCAAAGTAAATGCCCACTCTCTGAAACTTTTCTATTAATTCTGTTCAAACCAAATTCAATAGTATATTGATGGAAATTAATGCGTACATAATCCATGGTATTAACCTTGCTTAACCTTAGATCCTAGTACACGGGACATGTATAGAGGACTGTGCTGCATTTTCTAGCACTGAAAATGAAATAAAGCTTGCTTATGTCTGAGCTTCTGGTTCGGCTGAAGTCATTGGAAAGCTTGATGCACATGACTGAGCCACAGCACTTGGGGCTGACTTTTGCTAACGTTGGCTGGTGGTTCCTGCTAAAACAGCAGTTAAAGCCAGACACGATTTATGTTACGTCTGTCCTTCATACTTTGTCCAAGGTAGGACAAAACGACTGCACTAACAGATAGTTGCTACATGATGACATGATTTGTCAACACTCTCGTTTTATGCTGAACAAAGGAAGGGGAAAATGCTCCGGTTTCTGTTTAACCACAAGGACAGTCTGCACATTCGAACTCTTTATAACTTATATTTACACAAACTCAATGAGAAGTGTGGAGGAGTGCACACAATTTGAGTAAGACAGTGCGATTTGTCTTAATGCTTAGAAAACCCAAGATACATAAACAAAAAACAACAAAAACTCTAATATTTGATGAATTGGATATGTATTTGATTTTCTTACAAAAAGATGTACTAAGCAACAGCAAAGACAGAATGTGTCTTAACTCTGTGTTAATATGAGTAGTGCTGCTTTTCTCTGGACTCAAATGTTGCAAACATAAAGGTTATGAAAGATAAAAAAAAAAGTAAGTTCAAACTACACCATTTATCAATTAATTAACACCCTAATCTCGAATCTTGTGCAAACTCCAAAACATCAGTGAGGTGTGATTTTGCACCTTGTCACACAGCACTCATCGTCCTGAACCAACCTGCAAAGAATCATTAAATTAAAGAAGCCAGAGCAAACAGCAGCCTTACTGAAGCAGTGGCCATGACCAGCAAATCCACTCTGACTCTGACTTCAAATCCTGTACTGCCTTCAGATGCACTCAGTACATACTTACGCATGGTCCGGGAAGTTTCAGAAGTTTATCTTTAAGCTAAGAAATATATTTCATCTTTTAATTTACTCTGTGACAACTGTAAGTCTACTGTGCTGGGAAAGTTCCAGTATTTCATCAGAAAGGGCTCAGAACAATCCAAACTCATCTACATCTACACATGTTGGTGCAGGTCATGCCAGGTTAGCTGCTTTTTCTTTTTCCATTCACACATATTTTATCTTTCACTCTTTATTAAATCACTACAGGACAGCTACACGGTGATGTCCAGATTTGTTGAGAAGTGACATGGTCTTTTTATGGTAATCATTTTCAATCCACATGCAGTCAGTACAAATATTTTTCTAACATAAATGCAAGAAAAGAAACTGAAACACCATCAACACCATATACATTAATAGTAATAATTAATAATAATTTATTATTTGTAATTACATATAATTAATAAACAACAGTTGTTGTTATATTAAAGACTATTATTATTAGTAGTATTTTTAGGGGCCCCCGGAGGACTGTTGGTTAGGCCTCTGTGTTCTCCCCGCTGCGGCCCGGGTTTGATTCCTGGCCAGAGAACCAACCCCAGCCACAAGTCAGTGCACTCTCAGTGCCAGTCCCAAGCCCGGATAAAAGTGGGGCTGGCTGCATCAGGACGGGCATCCGGCATAAAAACCGTGCCAACTCAAATATGCCAATGATCCGCTGTGGCGACCCCTAACAGGAGCAGCCAACCGAAGAACAACAATTATTAGCATTATTGTTGTTCTACCTCTTCTTCTTCTTATTGCTAATGTTGTTGTCATTACTGTTATTTATTAATGTTATTACTTTTAACACTAAGATAATTATTATAAATAAAAAATGGTTTACACTACCATACAATGCTGTGGTGTTAATATTTTTATACGTCTACAGAAACAGATTATGCAACAGAAAAAGATGGAAATTGAAAGAATCAAGTAGACCAACAGATTTTAATTTCCTATAAGCTGCTTGTTGCTGTAAATAAGTATGAGTTGACTCAGTCACTGGAATAACAGTACTGAGGATATACATCCTCCAGTCAGAAAAGCTGATTTTGATGCAATGTACAACAATATAATATTAATACCAACGTCATATTTGCCTGTTTCTGCTCTTAACTTCTTTTTGTAGCTAATAGTTTACTACAGGAAATGACACGCATGAAGTGAAACCCAACAAACGCTCGTGCACTCAATTCCCAAGAGTCACGCATTGACAAAATATGGCTGAACCAAACGGGAACAAAAGCCAAGCAGTTAAAGCAAATGAATGCCCGAGCTGGTGGCGGCCATTAAACGCCTCAGTACTCACACCCAGAGCCGAACACGCACGCTGCATTTTCCTGGTCAGTTCAAAGGCACTTAGAGGGCCTGACATTATTTTGCAAAGAAAAATGAAGCACCAAAACAGTACAGCACTCTTCTTTTAAAGGTTATTCCTCCACTCTGGGATCATTCTCTCTGCAGAAGATAAACACTAGTGACAGTCACGCATGCATTATGTATAGCTGGGTTTTTAATAGTTCATTCTTCGCTTTGAAAGATAATTATGCAGTCCAATACATCTGTGTGTGAGACTTATGCATGTCATGCATTTGTAAATGAGAGGGATTTAAGATGCTTAGCTAAACATTGCTATGCTGCTCATTAGCTAATCAACAGCACTTGAATAAGTTAGGGCATCTGACTGCATGTGTATAGTGCGTAAGTGTTTAACGTCTTCTCCATATTACATCAGTGGACGAGCGGCATTAATAAGACTGACACATTAAAACCTTAATGTACAATAATACATTTATTAGTATCAGTGTGTTATGTTATAGAAATGCAGGTAATGGGTGCATTTTGATTCTGGGATAACACAAAGTTTCTGTCCTTGCAGTTCTTCACATGAAAAGGTCAGGGGGAAGCACACCACACTTGTTGGTTGGACCCTTTCGGAGTGTTGGGAAAAAAGGCAATACATCCCCGACTCTTCCTTTTCCTTTTTTAGGTCAGCAGCTCGGGGTGCCATTTCAGAAGGGAATCATGAAATTGGGCTGGAAATGAGACGTGTCGCTAAATGTCAACTCGTCCTCTCCCCCATCACAGCTTGACATGCTGAACTACAGCCGGCGACACGGGCCAAATGTGCCGAGCTACCTTCCAGGCAAGCTGGTGGGCCTTATTAATATTTATAGAAGAACAGCTTAAGGGCAGCCCCCTTGAGAGCTATCACTCCACTTTGCTGCCTAATGCTCACAAAATATATTGACAAGTCTCTCGCAGCTCTCTGCGCCACAGGCTCGCATGCCTTTGGAGCCAAGCGCACACTTGCGCTCGGCTTGGTTTGAATAGAGGCCGCTTTGGTGGGAAAACAAAGAGCTGAGTGTGTATGCCACCGGCTAGCTGATTTAACAATCCCTTCTACTTCATCGTCTAATGAGATTTCTGCTTTGAATACAATAAATTTTTTTTGCAACTCACAATGGGCTTGGCTCAACAGCCATTCAAAGCAAAGTTGGAATGACATTTGTTCTTACTTTTTGAACTTAAGTAAACAATCCATAGTGTATTTGTAAATGTCACACACACACAAATTTTTTTTTTTTTACTTCAACTTTTCCATTCAAAACAAGAAACTTCTTCTGATTCCATGTTGCATTAGGTGTAACTAATACCTATCCACACAATTTTCAATCAAATTTATATAAAAAAAATCTTAACATCTATGTGTAGGCCATTTCATATAGAAATCAAATCAAACACATCTAATTAAAATGCTTCCTCCGTCGCTCATAAACTCTTTCAGATCACAGATTTGCAATGGCCAGGCCGGATCTGAACACATGAATAAATGGCTCTTTGTGATCCGTTTAATGAGAGGCAGACAATAAGTGCTAGCGAGACAAACAAGCTAGCAAAGGTCCAAAGAACATAAACGGCTGTTAACTCCTTGGTGGGACAGGGGGAAATCACCGGCACTCAACTATTAGTAACACCTCAATTAAGACAAAGGTGTGTTATATAACGCCTGAGTGTAGCTCTGAGAACCGTTAGAGAAGAAGGCCTATGTTTTGTTTGTGGGTAAACAGAGTTTGGCACTGGGAGGACAGCTAGTGTGAAAGGGGAGCAAAGTGTGTGTGTGTGTGTGTGTGTGTGTGTGTGTGTGTGTGTGTGTGTGTGTGCTGGTGAGGGCTTAGTACATAACCTCATTCCCAGAAATCTGCTACCCTGCAGTGTTTAGTTCAAAACACACCTGGTCCTAATATTCAGATGCTGCTTAAGGACTTAATTAACTGAAGTGTGTGTGTGTGCGTGTGTGTGTGTGTGTGTGTGTCTTAGATTAGGATTTGGAATGAAATTCAGCAGGAAGATCTTCAGCAGTTGGGCATTCCTGGTTAAGCAGATTAGAAAGATCAGAGTATCTGCGCAGAGAGATCACTATACCACAGCTGGAGCCTTTTCTACACTGTCGCAAACTACGTACAAGCATCCTGCTTAAAAGTGCATTAAAAGTTCTAATTCTTCACACATTAAAAGTTCACTTCCAGTGAGAAGAGCACAAGATGTCAAGATCAAGGCTAATTAATGGCCAGAGAGAGTATGTTTGCATTTTGTACAGATTATATGAACCATTACTAGCCATTACACCACTGTGCTGTTGAATTTCTGAATCTGAAAGAGGTGTTTAGCTTCCTGTTACAGCACAGCTCTGACTGTAGTTCCCGCTGTAGCCTAAATAATCATTTTAGATATATTTATGCACTCGTTCGAATGCATCAGTGTTTCCATAGCATTTGCTAATTCACAGTTACTTGTATGGCAGACACTGGACATACCCTGAGGCTAGTAATAAACTGGTTTAAAAAATTGCTGACATGTTGAACTGTTTTCGAGTTTTCATTAAGGAGACATTCCTTCAGCATTTGTGGAGTCTCTGGTGTTAACACTCTGTAACAGTCAGTAAGCTTTCTGTCATTGTAAAGTCATCAGGATCGCATCTTCTTCAAAACGTGGAAATTCCCAGATCACAGCTCAGCTACATGAACAGTAAGAAGTAAGTGTGTGTCATTCATAGCCCGCATCCTTTCCCCTTCAGTGAACTGGCTTTTCTGGCGGACAAATTTTATTCACATTCTATTGCATAACAAACAGGTAAAGTGGTCAAATATTCCACCGGTCACATCACAAGGAGGAAAAGCAGTCCTGTGAATGCCAAAATGAGTGCACCAGCTACACTGTGAAGTGTGCTAAATTCCATAATGCTACATAATCTAAGACTTAAAATTAGAACCTAGTTATTTGCAAGACACCTTTAGGTTTCACGCCTTTAATTCTGCAGAACTCACACCCCCAATAATAACACACTGAATAATGGAATAATATCTGAACATTTAGTTTTTGCAGCCTTGATAAAAATAGTGCTGTTCAACTATTTTACTTCAGTCATGTGAAAACCCAGAACCAGAATTCATTCAACTGAAATACTAACCTTTGATATATACGTTTAGCTAGCTATACATGCACTATAATATAATCTATAATATTACATACTGCTATAATGAACACACACTTTAAAATGTCATCACTGCTCCTTTTATAGATTTGCAAGGCCACATCACGTGTCAGTGAACTACTTTTAAAAATATTCATAGAAAAGTTGCAATATTATGTTATGTATTATGTATTAATGCTACTATAGCTATAAATACTCCTGCAGTGGCTGCTGAGTCGATCCGTGGCTGAAAATAAATCCACATAAATTAGCTACAAAGGAAATTACACCATTTTCCTGAAAGTTTATAGTTAACTGAACTCTGGGCTCCAGGTGTAAGTATTAAAACTTGCTTTTCAGCCTCAGTGCAAAATTTTGCCAGTAAACCACCAAAAACGTACATTAAGGTGTTGTTTGATATTGTTTNCACTGTGGGCGTAATTTTACTCAGTGATGGTATGAACATTGGTTAATGCAGGTGTTGATTATTTGGCTTATTTTAATCATAATCATTATTTAAAAATGTTACTAATCACGCTTTCATGTTGTATGGTTTGTTCATGATAACTAATGTATTAAATTAAGGAATTCTCAAACTATTTTAACTGTAAAATATTTGTTTTAATAAACAGATTTCCTTAATAGTGAATAACCAATACATTCCCATTTTTCTTACTAGTACAAATAATTTGGAAACTTATGCAGAAATGATTTTTAAAAAATAGTTTACGTCACTGTCTCAGAACAAATGCATTATCCAGAATGGATGTTAGTATTTGGATTGGCCAGTCTTTACTAATGGTAACGCTAGTCACGAGGCTAACTCTAGCTGAACTACCATAGGTTTTGAAGGTGGAGCTTTGTGTAGATGGGTGGAAATTGGGAAAGGCTCCATGAGTAAAATAAAATAATTTAAACGTTATTCCCTAATTAAACTCTACCCATTTAGAGACATTTTTTTCACAAATCTTACCTAACGCACCTTAGGTACACAATGTATACAGTGATAATTTGTCTGTTTATTGGAGCCGTACAGCTTTCTGTTCTGGACCTTTCCACTGACGTTCTGTCCATTAGGTCCAAGGCGATATTATTTATAGCCCTACCAGCTGTTGAGTTACTGAGGTTTAAATCAGTTTAATTAAGGTGACCAGTCAAAGAAGCGAATCACCCTAAGAACTATATTAATAAATATAATAACTTTGATAATGCTGGATTGTAATTTCCAACACTGTAACTAAATAAAAATAAACTGCAGACCCCTGGCTATGCTTCACAGAGCCCACTTTGAGAACCACTACGCTAAATAATGTCAGTTAATGGAAGCTTAATGTAAAGCTTTACCAATCATTATAATGTCTGACAATGTTTTGAAATGTTCTAATGAATTTTACCAAATAACACTGCTGGACTCGTATCTGATCTTTCTTTATCCACCTAAATCACCTCTATCTTCAATCAGTCTAATGAGTTTTGTCAGTTCTACCACGGACAAAATCTTCCTAATACATCTGGATTTAGAGACCTGGGATCATTTACTTCCAGCTGCATCACACAGTTCCTTTCAGACTATAGGCTTTTTTTGAATTTTACTCAACTACTTCAACCGAACCTGATGACGACCGAGACTGTTTACTAACTCCGCAGGCTTTGTCGATACATCCCCACTTTTCATTTTCATTCCTCAATCTCCAACCTAATTCAATTTTCTGTGAAACGACCACCTGTAATTATCTGCAAGCCCTGCACAGCCTCTCTAGCTGAGCGCACCCACTTTATTGGACGGTGCCCTTGCATGGAGGCCAAATTCCAGAGTAAGCTCTTTAATTGTGGGACCTTAATTGCTGTTGTATTAGAGGGCTTAGCAGGTCTTTCATTTCAGAGTCCGTTTTGCCTCTTGAAGCGCTTTGCCTTTGATACGCACAAATGAGTAGACAGTCTGTGGAGGAGGAGAGCTATGGTGGGAGATCTGCAGCAGGAAAAACACTGATGACGTCCAGATACAAAAGACTCATTCGCTCTTTCTATCCCCCACACACATCCCTTTTTCACTCACTCATCCTGTAAAAGCTTGGGCTCTCTTCCCCCCTTGGGTCTCTTTGTGAGCAAGACGAGTGGAAAGTGCTGCAAACAAAGCAATCAATTGGACAGCCAGTATGTTCTCGAATAAAACAAAGAGAAACTCGGTTTAAAACAGGACACAGTTCTCTGGCATTTAGAAACACACAGACGCTACAAAACACAGTGGTTGTTTCATGCTGATACTTTTTCATCTTGATAAAAATGAGGCCATTGTGTGACTTAAGATTGACAATTGAACTCGAGAAAGTTTTAGATTGGAACGTCACGTCGCCCGAGTCAAAGGATATTTTCTCTGTCAACGTATCAAAAAAACATAACAAGTGGGAGCTTCAATCTTTTCCACATCTACTCTGCTTTAAAACCATTATCTTCTGTACCATCACTGTACCACTATATGATTAAGTCTATATTCATATACAAGTCTGACATTACACAATTATCTCATTTAAAAAAAAAAACACACACACACATTTCCTACTGCACAGGTGCGACCGCCTCGGTGACATTCAAACACAACCCTCACTTCCAGCATCCTTTCACCTGCAAATCACTAGGGCCTAATTACCTGCAAATTATCTGCCATTTCACCATCTTGCATAAGATTACGGGCCACATGATGAAACGCCACAGGGGAGGCGGATCAGAGGTGAGCGACCCGTACATACTGTGAAAATGTGGAATCAGTCTGTTAGCCTGATGATGCTAACAGACCTAGAAATGGAGCCTTCAAACAAAATAAGTGTGTCTAATTATTGTTCTCTAAACTGTACTCCACAAAGCTGCGCTCTAAGTTCCTCAACTGGCCCTCTCTCTTTCTCACTCCCTTCCTTCCCTTTCACTTTATTTATCATTCTCTGTGTATGCCCATCTCCATTCCCCCTACTTTCATTATATGCCTTCACATTTCTTACTCTATTTCTCCCTCTTTCGCTCTCTCCATCTCTCTTTCTCTCTCTTCTACTCTGACTACTTTTTTGTCCCTAGAGTCCTCTCTTTGTCACAGGACAGAGTGAGTTTCATCAGCTACTCAAGCTTTCTCTTTCTTTCTTTCGCCCGTTCTCTCTCTATCTCGGAGTTGTTGCTGCAGCATGGCCACTGGAGCTCTGGCGAGCCTCTCCAAATAACAGCCATCATCTGTTCATCCCGTGATGCAACTTCAAACTTTCAACTTGAGGGCAGTCTAAAGGTCCTTTCTCCTGTCAGCATGTATCTGCACAAATCAAGTCAAGTAATAATATTTACATCTACATTTACAGTAGGTTTCGTTACTTAAAATATTCCGTCTTCACAAATGACGCAACCAGACAGTCAAAGGTCCAGACAGATGTGATTACATCGTGTTTTAAACTATACAGGAGAATGAAGCAAAAGCAGCCAGCTAGCACTGAGAAAACATGGTAAATACTTGAAGACTGTTGGAGAAGCATCCCAGGTTAGACTTAATCTTTCGAAGCTTTTTATTTACTTTTGCAAATAATTTTTTTTTCATTAAGTATCTACACTCACAGGCCACTTGAATAGGAACACCTGTACACCTGCTCATTCATGAAATTATCCAAACAGCCAATCACGTGGCAGCAGCACAATGCATAAAATCATGCAGATACAGGACAAGAGTTTCAGTTAATGTTCACATCAAATATCAGAATGGGGGAAAAAATGTGATCCCTGTGACTTTAACCATGGCATGGGTTTTGGTGCCAGACACGCTGGATTGACTATCTCAGTAACTGCTGATTTCCTGGAATTTTCACACATAACATTATAGAGAATGGTGCAAAAAACAAACAATAAAAAAACCCATCCAGTAAGCATCAGTTCTGCAGGTGGAAATGCCTTGTTTATGAGAGACAGGAAGCTGACAGGAAGACTACAGTACCTCAAATAACCACTCTTTACAACCGCGGTGAGCAGAAAAGCATCTCTGAACGCACACTGTGTCAAACCTTGAGGCAGACTGACTACAACAGCAGAAGACCACATCAGGTTCCACTCCTGTCAGCAAAGAACAACAATCTGAGGCTACAGTGGGCACAGGCTCATCGGAACTGGACAGCTGAAGACCAGACAATGTTTTTCTAACTGTCCTCTGTCCTTCTTTTTTTGTGTATCATTTAAAACGAATGGACGACAGATGATGAGGGAGATGCAGGTATGTGGAAACACTGACAAATTCGAGAAAAATGCAGCACAAATGTGTCAAAAAATTCTCCTGCTACCACAGTATGCCATCTTAAAAAGTTAAAGTCTGGCTCTGTTTTTAATGCGAACTGTCTGAGTTTATTACAGAAAATTCACAATACGACTCTCTCTAGGAGTACATACATAGCTACAATGCTGTTGTTGGCCAACAATTTGCTGCCTTTTATGAGGCCAAAAGAAATGTGGCTGCATTAGAAATGATATTGCTACACGGAGTCATCGCCTTAAGTCGTCGAAATAAAGTTCATGTCCCTCAGTCTGTATTACTGCGCTGAACTACCGAGCTGAGCATGCGCTATTATATTATGTTAGCTACTACTTTTTAGTCTGGTCAATTAGGTTTCTGGTCAACCAAAACATGGGACTGGGCAGCACACTTTTCATTTTTATTTGTTCAACCCTTTTTTTTTGGTCATAGCGTAATTCCATGAGTTCATTTATAGTTTTGATGTCTTCAATTTTATTCTAAAAGGTAGAAAGATGAGTTTTACTGATTCGTACAGGTTTGAAAACTGACTATCATATATGCATATATAAAGAAATTAAGTGGCAAAATCGAACTGAATCCATGTATCATAATTATAATGATTATAATATTCCTCCACAGACAGCACATTATGAATGTCTGCATCTCAGACACTAAAGGCTCCGTTATAAATCTTCTCTTATGGTTCCTAATTGACAGCACTTGGCTACAGAAGAGAGGGCGTTAGACCAGTAAAGCCACAGCAGTTTTATAACTGCTAGCGCATTTCCTCCATTAGTCCAGACTACACAGATAATTGTAATCGTAATGGCTATGTAATAATGCACTGGTACGGACATTACTCCAGCAGATCTACAACAGCCATAAGCGAACCCGACGGCCCGTCTGTCTAGGTGCGAAGCGTTATTCCACACTCGTACACTCGACTGGATATATATGAGGCGTGTTAAAGTTTGTGACAGTAAATTAAGCTGCGGTGACAAAAGCTGAAATCCGAGTCTTGTGCGCCGAGATCATGATTAGCTTCCCGTGGCTTATGCGAATCATCACAGAAATTGCTACATGTGTAGTGTGAAATGGAGGACACAATGGACATTCTGTTAGTGACCGCTCAGGAGGGGAAACATGAGCCCTCTTGCTCTCTTGAAAGTGGCTCGAGTATGTATTGTCGTCCCCCCTCCCTTTCCTGAAGCTACTTCGGTGGCTGATTCTGCCTCGTATTGCCAATGAGCAGGATGGAGTAAAAGGCCCCATTCATAGCGTAGGTCACCCCACATCTCCAGTGGAGGGGAAAGAAAAGAATCAATATGATTCAAAGATGCTTATTAAACTCCAGCCTGTGCATCTGAAACAAAACGCTTAATAAATCCAAAACAGCTAAATTCCCTGTGTTGAATTCAAACACGAAGTTATGCTTGCTATATTTAAAGCATTTACAAATTACAAATTGTAGGTATGCCTGTTTATTTCATGTCACAATTTCATGCAAATAGCATGTGTAGACTCAACTTTGGAACAAGACAAGAGTTCTTCACTTCCTAAAAGAAGGGATTAAGTTAAAGATTCCTTGCAAAACCATGTGTAGGGTACAAGGTGGTTACTACATGTAAGGTTCCCCTAGACCATACCAGACAAAACCCTTTAGGATTCTAGACCTAAGGGTTTTTTTCTGTTTGTTTTCAACATTATTATTTGCCAAAGGTTCTGCTGCTGAGACAAAACTCAAGGTTAGTTGGACAATCCATTCCCCATTTCTTAAGAATGCTAATACTAAGAAACCACATACCAAAATATTTCAAGTATTCTGGCACTAGTGTTAAAAACTTTCATACTAGCCGAGGCTTAAATACGGTGTTCTCCTATGCCCTGGACTTACGGAGCTGGACTTACGGTGTTAATTCGACACCGGGGATTGTGTGACTGATGTGAGAGAGTCCAGAGGGCAGTAAACTCTTGGGATCAGGAAGGGCACATGCTTCAGGGCTCATGCTTTAGGTGTACCACAATAGAGTCAGAGGGCTGAAAGCTAAGTGCTGCCTACTCATTAAAACGCAAGAACATGAAGAGCATTCATCATCTTTCCATTGTGTATAGTGTCCCACCATGTTGAAAACCCACCTCAATCAAATTCTATTTAAACCCTTTCCGTGCACGATAGGAATAAGGTCGTTTGCAGGCCATGTGGTGCATTAGCATGTTTAAACAAAGCAGACAATGCGGGAGAAGGATAAAGTGAGAACTCAGCACTGACCCCTCTTTGGCCTGGAGTGTTATCACTGCTAACGGCAAATAGAAGTTAATTGATTAATTATTCCGTTTAAAGAATCTACTGCTTTCAGCTGTCAGGCAACTGCATGCAATAACTCTTCCCAGGCTTTTATGTATTCCACGCATCACCTGCCATCCCTGATTGATTAAACTAAACTAAACAAACCGCTTCGACTTCAATTTCACACCTTCAGTCATCTACATTTATCAAAGCCTTCTATTCAAATGATGAGCAACGACAAACAAAAACTGTAATCCATATTACGTTAAAACAAGCCAAGTGTGTCCTCCATATCCACAGAAATAAGGACAAATGATCGCTGGGAATGTCGTTGTGTGCTGTGTACAAATCGGTAGGCATGTGCTAGATGAGCCGAGGGTCTACCTGGCTGGAAGTGTATAGGAGGTGGGCACGCTCTGAAACAGGCCCTCTCCAAGGTCATTCGGATGTAAATGTGGCAGCTGCTGATCCTGATCCCCGCTTTCAGAATGCACAATGTCTAAGTCCTAAGTCCAAGTCTAAGTGAGGGACAAGCTTTTCTTCTCCACCAACTGGTTGGGGGGAAAAAAATGAGGCGCTCGCATACAAGGCCTGAATTGCATTTTGCCCAACAGCCGCATTTAGAAGAGAATGGCGCAAAGCTCTGACAGCTGCATAACTCCACTAAGAATGTGTCTCCTGAATGAAAATTTTCCTGAGATTAACCAAGTTTCATTTGACAGAAAGACAGAAAGAGTAAAAAANTCAGTGTTCCCGTGACCAGTTACCACTCAGTGATTCTGAAAATGAAGATGGCTACTGTTTTTTGTTCTTAGCTCCCAGCTCTTGAGTACAATAAAATGTTATCTCGATAGGATGCCATTAGTCCTATGAGCGATAAATCACTGTGTGACAGACTGCAGTTTCAACTAAGTATAATGCTCCAGGCAAGTGAATACAGCGCCCTCTCCCCTCTTACATCTCACAAGTCTACGGATAAAGAGAGCGAAAGGGTCGGCTGAGTTTTAAGGCTGGCTTAATGCATTAATGGAAAAGTGTGACAATGATGTATGTCACGTCTGATCAGACACACATGTTATAAGTTGCCCCAATGTGTAGGCTTAATTCCCCTAAATAAAACGAGGAGCAAATGAAGCGTTGTTAAAGAGGCTAAATTACATTTAGAGCTGTTCAGTCGCTCCTTTTCTTCCTACCATTAGTGCTTGACACAGACTGCAAAAATAAAGGAGGCCAACAGTGATGTATTGTTTTGACTGAGCTATCGTAGGACTACAATTAGCAAGACCTAATTACCGCAATTAAACAAGACCTTATTTGATAATTAACAATCTATGCTGTTGGGTGTTTCTTTTTTTTTTTTCCTCTGGCAAAATTCCACTGGAGATGTTATTTAAGGGAAAGTGTATTTATAATAATGATGCACGTTAAAATAACTAGCCGACATCTTAAGGAGACATCTTACAGAAAAGTCTTTCTTTCTCATTCGGTCCTTCTTCCATTTCATTCTGGACATGAGACGGCAGAATGTGAAGCAGCCAAACGTGCATAGTTGCCCTGACCTCTGAAGAAAAGAGGCATTTTCCCAGCTCATAAACCAGCACTATCATTAAGTCTGTGCAAGATCATATACCTGCTGCTGTTAAGTGTTCTATGATTACAGATTACATATGTAACATTTATAAGATAATTCAGATTGTACTTTGAAGATGTCTTCTGAAAGCTTTCAGACAGCATGCACAAACAAATAACACTAAATGGCTGAATGAAAACTTGGTGGCAAACTGCTGTGTGGCATTGTCCATTATGAACAGCTGTGATTTTACGGAGCAGCTGGGCATTGTTTTAAATCATGGTAATCACATGTCTGGGTGGTATTTATAGCACTGTAAACTTACTTACAATAAAAGCTTAATTACCTTAGCAGAAAATCCAAACACCAAGGGTCACACCAATTTTCCCATTGATCTGCCATCGGATTGTGAGTGCACAGGAGGTCATGGCTGTAATGCACTTCATTGATCCGGCTTTGCATGTATACTCTGCTTTATAACTACAAGCCACATCCGCTTCAACCGATAAAATCACTTGCCTATGCTTCTCTATCCAACTTTCCTCATGCAAGACTGGGCAGTGTTGAAGGTCAAAAGGATTTGCCTTCACCAAAATGAGGAAGCTGATGAGAGTTCTGATTACTTTCTTTACAAGCTGATGAAAGATCCCGCTGCTTTGTTCCTGAAAATTTGTTCCGGTGCATATGGTGGGCTAAAGCAACATGTGTCCTGCAGGACACTTCATCAGAAAGCAGGCTGTTCTCCAATGGAGCTATATTAACGGGTAAAAAAGTGTACAACTAACCACTGCGAAGTTTAGTTCAAGCTTCATATAAATGTGTGAGTGATTTTTTTTAAAAAGAAAAAAACTTGGATGTCTTACAGATTAAATCATGTTCCACTTGAAAGATGTGTGAAAGATTTGAATTAGAAAAAAAAAAACAAAAAAAAAAACAAAGGAAAACAGTGGGCATCTCACTTCAGCTCTCTCACACTAGGTTTCAGTGAAGTGTTCTACCAGCAAAACCACCTCCAAACAGCCGGTCGCAAAAAAGCACTGATCAAATGGTTGTGGAACTGCGGGGATGAAAGACCCAGCAGGGGTGCAATTGTCAACCACTTTAATAGGAGGGAGAAGCAACAAAAGGACAATGAGCCACACTTCCCCATACTCTGGCTGTCCACTTTCCAGTGAAGCCTCCTTCTTTGCTCAGTAACTGTAAAGTCTTTGCAATTATTGCATGAGAGACTGTGAGTCCCCACTGAAAGCCTCACCAGAGAGCTGAGGTAGTTCACCTTACTGCTTCCATCGTTGTTTCGTTTTTACTGACGAAGTCTCCAAAGGCCTCAAACAAGACATTAGTTTATGAGATGTCAAAGCCGAACGGCAAAACAACACGAGGAAGGCAATTTGGTCAGTCTGGTCACAGCAATTTGGCGCACTTCTCTTCAGGTCAAGTCTTATACATTTTTGGAAGCAGCTTTCACAAGCACATGGATGTGAGACTATTACTAATGATACATCAATGTATTATACCTCTATACGCTATCTTTTGTCATGGGTAAATTAGTTGCAGAAAGATGAGAAGCCAATATGCTTAATGCAGAAAAAAAAAAACTTATGGAGAAAGACTAAGGCAGGGAGTGAGAGATAACAAAGGAGGCTCTGTCTTTGTTTTGTTTCCTTTTCATGCCTAGCAGCCAGGTTTTCGTTGTTCCTGTGTGCTCATCAACTTAGACCAACAACAAGCAGGAGAATACAAGACTGCCCTAGAAAGGTCAGCCTCTACATGGACCCACCAACTTCAGACTCATTTATTGCTATTAACCAAGTGCTTCACACGACACTACAGAGTGTGCATTCCCTCAGACCTCAATCCAGCCATTCAAGCATTTGGGCCCCACTATGGCCAGCGGGAGCTACTTGTGATTTTCGGAGCGCCCCAGCACTCCATCCTGAACAGCCAGTGGAGGCTGATTAGCATTCCACACAAGTGTCCGTTTAGGGAATAGTAGCCGAAGAAAAGTTTTCTTATGCATGCAGCCTGTGGCATTGTAGAACCGACTTTGTGCTTTCAGGCCCAACAGTGTTCAGCTTCAGGCTTAACCATGGCTGACAGAAAGAGTAATGCATGCAGCGCAAAAAAGGGATCTTGCAGGTTTTTACTCTAGAGCTTTGCACAACCTCTTTCTTTTCCATCACACCAGGCCCATATTTTGTTTCCTGTACCCAATAATAAACATGATGTTATTTAATTTCATAGTAAACTTTCCTATTGGCACTCATTACCACTAACAACAAACCACACACACCCACACACACATAATCTGGATTTCCCAAGTAACCCAAAGCAACTGGGGGCACAGTGGTTTAGTGGTTAGCACCTCCGAGGTTGGGGGTTTGAATCCCGCCTACGCCCTGTGTGCATGGAGTTTGCATGTTCTCCCTGTGCTTCGGGGGTCTTCTCCAGTATCCTCCTCCAGTCCAAAGACATGCATTGTAGGCTGATTGGCATTTCCAAATTGTCCACAGTGTGTGAGTGTGTGCAATTTAGCCCTGCTATGGGTTCGCACCTCGTCCACTGTGTCCCCTGCCTTGTACCCTGAGTTCCCTGGGATAGGCTCCAGGCTCCCCGTGTAGGATAAGCGGTAAAGAAAATGGATGGATGGACGGACCAAAACTACCAAAAATTCCATCGTGCTGTAGAATTAACATGTCACATGCGTAAGAATAATATGCAATCTTGTTTGCATTGACTTATCCATTGGTGTAGGTAGTGCACATAGAGAAAGCACATGATGTGAGCAGCAACATTGCAGCGGTTTTACAGTAAGGCACTGGCTAATGAGAAAATGAGAGATGAGAAATGAGCTCTGCGCTTTAAACAGAGACACGCGATCATTCGCTAAGACGCTTTTTAAACCGGACGCGCTTTTACGCAGAGGAAGGTGATTGATTATTGTCTGTGAGCCTCGCTTAAACTGCCGTGTAGGCGGTAAACCCGCAACCCTAAGCACATCCCAGCGTGGCCCTTTGGGCTAACCGTACAGCTCCAATAATCACCCAGTATAATGCTGAGAAATCAAGCTGAGGAAGCAACTTTTCTCCATCAGATTGTGTTCAGAGCGAGCTGCAGCCCATAACCATCTCAGTTCTAATGTGGTCTTTAGACGTGCTGAACTGTGAGTGCACTAAACCCTTTTCTCAAGGTGTGTTCTCCTAGACCTACCAACTTTCCTAGCCACATAAACAGGCTAGATTCGTGAAATCATGGCCTAGGAATAAGCAGAATAAAAGCTGAATAATAAACCAGGCTGGTGCGTAAGGCTTGTTTGCTTCATGTGCATTTGCAGCATCATGCACTTTCAGTGAAAGAAAATGGGAGCTCACCATTCTGAAGGCAGATCCGTGTTTAAGCCGTAGCGCTGTCGAAATCACTCTCTCCCTCTATCTCTCTTTTCTCTGGGCAGATGAAGTAAGAAGTGCAGGGTGCGCTGGACTTATCACTCGCACGTCGTCTCCCATGAGAGAATTAACTCGAGGTGAAACGTCCAGTGCGCAGAGGCATCATTTCGGGGAGAGAGAGTGAGAGAGAGAGAGAGAGATAGAGAGAGAGAGAGAGAGAGAGAGAGAGTCCAGAGGGGATGGACGGCGCGCGCTGAACGGACCTGCAGTAGCACACAGCAGTGGAACGCTGTAACAAACCGACAACAATTTAAAAATAATAATAAAAATTAAAATTAAAAGAAAAGCCTTAAGAGAAAGAGGTGAAAGAGTGACGTGCAGCTACTGCTGCGTTATCCGCGCGTGCAGGATACAGAGAGGTAGAGAGGCAGCGGGGAAAAGCCGAAAAGCGACTACACAGCGGCACCGTGCAAGCCGGAGCTGGCGCGTACCATGTGGGAGAGCGTGTGGGGGGGTGCGTGTCGTGTCGTGTCGTGCGCGAGGCTGAAAAAAGCCTCGGCTTCACTGCATTTATTAGTAGATATACGCGCCTACGCTTCAACCAAAGCATAGGTGGCGTACTATTGTAACACACCGTTCATCCGTGCGGTTTGCGATGTAGTCAAAATGTAGCCACACCAAGCAACACTGTAATATTCAGTAATACAAGCAACACAACACGAAGACGATGCATTTTGGCTGCGTCCGAAATATAACAACAATTCAGACGCCAAAATGTAAAGTTTTCAAACTTTCTAACAGTCAGGGCCCAACTGGGAAAAAAATATTTTAGATTTTAAATATTTAAAGGTGTATAATAATATTTTAGCTATTTATTCCACCCATATAAGCCGTTTTTATGAAAATTATCATTGACATTATTTATAGATCTTTAAATGTATGACTTTGACGATAGTAGGATGGGGGGTACAGTGGCCTAGCAGGCAGCACTGTTATCACATACCCCTGAGATTGGAGGCTCAGTTCCTACAGAGCCATGTGGGTATGATGATGGAAAATATGAGATAGGAGGAGAATTTATATTTCGATGCTTTTGCATTCGTTTGCAAGAAAACACAAATATCTTTGCGAGCGAACACAAAGTTTCTTCAGGGAACGCAATGTTTTACGAGCAAACGCAAAAGCACAGAAATATAAACTTTCCTCCCATCTCATATTTTTTTCCATCACCATGTCCCCTTAGGGGCTCCGTAGATTCCCATCTCTGCCCTGTGCGTGCAGGGTTTGTGTGTTCTCCCTGTGCTTCAGGAGTTTCCTCCAGGTTTCCTCCCCCAGTCCAAAGACATGAGTTGTAGGTTGATTGGCATCTCTAAATAGTCCGTAGTGTGTGAATGAGTTTGTGAGTGAGTGTGCGCGATTGTGCCCTGCAATGGATTGGCAGCCAGGCTCCCCACAACCCTGTGCAGGATAAGCAGTACAGAAAATGGGTGGACGGATAGTATAAATATTGTGATTTCCACTACTGTAACAAAATTAGAAAACACTGGACCCTTTGGCAATGCTTCATGGTTCTTTGAGAACCATGACCCTAAATGGCATCCAGCTTAGAACTTCCTACAACCAACACTCATTATTTCATATAGGCTACATAATTCATACCTACTCATTACAGTTTAATAAATTCTGCTGGGATAATTCTTAAAGCTTTTCTTTGATATGTTGTAATGGAATAAAAGTTTTAAACACTGTTGTAAGTATGGTGGAGCAATGGATAGTGTTGCTGTCTCACAGCCCCAGGGTCACCAGTTTGATCCTGAGCTTGGGTTACCGTCTGTGTGGAGTTTCACACTTTCTCATTGTGTGTCTCTGGATTTCCACTGGGTTCTCCAGTTTCCACCCGTTTCCCAAAAAACATGCTGGTATGTGGATTGACTACTCTAAATTGCCCCTAGGTGTGAATGTGTGTGCATGGTGCCCTAAGATGGACTGGAGGCCCATGTGTGATGTGTTCTGGCCTCATGCCCAGGTTCTGGATCCACCACAACCCTGACCAGGATTTAACGGTTACTGAAGATGAATGAATTCATACCTACTTACTGATTTTCATTAGGAACACAATTAATAAATTCTGATGTAATAACTGTTAAAGCTTTTGTTCTATATGTTAATTACATTAAGATAATGTACAGAGCTATGTGTGCTACCTTAATTTAAGATGCGTCAAGACAGACTCTATTAAGCTATAGTGTGAGTAGAAGCCAGGCGTAAATTGTGTTGAAATTCTTGTGTAATATCATGATTAAAAATAAAGAATTGTGTATAAATAAAGATGGCCTACTAGTTTGGCCAGCTCAGCCTGTGTTGTGGCTGCTGGTCAGACTAAGCTGGATTTTTCACCTGGGCATTTTCTGTATCATTTAATTAAATTAAATTCAATTTTATTTGTATAGTGTTTTTAAAAATGTCCATTGTAACAAAGCAGCTTTACAGAAATAAACACATTCAGGATATAAATTGTAAATGTATGAGTTTATCCCTAATGAGCAAGCCAGAGGCAACGGTGGCAAGGAAAAACTCCATGAGATGACATGAGGAAGAAACCTTGAGAGGATCTCAGACTCAAAAAGGAACCAATCCTCATCAGGGTGACAATGGATGGTGCAATTATAATTAAATCCCTTCTATAATTCTGTACTATATGGACAAATAGTACAATTGTGTAACCAGGAAATTCATTGCAGCTTTCACATGGAGTCTGTTTTGTTGAGGATAGCTACTGTCCACTGATGATTTAACGTCCTCTTTCACATGTACTGTAGATTTCCTGCACACTACAAGCATTTTTTTTTTGTATATTCTACCTTTTATATCTTTTCTGATCTTAGCCAAATGACCTGCCTTAAAATACAGGCCTACAGCCTATAGGCCTAGTAGCACCTTTTTTATAATAGCAATATTATCACACAATAATGCTAGAGCAACAATGTTTTTCTGCTAGCTAGCTAGCTTTTCAGCACTCATTGTACTTCCAAACAAACCAAACATTGGAAAGCCCCAAGGTTTCAGTCTTTCAGAACAGTAAGAGGATCTTATCTGTCCATCAAACAAGGGGGTCAGTAGTAAACAGCAAGGCATATCTGAAAGCACATGTTATATGGTTGTTTGTTCAAATAAGATGATGCAATGCTTCAACAGAGATGAGAATGTGGCCATTTTTGCTGCAGCCTCATATACACCAATCAGCCTTAACATTAAAACCACCTGCCTAATATAGTGTAGGTCCCCCTTTTGCCACCAAAACAGATCTGACCTGTCGAGGCATGGACTCCACAAGACCTCTGAAGGTGTGCTGTGGTATCTGGCACCAAAATGTTAGCAGCAGATCCTTAAAGTCCTGTAAGTTGTGAGGTGGGGCCTCAATGGAGTGGACTTGTTCATCCAGCATACAGATGCTCGATGGGATTGAGATCTGGTGAATTTAGAGGCCAAGTCAAAACCTTGAACACTTTGTCATGTTCCTCAAACCATTCCTGAACAATTTTTGCAGTGCACATTATGAAAGAGGCCACTGCCATTAGGGAATATCGTTGCCGTGAAAGGGTGTACTTGGTTTGCAACAATGTTTAGGTAGGTGGTATGTGTCCAAGTAACATCCATATGAATGCCAGGAACCAAGGTTTCCCAGCAGAACATTGCCAATAGCATTACACTGCCATCAGCTTGCCATCTCTTCCCCAGGTTAGAGGCGCACCTACACATGGCCGTCCACATGATGTAAAAGAAAACATGACACGGGTCAGCATGGGCACTCTGACTAGTCTGCAGCAACACAGCCCCATACGCAGCAAGTTGCGATGCACTGTGTGTTCTGACAAATTTCTACCATAGTCAGCATTAACATTTTCAGCAATTTCTGCTACAGTATCTCTTCTGTGGGATTGGACCACACGGGCTAGCCTTCACTCCCCACACGCATCAGTGGGCCTTGGATGACCATGACCCTGTCACCTGTTCACAAGTTGTCCTTCCTTGGATCACTTTTGGTAGGTACTAACCACTGCATAATGGGAACACCCCACAAGACCTGCTATTTTAGAGATGCTCTGCTTCCTGTTTCCAACTCATCAACTTCAAGAACTGACTGTTCTTGACTTGCCGTCTAATATATCACACCCCTTGACAGGTAAATAACTGCAATAACTGCATCAAATGTATGTATGTATGTATGTATATATATATATATATATATATATATATATATATATATATATATAGAGATATATAGAGAGAGATATAGAGAGATAGAGAGATAGATAGAGAGATAGATAG
>CM074958.1:13379496-13394537 GCA_037577455.1 Pangasius macronema
AGAAGTTCTTACAACCTGGTTACAATCCACCAGTGCGAAGTGTGAATACTTGTAATATTTTCCCTGGTCTTAAGATTGTGATCAGGAGTGTATATATCTGCTTATTCATGAAATTATCCAATTAGAATAGAACATCAGAATGGGGGAGGATCTCAGTGACTGGCAGAGGCATGGTTGTTGATGCCAGATGGGATGGTTATTTCAGAAACTGCTGATCCCCTGGGATTTTCACATCCTACAACTTCTACAGTTTACAAAAGAAAGCTGTGAAAAGCAGACAAATCCAGTGAGCAGCCATCAGAAATACATTGTTGATGTGAGATCAGAGGAGAATGGCTGACAAAGAAGGCTTAGTAATTCAAATAATCACCCTTTACACCGTAATGAAATCCCAGAAAGCACAGCACATCAAACCTTGAGTCAGATGGGCTATAACAGCAGAAGACCACATTGGGTTCCGCTCCTGGCAGCCAAAAACAGGAATCAGAAGCTACGTTTCACACAGGCTCACTGAAACTAGACAATTGAAAATTGTAAAAATATTGCCTGGTCTGATTTCTACTGTGAGGATGTGGTAGATTGGGTGATGGGTGACTGCATGAATGTGCAGCTGACAAATCAGCAGCAATTATGTGATGCAATCATGTCAACATTGACCAGAATCTCAAAAAATGTTTCCAGTACCTTGTGGAATCTATGCCACAAAGAGCTTGCCAGAAAGCTTCAGACTAGGTGTGTGCATTGGGATCCCACAGGAAGGAACAAAAAAGCTGTGAACGTGAGGTTTTTTACTTCATTCTGGAGCTCAGAAAACAACCTGCAGAAGCTCTTGGGGGGACTGCCAGCTTTCAGAAAATATCCTACCTCAACTACAACTCAACACCCACCCACAAAATCATGAAACTAACCCCTGTTCAGGCATAGGAAAAGTTATACATATTTTTTCTTTTTGGGGGAGCAAGTTAATGGTGGTGCGCATTTCTGATTTGCAGAATATGTGGAATCTGGCAACCCTGCTGACAGAACAAATACCAAGTTCATTAACATTATACGAATGGGAGAAGGACTATCTCATCTAAACACTGCCTTTCTGAGTTCCAAAATACAAACATATTTCTGTACAAAGAAAAGAAATGTGCTTTAATATTTTGAGCAGTCACTCCATATAGCTCACACAGACCACATGCTATGTACAGGGCAGCATATCTCTGCTGGGCTCTAAACAAAAAGAATAATTTAATTCATTTTAGAAATATTGTAAAACTTTTATTCATTGTACATATTTTTTGCAATTCGTAAATTATAATTTTCCATTGTTGTTAAAAGAAAATCTTCTCTGAAATACCATCATCCCAAACCACGAACTCCATTTCCTAACAGTCACTGTGGCCTACAAACATGGCCACCATGGACTTCCCAAAGCCCACAAATTTTGGCGTTCTCAATCACCAGACTTTTAACAAGACTCACCTTTTGCTTATCACTCACTCTCACACTCACCCTTTATAAGGGACGTCCACTCATTCATACTTTGCGCCAGTACACCTGACATTACCAAGCCTTTTTCTAGTATTTGCTATTTTGATTTTGACCCAGTTGTGTGTTATCATTTTCTTGTCTCTGCCTTGCCTCCTACAGTCTGTATGCACATCGCATGACCTTTGCCTGACTTGGATTTTTTTGCACATGATATAATAAACTGTCTTACCTGCATCTGCATTCGTGCTCGCCTTCATTACATGACAGAATATTTATTAGAAATATGGATGCAGCAGTGGAGCCAGATTGGAGGCAAGCCATCACAGCAAACAGGCAGCACACCTCCATGGCAACTGGCCATCCGAGCACTCATTACACTTACCATCTCCTTAAAGAAAAGTATTGGTGGCCATGTATTTTCGCCAATGTACACTAATGTACATGTTCTCTAAGTCACTATGGTTAATCCCACTTCCCACCTTCTGCATTTACCATGCTGAAGTCCTGTTCTGTAATGTGTTAGATATTTTGGAATCACAGATGAAATACTTAGCGATCGGGGTCCCCAATTTACATCTCATGTGTGGGCTAGTTTTATGGAGAAGCTGGGGAGAAGCTGTGAAATTAATGTCTGGATATCGCCTGTAAGCCAACGGACAGCTATAAAGGGCTAACCAAGAGGTGGGGTGATTCCTTTGAACATTCTGTTCTGCTAATCCAGAAGACTGGACCCAATTCCTGTCAATTCCTATACCCAAAACCAAGGGCGTAGTTTTAGCATGGACGCAAGGGACGCGTCCCCACCAATGTTCAGCGATTACTAAATTGTCCCCACCNAAAAAACAGATTCTCATTGGGTGCAACAGGAAGGGTTAAATTCGGTTCCTTTCTGGCGTCCTACCAATAGATATCTTTCTATCGTTGCAAAAGTCCTTGATATTTTTATTCTGATTGGGTTATAAGGAACACATGCAATGTGATTGGCTGTGCCTTACCTTGCTGTCACGTAAAAATACGTTTGGTTGGCAGCGCGACGAGACAGCGTGACAGACTGAGACAGTAGCCTAGATATCGAAGAGATGGCAACCAAAAGAAAGAAGGATGATATAAGGAGCTATTTTGTAAAGAAACCTGTAAGTCACTTATAGTCAAGTTAGAATCGTAGGTCCCCACCAATGCCAAGAGCAAATCTACGCCATTGCTCCTACAAGTTAGTTAGTTAAAATTAACCCAAAACAGTTTAGGTTATGGGTTGAAAAGAGGTTAGAACATGTTTTTGATAGAGACTACTAAGCACTCCTGTAAGTCGCCTGAGCAAGGGCTTCTGGTAAATGATGTAAATGTAACTGTAAATGTAAAGGTTGTAACTATGAATTAATTAAGCAATATCGCATGAGCAAAAGTGAGATTATACTGAATATCAGCACAATATTCGGTATAACTGCACAATTGCGAGTGTGATATTGCTTTTATACAACAGTTCAATAAACAAAAAATTAATATCAAGTATATGAGATTTCAGACAGAATATGGCCAAATGTTCTGTTTATTTTTGCTGAGCTAGCAGAAAGATATCCCAAAGAAGCCACACTCAAGCCACACTTTGTACCATGTTGGCTAGCTGGCTAGCTAGCTCATATTGTTTGTACATTCCCGTTAACGGTGCTTCTGGTAAAAATGGCATCCCTTCTTCCTTTTCATCTTCATCTGATGAACTTTCGTATTTTAAGCCAAAATATAATTTGCCATATCCACTGTTAGTAGCTAACATTACTGTAGTAACCGTTTCAAACTAGGAAGTGGAATTTTACGAGGTGAACACAGACGAGTGGATTATACACACTGAAATGTCCCATTATGGTTATACTAAAAATAAGCAATCTTAGAACGCTGCTCAACCAATCAGATTAGTGGACCTGAACTATCTGTTGTATGTTGTTGTTCCTCTTTCAGATGCTCCCGTTAGGGGTCGCCACAGCGGATCATCGGTCTGCATATATTTGATTTGGCACAGTTTTTATGTTGGATGCCCTTCTTGACGCAACCCTCTGCAATTTTTATCTGGGCTTGGGACCGAAACTGAGAGCACACTGTTGCACACGGTTCCCTGGCCAGGAATCAAACCTGGGTGGCGGTGATGAGAGCGTTGTGAGGCTAACCACTAATCTTTCAGGGACCCACACTGGAACTAACTGTTGTATAAAGCACAATATGTTCAGTGCTCTATGAGATATGTCACATCTAAGAAGACAACTAAATCAATTAAAAACAATCTTTCCCCTGATTATTCCCCTGGTTTTGATCATTTCTAAATGCACACTCTCTGATATAGTTATGATCTTGTACATCATTTTAAATACAACATACCTGTAATCCTGATTAATGTCATTAACCCAGGGTTTTTCTAGCATCACACAGAATGATCACAGGCTTATTTGATGATTAAAATATTTTAAGGTGTTATGAAAGCATCTGACTATATGTAAATTGTCTCTATTTTTATCAAAGCAAAGTTGTGCTTTTGCTGTAGTACTTGATCAAGTGAGATGTTACAGGGAAGGTGACGAGACAGTTTAATAAAGCTTTACTTGTTTTGTCACTTCACATGTTGATTAGCAGAAGGAAAACGGAGATCTCATGCATAATAAGTTTGACAGGAATACCAGGTACTGCACCTCCTGTGTGAAACAGACATGATACCTTTTTATTTGTACTTCAGAAGCAATCCTCTTTGAACACAAACTGTAAGCAACAAAATTGAGTTTCATAAAATTAATCAAGAATATAATTCAAAATGGGGCTTACTGTGATTTATTCATTTATTAACTGCACACTTCTTAATCCAATAGCTAACAAACTATTTCATAAAAATGACTTAAACTCCAGAAAATATGGTCAGGGAAATTCAGGAAACTTATTTTCACTTTTTGACTTATCAAGTGCTGGGTAAGATCTTGTATAAGAAATGTGTGAACCAGAGATGGGAAGGAGAAAATGCAGTTTTCAAGGATTTGTAGTTTACTTGAGTTTTTCTTCCATTTGGATGTGTGATGTTTACTAAACACATTTATCAAGAAACCTCTCAACTTTCGAGCTACTACACTTTTATTTTAAACAGATTGGCTTTATATGCTAACAAAAGGTTCTTCTGCTTCACATGTGCTTTGTGTGAGGTAGAAGAATATTTGGATACCATATAGACCTTTAATTAATTCTCTCACCAAGTATTTGGCATAAACATGTTTATTTGAACACATACTTACCCATACTTAGTTAAATGCTAGTTTGTATTGTTACAGCTGATTATTATCATTATTACACCTACACACACACACACACACACACACATCACAGATGTATATGTATGGGAAATTGACATTTTTGGGTTTTTTTTAGCAAAATGTCTTCCACAATACTTAGTTTATATTGAAATCATTCTCATGGCTGGATCATGGATATATATATATGCATATAAATATGCACACACACACACACACACACACACACACACACACATACATACATACATACATACATACATACATATACTGTATATATATAAATAAATATAAGAGGATCGTGTTTAACTTTCATACTTCAGGTAAATTGAATAGTTTGTGCATTTTTTCTTGTGTAATTTTAACCTGAATAAGGAATTAGAAGCTGTACTTGCTAGGATGATCAGATTAGATAACGATTCCCACTGTTACCTGAGAAAGAACAAAGTCTTAAATTTGCTAGTGAAGATGCAGTCTGGCAGTTTTTTGCCTATTAAAGGTTCCCATGTGCTTGACCTGAGCTGCTGCTCACTGTTAGGAGACACCGGAGATAACAACCTCTTGTCTGTCCTGTTGAAGTGACAACACTCAGCATCCCATCCTTTTAACACAAGATGACAAGTGGTGTCACCAGCCTTTGGCTAAAGCATCGCTCCTGAACTGTATAAAGTCAGCTTTCAAATCAGCTTAGCATCGCTAACATTAATTTTTATGTAGCCCCACAGGGCAAGAGTAGTGCACCTCAAGTATGTGACACATGCAAAGACACACACATAAGACCCACACTTCTGTTTTAAATAGAATCATGCTGTTGTGTCTGATTCACCAAGTGTGCTGGTGTAAGGTTGCTGTTGTGGATAAGGTGTGATAAGGGGTTAGGATGAACTGAGCTTTGGGGTATTCTAATTTAATTATACTTATTACTTGTTAGGGAATTGTTTGCTATTCATGTATCCTCAGCCATATTAAGAATAAAATAATTAAACACAGGGGTCTAAGCACATTGGAATGCAGTAATTTCTATTATGTTTTTTCTTCTACTTATTATTTTTCTGATTATGTCCTTAAAATGACGGGACAGCAAACTCTCCAAACCTAGAAGCCTCAAATTTGTCAGAAAGATATCACCCTCCATACTCAAGTTCTAGGCAAGTTCTAAAGTCCATTTTCATATTATATATCAACTTAATATGAGTATTACTGGTAATTTTTTAAAAACCCTAGATTCCTTGTCTTAAGGCAATCAACCAATAAATAAATAAATAAATAAATAAATAAATAAATAAACAAACTTCTGCCATATTATATTTTCTTATATTTTATATACAAAATCTACTTTTTTTCTAATTGCAATATATATAACAATATATTTAATAATACAAGACAATTTTAGCACCTTGGTGAAATAACTAGCTTATTTAAGGAAATTGTGCACTTTATAGTATTAGTTAGTATTTGGTATATTAAAGTCATCAAGTACACAAGTAGTCAGAAATCACACAAATAAATATTTATAAAAGAGCTTGAAGCTGCAACCTGTTGAAAGACAAAAAAATAAAACCCAAACAAACAGGAATACTTAATATATAGCAATATTTGATCATATATTTGAGTTTATACCCCTGTGTACTCTGGTCAAGTTCATTAGAGCTGTGTTTCTGAGGGACTGTTTTTTTTTTATTTTTTTTTTATTTTCTAACTCTCACAGAATGTACTCTACATACTAACTAAAATTATATATGCAACTCACATTTTTTTGGTATGTGATTTTTGAAAGAACACAAAACATGATAAGATAAGCAAAAGCTACACAAAATGCCACACACAGCCAGATAACAGTGTGAATATAGCTTTCTTTCAAAGGTTTTTTAAATGTCTTTTTTTTATACAAATCACATTTAACACAACCTCTCTACCCTAACCAACTATTCCCAGAATCACATCCATGCTGTCCATCATGAGATTAATCAAAGAATAATATGTATACAAATGTATACGTACATATACAAACAGTCTCTTATTTGGACAATGAGTTTTTGTGATTTTGCCTTTATACACCACCACAATGGATTTGAAATAAGACAGTCAAGATGTGATCGAAGTGTATTTTCAGGGGCTCAAAGGTATTTGGACAAAGTGACATAATTGCAAAATCACTAAAACTCTGTCATTGTCCAAAAACTTCCGAGCCTAACTGTATATATATAATTATAGCTTTCAACTGATCTGAGAACCTGCCAATTAATTAGGAAATGACATCCAGTGGAAATATGTAAACAATTTGCATGAATTTTCATTTGGTATTGGCTAGAATGTTGGAATGTTGGGTATCTGTTGTTGAAGCAGCAGGTTGGTAGATTTGGCAACCTTGCTACTGAAAAAATGTGATCACAAGTGGCTCCACTTGGCTGTCCGCTTATGTTTGGATCACTCAGAAAGGATGTTAAAAACAAGTCTGAATCAATGCTGGTTTATGCAAGTGCTACAGTGCTCTAACCAGAAAGTGAAATAAGTGCATAAGACTAAGCCTATATAAGTGCATAAACAATAAATACAAATTTGAGTCTTACTCTAAGTGTCAACAAATTGTTATGATAGATATGGTCTGAAGAGGTACTGTATGTATTTAGACCACTGCAGAAAGAACTGGTTGGACAGTAGGAGAAAGATAATTCTACCACTGAGAAGCCAAGGCATTGAAGCATTGAGATCTACAAACATGCTCAGACCTTAGAGAAGGACATGTGAGGTGCCCAAGACAAGCGGGTGTGTTCAAAACCAAGGTACAGAGATAATGTGATGCAAAGCTTCAAAACTCCATGAGACCTGGAATGCAAGGACTCCTAGGGCTTAAAGGGTTTTTCATTTGGTCCTTGTAGCCAGAGGAAACAATGAACTAACCACAATAGGGGATTCACATAAGAGAACTTTGTTTCGAATGATGGGATCTCCAGTAAGAGATATCAGAAATGCAGCTCCTCAGGTCTGTATTGGAGTAGAGAATGGAACTCTTAAATCGCATTGACAGTTGAAAGTAAAAGGAGACCATGGGGGCAAAAAGTTATTGAAAGAATTTTAATCACCCAAACCATATGGCTGCTTCAAGCAGGACCCAAAGAGTGAGCTACTCTATCCTATATCTTGTAAGCACAATGTCCACTTTTTAGTTGTCAGGACACCCTGAGGACAACCCAGTAAATTGTGATAGCTAGGGTACACTATACTATTTAAATTACTATTCTTCAGCATCCACTTGCTCCAGGTGTTATTTTGCATACTGCATCTTTCTGCTTTTCTGAAAGGGTTTCTTTTGAAGGACGACATGAACACACAATAAGGCTATCAAGACAATATTGATAAGTCAAACACTTTGCCTGTTTCAATTACAGTTTAGGCCAATATAGTCTAAAAGAGATATATCTTTTTTTATACAGTGTCTTAGTTTAAATAGTAAATAAGACATGATAATCATGCTCATCCAAGATCTTTCATTCAGTTCTCATGAAAGTTAGTATGTCGTTACAAAGCATAAACATCCACCCATCTGGCAGTGATTTCATACTCAAGACCAAGGAGTTGTTGTATACTTTGTTTATATGCCAATTATTATTTATATCTCTTATATAACCATCCATCGATTGAAAAATAAAAAGGAATTATCACACACTTTGTTGCGATATTATAATCTTCAGACTATTTATGCAAGAAGATAATGTGGACATAAGCCGGGGAGGCAATTCTTTTTCACAAACTTCTCTCCGAATTGAGTAAACTGATACACTGGCATGTACATAAAGGCACAATTCTGTTCCCAGTGATTAAGACTTGAGTAGTGGCATTCAAATGGTTATCGCAGCTTTGGCTGTGGCAAGTGCCCAAATTAGTTATTAATCAAGAGACTGTTCATTATGACTATAACTAAACCATAACTGACCAGTCATATGTGGTAACATATGTGCTTGAGAATTACTTTTTTCCACACAGTAACCATTAAATAAGAAATTTGGAATAAAATGGAGTACTAACTCCAAACCATCTAGCAAGCAGCTGCATTATGAACACTTCTCACAAAATTTCCTGCTGTGATAATGGGTGCAATCTAGTACTGGTATGTTAGGATCAGACAAAATGTGAATCTTGGTAAAAACCTCAGTAATTTCTATTCACTGTTAACACATTAGCAATTTTTGTTCAGTGTTCCTTTTCCCTACCAGATTGATGACCACCAGTGGGGCAAGATAGAAGCTGCAGGGTGGAACAGAGCCGTCAGGCAAAAGATGAGCGGCTCGTCATTAATTCTGGTTTACAGGTTTTGGACTCAGAGGACTTGACAAGGGCCACAGATGATTGCTAGACCCCAGCTGGCTCTGTGGCCAGAAATGAATTATGGTCTTCTACCTTAATGGGACTTCAGAAACAGGCACAACTGAGAGCTTTACTTTGACAGGCATCAAATTTCAAATTCAATTATAAGCTTGAAGACACAGGTATAATCTCCATCAATAATTCCTAAGCAACTTGTTTGCTTTATAAAACAGGCTTTATGATTTAGAGGTACACTGTAAAAAATGTGAGCAGTCAATAAAATGTATAATCATTCATAAACACATACAGTATATGCTTTAAATTATGTGCTAATGTGGCCATACACTATAAACCAATACAGCTGTTAGTCATTTTCATTTAGAAGTAAATGCATGAGTGATATTTCACACAAATCAGCCAACATATAATAAGTAAGGCATATCTCTAAGACACAGTGGACTCTATTCATGGACAGTAAAGGTTAGAGTCATGCTGACCAGACTGGCATGTTAGCGTGACTGAAGCTCTCGACTCAGGCACTCCGCCTCATTCCAAATGAAAAGAACGTGGTTGACGAGATGCTGCTGTACAGCCTTTACTGCTCTGTGTGAATTAGCATCACTGATTGGCTCTGAAGAGCTCTCCAGGGTGAGGAGCTACTCTCTTCAGTACAAGACATGACAGCAAGAGATACTTTCCATGGTGCTGAAATAGCTTCAGCTATTGTAACAGGTTTTAAAAATTACATCAAGAAGCTCGTAAGGCTGACAATGGCTGTGTTTGAAACAGTGTAGCATGCACACTACTCATACTAAGCCCTCACCAGAAAACAAATATTTCTAGTTTGCCAAAGATGTCCAACTGATGTAGGCTACTAAGTATGCAGCCAGAACTATTCATGGTGTACTACAATTCATTTGATCACAATCAAGTCATTATTCTTAAACAAAACCCAGAAAATTATGGTGGAGAATGGAACAACAGCAACAACACCTATACTGATGTATGTTTCAACTAAGTATATCTGGTAATGCAAAAATGCACCTTAGCTAATTTATTGTATGTGGAAACAAGGCAATGGTAGCATACGTACTGTAAAGCTCTTTCATTTTTACCTAGCTATGACTGCTTACTTGATACGGAAAACAAATGAGCTATTTTTTTCCCACTTGTATGGTTAAGAATAAATTGGATTTGAACCTTTCTCCTCCATCTCATTGAAACATTTCGGCTTTAACAACCAAAAGTCTTAACAGTTTAAGATAATTCTGAGGTAATTGCGTCATATGACTATAGTATACCAAATACGAATTCTCAGATACCTCATACTGTATACTACATATTTTGTAGTATTATATGTATATATGTAGGTATTGTATGTATGATATCTTGAACACACCTTTGACGGTTGTACTGAGATAGATACAGATTTATTTATTTGACATGGTGCTTCCATAGCTCAGTGTTTGTGTGTATGTGTCAGTGTAATTGAATCTGTGGAGTACAGTTTGTGAGAGTGAGTGGGTATAAAAAGGAAGTAGACCAAAAAGGGTCATTGCTAATTTTGGTTTCTGTCATTAACTTCACATTAATTTAATGTTAATTACAGCGAAAGAAATTTCCATTTAATTAAAATGCTTGCCTTCCTTGACACTTTCTGAATAAATAGTTACCATAAGATCTGATATTGGTGATATCATGTGGGAAGAAGGTTCCAATGTGCAACATACACTTTTATTTGCAAACCTACACAGCAGTATATCAAGGGAAATAATATTAATGTGTAAGTATTTTCCTGTTACCTTAGTTGAATGAATGAAAAGATCATCAACAGCTACAGAGATTGATGCATACAATAAGACATTAATCAATATCCAGTTAAAAGCATGTCATTTCATGGCCAAGACTATGGATTGCATTCATCTAAGTAGAATTCACAAGGATTTATATCATCATTATGGCATTCACTGGGTGTTTTGTAATAAATTGTAAACACTGACATTAGATTTCATTTTTCAATATGCCTCACACTGCTTTACAGTGACTGTTGCCCTTGTTCGAACACATGTTCAGTGAAATTACAATCACCCTTGACAGAGCTGGCAGTTCTGCTGAGGTGTAGCTGTTTAAATGCAGCCAAAACACTGCTGCCGATCCTGATCTACAGGGTCACTCGTACCCTGCTGGCTGCAATTAGCTGGGCAGTGCTGGGATTTGAACTCACAACCTCCTGAGCTGTAGCTCAAAGCCTTAACCACTGAGCAATCATGTTATAGTTAAACTGTATGCACATTATTATTATTTATCATATTTTGAATACTACCCTAAAAAAACTAAAAGTGCACAAATAATTCCAAGCTTATTTCCCTTAAACATTTTCTGGTTATATCTGTTCTTTTCAGATCAAAGCTGTGCTCGTGTCATTTTGAAGAATGTGTTTACGTTAAGCAAATGCAAGTTTAGAAGTAGCGAGAGTGTGTTCAGCCATGGACGCAGCTGATTTCTGTAACAAGCCCACAAGAGCCTGCCAGCAATCCATGTAAACTTGTCAAAATCTCCAAAGATGATGCCAAACGAGGCTTTCCCTGGAGGACTAGAGGAGTCACTGATGTGCTAGTGGAGTTAAGATTTTGACAAGGGCAATGAGTAGGGCAAGCATAGGCATAAATATTAAAACCAAGCCCTGGCCATGTGCACATAAGTGTGTCTGACTTACACCAAATAATCCACTTATGCTTGTGTGAGAATGCAGTGGAGCAACAAAATTAGGATTCTTCATTACTTATCAATCAAAGAATTATTTAGCAGGGAAGACGAATCTATGGTGGGCTGTAAGTGTGAAGTAAAAAAATGCAACAGCAAAACAGAAAAAACAGCAATGCTAAAAACACAACAACAAAACCAAAGGCACCACAACAAATGCGAACAAAATCAGAAACACATCAACACCACTTACTTACTAAACATCATATTATACTCATTGCTGATTGGTTACATTGCATGTCAGTCTGAGAGAGCACAGAAAACGAAGAGCTGGAGGAAGTTTACAATATAAAGACTAAATGAATCTACTGATGATTTTATTCTTACTGTTTTTTTTTTTTTTTAAATCAAGGGCATTATTGAATGTTATTTTAGATATGCTATCATCTTTGCACCGCATTAATATTTATATGTGAGTATGCAAAAAAATCCTGCCTAAAGGAAGCAGGATTATTCCAAAGAAAGAATTACTTCTCACTGTAATAACATAAATAATATAATTGCATTAAATCACTAGAAATGTAGAAATCTAGAATTTGTTCTAGACTAACAACATAACAGGTTGAATAAGTGCAATTTCTTCCTTGTGGTAGTCATATGGAGCGTCCAATCAGCAATGAGCATGTGATGTTCAGTAAGGACCTACCCTTTCTGTTTTTAATTGGTATTGTGTTTTTGGCTCCAATTGTGCTGTTGATTTTGTTTTGTCGTTGTGTTTTCTGATTTGCGGTTGTATTTTTTGGCTTATTAATGTGTTTTGCACTTACAAGCCCCCATAGGAAACCAGTATTCTTCTCCACATGTTCAAAAACCATTGACTGGCAGTGTACATATTTACATTTATTTTGCATTGTGTAATTAACAATTTACATTGCAGAGTGTTATATAGAAATAAAGCTATTGCACATATATTTGGATTAGACTTAATAGTAAAAGCACATATTTACAGCAAAGACCCAATTAACAGAGTTGGCGAGTGTGAGAATCAATAAGGTGCTATTCTTGTTACAACCGTTCTCAGCCACACTTGCATCACTGTCTCTATGACAACGTCAGTGACCCAGCAACATCTATGTGAGGGCTATCTTTCTCTCTCTCTCTCTCTCTCTCTTTCTCACACACACACACACACACACACTTTCTTCTTCTCTCTATCTCTCTTTGCTTGCTCTCTCTGCTATCTTGCTCTTCCCCTCCCTCTTCCTCTCTCCATCTCTCCTTTTCCTACTTTGACAAATAACTCTGCATCAATGAGCAGCCAGGAAAGGTTTCTATGATTGGAACTCTTGGCAATACAGATTCATTTCTCTCCTTCCTTTAGTTACTGCTCAGTATAATAAGTTCACAAGTTCCACCTCTACATTCTGCTTGGTTACCCAAACCTGTTTTCGTCTGCCGATTCTTCCATCTGTCTTTTATTGAATACATGCCCGACTGGCTTGCCCAGGATAAACAACAGTTATCTAACTACGTTAATTGCTTTATGTGTTTTCAAGGGTAAAACACAAATTAAAGAAAAAAAAATCAAAGTCATTTGAGTCATCCAATTACTAGTCTTGGAAGTGTTTGCATTACATTGATCATGGTGTTGAACATTTGTTCCTGTGCATCTGGACTCCAAATTTAGCTGCTGCTCTAATCTCGCACATCAGGTTCTAGTTTACAGACTTTAGATGTGTCTCAAAACTCTAGTGTACTCTACAAACATATATGCAGTATGTTCACACAGAAAAATATTGAGAAAAAAAACAAACAAAAAAAGAAAACTGGGTGATGAACTACATTTGCTGAATCTGTGGTGCAGCTTCTGTTTCTGTTCCGCAAATGTAAATTCTAATAATTGTTAATTGTTATTGGTTAAATTGGTGTTTATATCGTCATAACATCAATATTAAAAGGTTCTATCTTACATTTTGAAAATGTCACATAAACTACATAATTGGTGGATACTTTATTCTCCACCTTCTTTATTCTCCAAACTCACAGATAGACCTGGTTTTATAAAATTATATCTGCCAACCAATCATCATCCAGGATGATCATAGGATAAAGGTATCACAGGTGGCCTTGACCAATCAACATCCATATTCTATTTACATTCTGAGAGAAAAGAACAGACTTGAAGCCTCAGTATGGTGAATTGGAGGAAAAGTCATTTTTAGCTGTAGATGATTTACATATGCTCCAATATAATAATAAATAATAAAAAGTAAGTGCACTACTAGTGCAGATCTATTCAAATCACTAGCTTTACAATGTAAACATTCTGGCACATTAGAAAGGCTTCAGTATTGTGCAAAAGCTAATATTGTGGCAAGCATCAGAGATCATTAATATTACATAACACTGACATTAGCTAGCTACATGCCATATGCATAATAAGCTGAAGTTTCCAGTGTAACCATGACTGGAGGTTAACAGCAGCCTTATGCTGTGTTCAGCTCGAGGTGTCTTTCAACCAGGAAAAGCCAAAGAAAAGCCAAAGAAAAGCCCCCTCAATTTCAAATTCCTGCTCGTCAACTTGGGGTAGTCTTCTCAACAAGGAGTACTTTACCCTTTCAGGGAGTGACATTAAATCAACATGGCTGGGCACAGCATCAGAAGTAAACAAAGTAGCACTTCTTACATTTAAAAGAGTTATGCTGTATATACAATTATTTGCTCCCTCCTTCTCCCTGTACGCAGAGTTTGCATGTTCTCCCTGTGTTACGGGGGTTTCCTCTGGGTATTCCAGTTTCCTCCCTCAGCCCAAAGACATGCACTGTAGGCTGACTGGCTTCTCTAAATTGTCTGTAGTGTGTGAATGAGTGTGTGAGTGTGTGTGCACTTGTGCCCTGCGATGGGTTGGCACCCCATCCAGCGTGTCCCCCGCCTTGTGCCCCAGGTGCCATGGAATAGGCTCCATGTTCCCTGCAACACTGTGTAGGAAAAGCGGTAGAGGAAATGGAAGGATGGATACAGCTATTTGCTTTAGATCGATCAACGAACATTTGCAAATCGAAAACATTGACTGTACAGTTTGCTAATTTTGGAGGAAAATACCCATCACAGTTAGCTGGCTAGCTTGTTGCTAACAATTGATGAACATGGAGACATCCATGTGTTTTTTTCCACTTCAGATTCAACATGTATATTTTTTTAACATACACTATATTACCAAAAGTATTCGGTCACCCATCCAAATGATCAGAATCAGGTGTCCTAATCACTTGGCCT
>CM074958.1:13403296-13419862 GCA_037577455.1 Pangasius macronema
TGGATGGGTTAAATGCAGAGCACAAATTCTGAGTATGGGTCACCGTACTTGGCCACAAAGTCACTTCCACTTCCACTCCAAACTGTATTTTACAAACTGTACCCCATCCTTAGTGTTTACTGTATCATTTCACCCAGGATGTTGCATGTCCACATGCAACTTTTTATCTTAAAGGTCCAAATATGTAACTTAAATATTTTTTGAGATATAAAAGTACACACTAAAGCTACAATAATGTGCAATAAGTGCGATAATAAAAACTGGCAGTTCTCAGCTCTTTCATGTAAAGTGATAGTACTTAAAGCTTAAAGCTTAGAAGTTTTGACATTTATCTTTCATAAATTCTCAACATTCGTTTATGAAAAATACATAAAGTAATCAAATAACTTCAATACACAAAGATGAAGGGGCACATTTTCTTCTGCTCAAAATGATATGCACTAATAATAAGCACTCCATCCTGTCACTCACTAATTCTACTTCATGTACGCATGTAATTATACTTCATATTTCCACGGGCTAATTTTTTGGGACAAGTATTGCCCATCAGACATCTTTAAATTCTGACAGAAAAATTCCACTGCATTTGTAGTGAGTTTAGTCATCAAAATGATATAATCAGTGTCTGGTGATCTACTCTTAAGTGTTCGAGTCATTCAGCAGATAGCTGTCAGGTCTGTTTGCTTTCCCATATTTTTCTGGCAGAAAGATTTCCATGCGTACTATCTCCATGCTTAAGGTGAAAGTCTGAAAAAGTCAGGGTTTACGTCTGTGGGTGACCAAATGAGGCACAATTTTCTGCTGGATTCAGCCATAAAGTAAATAACCTGCTTTACTTTGAAGGTATATTTTTATATTCCTCTGAGTAAACGAATTTCACACAACATTCCTGGTTGTAGCATGGCTTACAAGCACTAGAACAATGCAAGCAGATATCTATTCTAGCTAAGGTTGTCCTGGCTTGTTTTGAAACAGGCTAATTGATACAGCCTTCTGTTAAAGCATGAACAGTCATTTATTTTCTTAATAGCAGGTTTGGCAAAAGGCGTCTCTATGGGAATATCCATGCCAATTGCCTGCTGAGAAGAGCATGATTGCTTTTCTAATCATGACTAATCAGATCCCATAGTGCAATCAGAAACACACAGTGAAAAGAAAAATTCCAAACTAACAGCAAAGCTTAGAGATCGAGTGGGTCAATTGTACAGGACATCGTTTAACACTGCGTCCCATATTAGAATGTCATTGAATTCAAGTAAAGGACTGATACACCTGTGAAACAGGCAAGAAAAATAAAAACAAAGTCCCCTTTAGTCTCATTTAAAAACACAGCAGGCCCAGAGGTTGAGAGCTCATTGCTGGGGGTCAGGCATTGCTGGCTAGCCTGCTGGCTATCATGCTTTTGACGGAAGACTGAGAGATGGATTGGGGGAGGAAGGGGAGAGGAGAGGACTGAGGCAGCTGAAAAAACAGGACCCAGGAGACGGCTTGTCCAGGGCTAACCAACACAACAGCTGGGATAATATGAGTCTGTCTGTGCTCGGGAGACACAAGCAATGTGCACATCTGTGGAAGGAAAATAGCACATCCAGACTCAAGGAAAACAAGAGAGTGGTGCCCCCAGAGTTCAATTTGAGGTGTAATTGGGAGAGAAGCAAACAGAACAAGTTTCCACCTTTCCTTTCTCTATTTCTTTTTTGGAGGTCAGCAACAAAGTGTAAAAGAGCTTCAGTCAAATGGAGGTTTAATGAGAGGTCTTACAATATATTTGAAATGAGTCAACAGGAGACATTTTAAAACACTTAAAAAAAACTGACACCTATTACCTTTTGTTCTTTGTTAGCAGCAAGTATTGCTTTAAGAATGCATAAAGAATAGACCTAAAAACATTATTGTCTACAGTCGTATTTTCAAATCTTGTGGTCAGAAGGTGTTGATTAATTTTATGAACCAGCTATAATTCAAAATACAGGTTTATATTAATGCACTCAATCTAATAAGTTAAAATATCTTAATGAAATATCTTAATGTAATACCTTAATATGTAACAGCTGAATCATATGGATTTGTCATGGATACTCCACAATAATCTAAGTCTACTAATAAATGGAGCAAAAGATGTGTTGCTCTTTAAAAGAGAAAAATATATAATCACTTACATTTTTGTTGGAGATGGAGATGCTTATTTAGCAATTATGCAAGGGTTCTAAACTGTCAGAACTTTGTAAAAATCTGTAAATTCCCTGCCACAAGAAAGTCTTCAGGACAGGGAACTTTGTGCTTTCCAGTTTCTCTCAAACATGACAACAGGCTGATGAGGGAGCACCTTTTTACAGCTGCTGTAACACAAGTGAACTAACTTGTCTCCTGGATGTTCCACAGCATTAAATGTAACTATAAATGGATAAAAACATGCATCATTCATTAATAAATACTTTATTTGCAGACACCCTCATGCAGCACGACTTACAGAAGTGTGTTATAGTCTTCATCCAAAATGTATCCTCATGCCAATACAAATAGGTGAGTGTCTAAGAATACTACACCCATCAGCCATAACATTAAAACCACCTGCCTAATATTGTGTAGGTCCCCCTGTGTTGCCAAAACAGCTCTGACCTGTCAAGGCACAAGACCTATGAAGGTGTGCTGTGGTATCTGTCACCAAGACATTAGCAGCAGATCCTTTAAGATCCTGTTACTTGCGAGGTGTGGCCTCCATGCATCGAACTTGTTTGTCCAGAACACCCCACAAGACCTATCGTTTTGGAGATGCTCTGACCCAGTTCTCTAGCCATCATAATTTGGCCTTTGTCAAAGTCACTCGGATCCTGCTTCCAACACATCAACTTCGAGTACTGACTGTTCACTTGCTGACTAATCTATCCCATCCCTTGGCAGGTGCCACTGTAATGAGATAATCAATGTTATTCACCTCACCTGCCAGTAGTTTTAATGGTGTGTAAAGCTAATGTTAGTATTCTAACAGAATTGATATTGTTGACTATTCTGTATATAAAAATCTTTAATTCCCATCATTTCTAAAAATGGATATATTTAGTTTTTGAATTAAACTATTCATTCAATGAAAGTAAATGTGTATAAGTCCCTTTATAGATAATGGAAAGCTGAAGACCCAGACACAGATTGTGACTATTCAGCCTACAAATGCTTTTGTTGGGAGTTGTTTTGGCTAGACAGTAAAAAAAATGGCAGCAATCCCACAATGCAGTAATGCACAAAGCAAACCACTATTCAACTGTATTTGGCCAGTGTCTGTGGCTCAGATTGCACTGTCCTTGAGACCACCTACTGATTCGCTAAACCTGCCAATAGATGACTTTTCTATTTTGTTTATTTTCTCTCACCACAGGTCCAGAGTCGTCCGGAGTCAGGTTGCGGGTGTTTGGAGTGCCTTCCCAGAAGGCCTGAAAGCAGACCTGGGTGGAGAGTCTCCAAAACCAATATAGAAATGGAAATGATGTTGACATTCTTCCATGTAAAAGGCTTTTCTTTCATGCAAAATTATGGAATAGCAGGAACTAAGGCTGATTGCACAGTTTAGACACCCAGTTGAGACATGGTACAGCGTTTTAGTCAAACGTCTGAGTGCTCCTGTGCGATTAAGTGAAGGTGTTACTGTGACTGATGGGGCGAACATGTCTGTCTCACTTTACAGAGACCATCTGCATATAACACAGAGAATGTCTTGAGCAAAATTTAACTCTTATTTTTATAACTAATAACCTCTTTGTGTACTCAGGAAGAAGAAAGAGATACTCCAAACACTCTGTGTACCACTTACTAGTGTCTTCATGTTCTAACTTCATCACTCTGGCTTGCATTTGGCTTTTATTACCCTTACATTAATGTCATTTCCCACATTCGTGGAAGTCTAGATGAAATGAGTTTGTATCTTACTAAACAGGCAAGCACAGATCACTCTGACACTTTATAAAGGTTTATCTAAATGAATGTGGGTTGTTCTTGCCTGGCACTAGGCAAATTATAATACACGTGGCTCATTGGTGTTATTCTTCCCTTTTTTCACTTTAGAGTGTAGCATGCACACACTTTCATATTGAGGTACAATAGCTTGCCTCTTTAAAGTGGTCTCTTTGACATTGTATTCCTATAATTATGTCAATGTCAAATTTATTTATATAGCACCATTAAAAATAACATAGGTTGACTGAAGTGTTTTAGAACAATAAATACAAAAGCTAAAATTAAAAAAAAATAACAAAAATAAAACTCTCTTTACGGCTGGTCAAATTCCAAGGAAGAGTGAAGTGAAATGAAATGACTTAAGTCTTTAACTTAGATTTGAATAGTTAGGGTAGGAGCAGTTCTAATGTGTAATGGTAGGCTATTCCAAAGCTTAGGGCCAGCTACAGCGAAAGCACGATCACCTCTAAGCTTCAGTCTAGATCTAGGAACCATTAATAGTGCTTGATCACATGACCTGTGAGTTCTAGAGGGATTGGGAGCAGATAGAAGCTCTAAAGTACGCTGGTGCTAGATTATTCAGAGACAGGCTCTAAAACTGGACTGAAATGTTTCAAAGAGTCTGTGATCAAAAATACTTGCAGTTCCATAAAAAAACAGCTTTTTCCAAAATTTTTGAGATAAAAAACAGGATTTGATATAGGCCTAAAGTTAAAAGACACAGGGATCAAGATTTGGGCTTTTGAGATGTTTCAGGTGGTTGTGTACAGTTCCTCTGGTAAGGCATTTGTGTATAATAGAAAGTAGGCTAGCTCCTACAGTATCTACAATCTGTTTAAGAAAATGGGTGGGAATTATATCTTGAGGGGGATAGTAGTAGGCTTTAAAATATTCAATAATATCGTAAAGTGAGAGAAGAGAGATAGAGATTATCTATTATATGAAAGGTTTTATTTTGTTTATTTATTTATTTTTTATTTAGGTATCAATGTAATGTGATGAGGTTGGACAGGATTAGGAATGAGTACATCAGAGGGACAGCTCATGTTGGACGTTTGGGGGACAAAGTTAGGGAGGNTAAATGAGGAGATGAAGCTAGTGGGTGCAAGTGTTGAGGATGCAGAAGATAGAGATAGGTGGAGAGTGATGATTCGCCGTGGCGACCCCTGAAGGGAAAAGCCGGAAGGAGAAGAAGAAGGTATCAATGTTATCAAAAATGTTTCTCCTTAGGAGAAATAGAATAAGAAAAAAATAGACATGAGATTTTTCTGAGATCAGGAATATAACACATTTTCCTGATCACAAGGCAAATGCTTTACCACATCACCACCTGAGGAATTGTTCATTGATATGTAAAAAAAAACCTGTCTATCACTGGTTAGTTTATTAAGTCAAGTTATTTTTTCATGTTGGCAGAGGAGCTGCAGAGTAAAATCATGTTAAAATGATATTTGTTTAAAACAGAATTGACATCTTTTTTAAATGTTTGATAAAAATGTATTCGTAACAATACTATATCCTGTATACTATTGTATTTGTACTGTTGCATGTAGTCATAGATTTCTTTCTATGGGGTGTCAGATTTCGAATTTTGGAGTAATCAAATAAAAAAAAACCAAAAACAACAACAAAAAAAACCAAAAACAAGCTTGCTAAAATTGCATACTCTTTTTTTCAGTCCTGAACAGTCCTGTGTGGTGAGCCTGTGCCCAAGGAGGCTCAGATTCCTTTTCTTGGTTGCCAGAAGTAGGACCCAATGTGGTCTTCTGCTGTTGTTGCTTTTCTGCTCGCCGTGCTTGTACAGAGTGCTGATTTGAGTTACCCTAGCCTTACTAGTAGGTCAAAGCAATCTGACCATTCTCCTCTGCTCTCTTTCATCAACAAGGTGTTTTCACCCACAGAACTACTGCGTACTTGATGTTAGTTGTTTTTCACACCATTCTGTGTAAACTCTAGATACTGTTGTATGTCAAAATCCCAGGAGATCAGCAGTTTCTGAAATACTTAAACCAGTCACAACCATGCCATGATGACTGAGATAAATTTTTTTTCCACATTCTGATGTTTGAGATGAACATTAATTGAAGCTCTGAAGTATTTTGGAAGTTCACATCACATTGCTGTGCTAAAGTATATTAGCATAGATATAAAGCAAAGGGTACAAGAACCTTTCCTCTTTAGTCCATCTAGGTTTGAATATGCAAATTGACAAATTATTTCGATTTGATGAATTCAATACACACAACAAGCTGTAAAGTATGGAGGTATGGTATACATTGATGAAGAAATGCTGTGTGAATATAACCACTTAAACTAGCAAATGCTACAATAATTATAGGCTAACTCTAGTAAGCCATTAGCATGGCATACCTGAGTACAAGGAAAAACATTTGCAAACATATTACATGTGCTGACCTTTAGTGATGACTGATAATGTCATCCTACATCAGGTGTGTATAAGCTAATAGGAACCAGCAGCTTGTGCTTGTCTTAAGGCAATTCAGGCAGAGTTAGAAAACTGACAAATAAAGAATGCAGAAATCAAAAGAGCATTGTAGGGAAGAATATTACAAGACCGCACACGATCCAATTGCATGCACTGTTTAGAAGCCAGGTGCCCCTAATGGCTCTCAGCTGTCAATCATTCCCTCTCTAACCAAATATAATTTCCCAAAAATACAATATATAATCCACAGAGAATACACTGAATATTCAGGCACAAAACAAAACAGCTTTGACCAGAGAACTGAGGTGTTGTGTGTTTTATTCATCTGTGTAACACTCCTGGGAAGTGTGGATTAGGATGAAAGGGTTATCTGAAGGCAGCGCTTGGTTATCAGGAGTGACTGGAACCATTTAAACAGTAGCCCAGCAGGTCATTCAAGGGGAAACAGGGAAACACATTTATCACAGCAAACCAACTCCCTATTCTCCTCTGAATCCACTGCTTAAAAATACTGACCAAGACCAATACTGAAGCTCTGAGAATAACTTATAACAAAATAAGCATTTTGGGATTTTTAATCATAGTTTTAGGAATGTAAATACAACCAATGCAAATTAACTTTAGCATCTTCTGACATATAACTGGAATGCATGCAGTAAAAGCAGTAATTTCTTGTCTCGCCTTGACAGGGTTTACCATGACTGAACAGACAGCACTTCATTTTAATAATTATCCTTAAATTAATGAGCTATTTCTAAAATAATAAAAAAAAAACATAAGCAAATTATTTGTTATATATTTGTAAAGAGATACAGTATATAATCCCAAGTTAGGACAGAACAGGGGGTAGACATAAATAAATATTATCTGAGACAACAGTATGTCTGTGCTGGCTATAATATAATTTATTATTATAAACACATTTACCACTCGTTTTTGGTCATAGCCTTTTGGTGTAGGTCTTTCCCCTTACATAGTCATGCCACAGCCTTATACAATTGTGTTTCCATAGTTTTATTTATTTAGTTATTAACCTATAAGTCCATAGGCATCACTTTGTTTGCCTACGGAAATGAATCATGTAACGCCAAAATTAATTGAAAAAAAAAAAAGATTGCATGAATAATGACAAATCAAGATTGAAGTAGTTTCTAAAGTGTTTTCAGTTTATATCAATCACGTCTCAAGTACACACTTCCATAACCAGTGTTTAAATCCACATCAACTTTGTAAACACTTCCCTCAGTCAGAGAATGATGGATGCTTTGTAAATGTGATATGGTTTATCTCACCTACATACTGGGAGCCATTAAATGACAAAAGAAAGTAAACCAAAGGGCACGACCTCACTGCATGATTACAATTGCTATATTGCTTATAATGACAGCTACGGTTGGTATGAAGACTCACTTAATATTCACATATATCACAATATCCTGATTCAATTTTTATAAACAAATAAATTATCTTTTTTCATTCATTGAGTGATAGCATTTTTTAAGAGATCATTTGGATAAGTTTGTCACAAGCTTTTCTAAAAGATTTTTAATGGACTACACTTTCAAATAGTGATGGGACACAACCCAGGCATCCCCAGAGTGATTTATATCTATGCAGATGTCTATCTAAATTACAAAAATAACAATAAAAGAACTGTGAACTGTGCACAATTCTATGTAAAACTGTATGCAAAATTGTGAAATGCCTCACATAAACCTTCTGGGACATCACTTTAACCTGGTGGTGACCATGATGCGGTTCTTGGGATAGGCTCTGGGTCCACTGCAGCTCTGAACAGGGCAAAGCAGTCACACAAGATGAATAAATTAAAGCTTAATGCAAGAGGATAGTTAGTTGATGATTGAAAGAAGTTGTTTTGTTTCTTTGCTTTCTGTTTACTGATTACTGGATGGGGTAGTTATATTTGTCATTGCTATTAACAGTGAATTACACTACAGCTACTTTTTAAAATAAATGAATCACTAGCAAACAATTCTTCTTGGGCATTTTAATAGCTTTTTAAGAGCTTTTTATGTCCACACAGAAGCCAAACAAGCTCTAGGTTGCTGTAAGCATCCATCACCCTCCTCAGTTGTGCGAATGCTCTGAGGCGGGAAGTGTGATGTAGGATAGTATGGGTCTAAAATTCCCATTTATCATTAATATATAGCATAACATCCTTGTCACTGAACTATATTCTGACAGTTGCAACATATTTCTATAATATAATATATAATAAAATAATTGCTTCCATGCAGGACCTCTGAAAGTGGTCACTGAATGAGCAGAAGAGGTGCAACATGGTTTTGTCTGTAACATTAATCATTACTGAGTAAAAATGATTTCTCATATATTAGTACACCCCAGCTATGGTGCTAATTTTATTGTGATTTAAAGAGCACAGTGAGTTCAATAAAATACTGGAACCTGTTGAAATGTAGCCTTTTTTAACAAATCTTTTTTTTTCTATAATTGAAAAATCTATTAAAAATTAATCCAAATACATCTACACTCAGAGCTGGTAGGCTATTAATTTTTAAAAATGTTAATCCAAACACAATCACATTGATTTATTTTCCTGTCTTGAATTAGCATTTTCTAACATGGGAACTTACTTTATATAAGACTTCCAGAAGAGAGAAGGAAATTTGTTACAGTCTATGTTGCTATCCAAGGTCGCAACTCAACACCTGCTGTCTGAGTGTTGGTAACACAACTGGGTATTATATTCACACACGCCTGAGCAAATCCTTCCAAAACTATTAGAGTGAAGAGTCAACTACACTAGGGTGGGAAGCAGACAGAACTGAAGAGAAGAGAAAATAAGCATGTTTCATCTGAGATCGATAGGCTTGCCTTTGTAGCGCTTACAAAAGGAAAGTGTTGGCTCAAGGCTTTTAACATACACCTAAAAGTTATAGGCAACATTTTATAATGTTGTCATTTAAATAGATATCTTGCAGATCTTGGCTGGTGGTCAAACATCCATGGACTGTCTATTTAACAGCTTGATAATACATTTAACTAACTGTTTATATTGATAGCAGCTAAGCCATATGCATGAAATAAAATCAAACATATACTGTAAATAAATGTCCAAACAGCTTCCTTAAGGAATGTCAGCAGCTCTGTATTATCACAGTATAGAAAAGAAAGGGAATATAAACTGTCATTATGTCTTACAAGGGAAAAGATATTACTGTATCTGTGTTCCACTGTGTCCATCGACCACTGTAAGTCACCTTCATGTGTCTCATTTCAATACAACCCTGAGTGCAATTCTGCTGTGTTGCATATTTTTAATCATTAGTGCTAATCAGAATTTGCATACTATCTTGTACGTGTCATTAGTGTGTCAGCATAGGTCATAGTGAAACACCTGCACTCTACAGTGAAGAAGATTAAAATTCTGACATCTGGTCACTGATACCTATAACATGGGGCAAAACGAGTGCATTTTTGTTTTAAGTGACTTGATGAAAAAGCAATAAGGTTTAAGGGTTATACTCAAAGGTCCAAAGGTGGCTTTTGATCAGACCCGAAATTTGAACTCATTACCTTCAGGTCATGAGGACGGAGCCCTAATCACTCAACAGCCACTGGTCAAAATTAAGGGCAGTGTAACATACTGGACTCAGGAGGCTATTTAAGATCTATGTGCAGGAAGGCTTTATTAACAATATCAACATGCAGTCCAAAACCCAAAATGGTAGAGCAGGCAAGGGTCAATCCCCAAACAGACATAAAACACTATAAATCACAAGGTTGATCCAAAAACTAGTCAGGTACATAGGCAGTGTGTCTAAACTGAAAAAAAAACAAGGCTCAGAACTTACACAGCTATGCGATTGGCAAGACTTCACAATGACATGCTGAAAACTGTGATTTTATATAGTGTGAAATGAGGAAGTGAACAGTAAACTGAGGTCAGTTATTAAATTGTTCCACTATGGACATAATTGAAAAATTCCACTAGTAATAGTTTTTTCGACAGAAGGACACATCCTACTGCAATATCCAAAGGGATTTTCACATGGCTGTCCATGGGTGAATGATTTAAAAGTGGGGTCAATGTACTTTTTTTCAAATTTTTTTTTCAAGGCAGGGAGGCATCTCCTACATCTGTGTCAATCACATGACAATTCAAAAAGCTCAGCACTCAGATGTTCTCAGAGCTCACATGACTTTTTTAGTGGAACATAAACAATCTGGAAGAACAGGATAGAGATATCATATTGGAGGCATAATTCAATTTGAGAGGGCTATCAGCAGAGGTGTGGCAGTGCCTGAGGTGTTCATTGTATTAGTTTAACAGTCCTGTGAGAAGACCAGACTGAAGAATTGTACCATCTAAAAGATATTCATGGGGTCAATAGTAGATACAGAGCAGCTGGAAGAACTACGAGTGCTTCTGGGAGAGGATGGAGTAGCTAGGGCCAAGCCACTTGAGGGACAATCAAGATGAAGTGGGAATCGTTATTTGAATCACGGAAAGTCTGTGACCAACATAGCATTTCTAAAAACCCATGAAATGCCAAGTGCTTGCACTGATTTTAATTAAAAGACAAACCTGATTTCATGAAGAATTCATAGTAGATGTTACAAGGCACAAACTGGGTCCTAATGGGGTCATCCAATGAATTGGGCTATTTTATTATTATTATTATTATTATTATTATTATTATTATTATTATCATTATAACATAAGTACAGTTTTTCTGTATTTCTTTAATTTCTTTGAGCTGCACATTTTAGTTTCATGATCCATAGATTTTTAAAGGTGACTAGACTCTTACGTTCATAATTTATAGTAATAATTCATTCATCTTCATTAACCGCTTTAGGGTCAGGCTTACTGTGTAAAACGTATCATGGCAACAAAGGGCATGAGAGGGGAATACATCCTGGATGGGATGCCAGTCCATCATAGGACACCAAGCACACTCATATTCATACACATATTCACACCTAGGGGTGTTTTGGAATAGCCATTGCATCCAATGATGTATATTTTGGGAGGTGTGAGAAAACCAGAGAAAAAAACACATGGGCTATATGCAAAAGTCTACACAGACAATAACCTGAGCTCAGGATCAATCCAGGAAGTGGACCCCAGAAGTGTCAGGCAGCAACACTACCGACTGAGCCATCATCCCAACCGAAAGCAGCAGTCATGTCCATCAGTACCTCACTACAATGAATAGTTATTCTCATTTACCTCTCAGAACTGATATTAATAACATATCAATTTTGCCACTATGTGAAGTGATTCCAAACCACCATAATCTGGTCAGTGCCCCATTAAAGCAATTGTCAGATGATAATCTCAATACTAAATAGGGCAACACTAAGAAACTGAACTGTAGGTTGAGTTTGAAAGGTTGGAGAAAAACAAATATGGAAATGATCTGAAAGACAGAGAATAATAATTTTATTTAAGCATGCCTTGACAGCAGCCCACTCATGTTTCTACAACATCCATATTCTGTCTTTGGAATATTGCCTACATAAGGAACATGCTTTCTATAAATGATGCATGAGATGATAACCTTCAGATTAAATGAGTGAAATTCACTATCCGGTGAACATCCAGGCATATCCATCACAGGAACCAGGTACCCTACAAAAAAACTAGATATGTCCATCTTAACTAATCTACAATTTTTTTCAAGTACTAAATATATTTTCGCCATACAAAGTTCTAAGTGGTTTAGACCGCCCTGTGTATATAGTCTCCTATCATCTAATTTGCCTCAAAATGTGAGTCTCTTATCATTGCAAATCATAATAAACACTACAATACTGCATAGCTCTTTTTCCTAGTACACAGTACATGCCAAAACTAGTTAATGTTGGAATAGTGCTTGGGAAAGAGCCACACTCTCTCATTCTAAGCATAAACTAAAGACCTACCTGTTCAGACAAGCATATACTGTAGTTGTCTTCCCACTGTCAGTGGCAGAGGTGATGGACCATGGGTATAGTGAGTTTTGCTGAATCACCACTGTGAGTGTGGTTGCTTGGTATTCAATCCAGTTTATATAGTTTAACTTTTAACAGTAAAGCAACTTTACAAAAATGGGTGTAGAGTTAGATCCCTAATGAGCAAGCCAGAGGCTACAGTGACATAGAAAAAACTTGCTGAGTTGACATGAGGACAAAACCTTGAGAAGAACCAGAATCAAAAATTAACCCAGCCTCTTCTATCACACCAGAAAGTGAGATTATTATCATCAATCTTCTACAACTGTATACTATAAAAATAAACAGTAATATGTACTAAGTCTTTATGTGCTGTAGGCTGCTTGTGGTGACTGACTGAACAGCAAAGTAGGTTGGCACAGAGAAAAAAAATCTACAAAAAAAACCCCAAAAATCACCTGGGTAATGGAAGTGCCATAAACTGACCAGTGGCAGTGACATGTTCCATGTCCATATACTTTGAAACATGTTTCAGCAAATCGAGCACTGCTTGCTTGTCAACACCTTCAGACTGAAGAAAGCAGTGGCATCTTGGCATTTAAATTTGTCAATTGCAAAGGTATCATACAGTGTGAGCGTCTTTGTGTTGAAATTTTCACCATCACACTAAGAGTCATGCCGTGTCAGGAGTAGTGGGAGGCCACAATTTCTCTCATCTTTCTGGGTAAGTCTGACTTTAGAGAGACAAAAGTCTTGGCTTGGTATTTATAAAAAAATATACACTTTTCACATTTAACTGCTAGCCAAAAATGAGCCATTACTCCTGACATAAAGCTTCCGCCTCTGAAATGGATCCATATTAACATTCAGTCTCCAGATAAAATGTCATTCTGGGGCTTAGTCATCTTCATAATATTGTAATTAGTATTTCACATATCACATATTCTACTCTTGATGAGATAAGCACATTTATTAAAGTGTTCAGTATCTGCATTGCTAATGCCAGTGAAAGCCACTTAGAATGATACAGATTAATTCACATTTTAGGAGCTTGTGACTTTATTGCTATCTGGGCTGACTACGATCTTCTGAATTATGAGAAGGCTTCAGGATGCAGATTTATTTTAGTACTTCATCATTAAGGGTGTGGATAGCAATTTAAAGCAACTTTGGTGTGAGATTATTTTTTTATGTTCTTACGAGATATATTGATTTGGATGCTGCTTGGTTCTTCAGCAACCATCTGATTCATTGAATGCAAGAAGTGTTTTCTTAAAAGAAAGTGTTTTTATAAATAGTCACCTACCTCTTTACTGCCACATTCACCGAGAACATTACGCCTCCACACCTGCAGAGGTCCACTTCTCCTGAACATTAACCACTTTGTAACCCCCGTCAGTGCAAAGTAGGAGTTTACATGCAAAAATCTGAATGATTATTTATGGGAATACCATAGACCCAATTTACCTCAATCAGAAGACGCAAAGAGACACACACACACAGATACGGTTTCAGTGCACTTACTTATATTTATACCTATTTATAGGTAAGAAAGGTATTTGAATTTTAACATAAAAATTGTGTCAATAACACTGTACGGATAGGAAAGGAAACAGAGCAAAAGAAAAATGTAAACTGGAAAACATATTAAATCAACCCCCAAATAAATTACACAAATGAATTAAATGAAATCTTTAAATACCAGAAATTCCTTCTTGAAATGCACAATGTGTCAGTTCCAAATAATAACAAATGATATTTCTTTCCTAGGTTCCTGATAATGAATAGCCCAGTACTCAGAAATAGAATAGATACTTCAAACCTCCAGAAGTCCAGCGAAAACCGTGCTAGAAGTGATGCAAATGCAGAAGTCCACGGGGAAAAAACAAAAAGGGGTAAGTAAGTGTCTCTCGTCGTCTCACGGGTGGCTCGCCATCTTTACACGATGCACATGTGAAGCGTTCACATCAACACCGTCCACGAACAGGGAGGTCCGAAATCTAGATTTGTAGGGTGACAAAACTGGCCTGCATACACACAGGACAACTCAACCAATCCACATTTTACATATGTTTTGCTCAACTTGCAAACATCTTTACAACTCTATACATATACAGATTTTTTACAACAATGTATGCACTTACTCCATACAAACGAAACATTTTCCTTAGAAAAATACATCATTTGAATCACCATATTTCAACATACACACTGAAATAGACATTAACTCACCGATTCTCTTGTGTATTAATGCTATTTCTTATTCCCTTTCAACTTTTCAGCGGATGATGAAATGATGGCCTACTCCACTGCATTCCAGCGCGGTGCGACACGGATCAACAGGATAAAGCTAAGTTCTTTTGAAAACTACTAAGAAATTTTGTTTCTCAACAAAATAACTTACACTGCTTGTTCCTCGCAAGTGTATTTTCTGATAAAATCAAATAAATCAAGAGTTCTGGGCAGCTCTTAGCTCACGCTTCTCGGCTTGTGCTCTCTCTACCTATCTCTCGCCTTCGCGCGCTTCCCCAGGGGGCGGAGTCAGCTTCTCCTAATTACACTCAATTGGCTGCTCACCTGCACAGCAGACCAAGAGCTCAGAATGAAATAGTTTGACTGCAGTTTTTTTCCTTAGTGCCTTATACTGTAAATAAAGCATATTTTAACGAGATATTTTATATTTCATATTCTATCTGAACATTTTCTTTACATGCCTTATATTTTTTCCTTTAGTCTAACTGCATTTATAAACGGGTTCAAACTACAAATGTTTTTGAGCCTGGGTTACAACTTCTACTCATAACCCAACTTCCTGTTTACAAACTACACAACATACACTCAAACTTTCAGCAATCACAGTCTTGCCAACTACTATGTCTGTGTAAGTTCTTTGCCAGATATTTTGTGCTTGCTACTTCTGTATTTGACCCTTGCTGTGTTTATGGCAGCCCTTTGGATTTGCCATTTTTGGCTGGCTAATTCTGTGTGCCCATTGGATTTTGTTTTGGATTTTGTAATTCTTACACACCTCCTGAGTCCTGCTCGTTATATTTACATTAATGACTGAGGAACAATATGTTTTCGTTTTACAATTTGTGATTGCTTTACATATTTTGTGGATTTTTGTCATCCTGTGTTCGACTTGAGGTCATAACTTCTGACCAGGAAAAGTCAAAGAAAACTCTGCCTCAACTCAAAATTCCTACTTGTGATCTTGGGGTAGCCTTCTCAATGAAGAGTTCCTCCGAGTTGTTCAGGGAGTGAGGTCAAATCAACATGGCCGAGCACAGCATCAGAATTACACAAAGTATCACTTCTTTCCTTTAAATAAGTTATGCTGTATATGCAAGCATTTGCTTTAGATCAATCAAGATACAGACATAGTTGCTTGTTAAATCTATAACATTAACGATCCAGTTCGAGAAAAATATACACCACTAATCAGAGTTAACTGGCTAGCTTGGTGCTAAGAAGACGCACATGGAAGCATCCATGCTTTTTCCCCACTTTGTACCTTGTATGCACTGAGCTTGAAACTGACATCATCCTGACCTCTGACTTTCCACTTGCTAGGTAAGTCGATTGCAACATAATGTTGCATGTATGTTTAAATATGTTAAATGTCTAACCATGGTGCACAGAGTAAATAAATTTTTTGAAAACATTCTTACTTGTCTCTCTGTGTCACTTGGATTGAGGATGAATGTGTAGGAAGTATGAAGAAAGTAAATTAACCTCAAATGATGCTCTATAGTCTTGATAATAAAGGGAAACCATGCCCCTTCTCTGGCAGATGATATTGCGGTGTAAACCTGATGACAGAAATCTAACCTTAGCCCCATGCAAGAACCCCTGGATCCTTTCTGTCAAAGCCCAAGCTGATAGAATCAGTGCTATTATGTGACCACTTGATTGACAGACTGAGAAGAAGTGTCACTGTGGACTGGAACTCTTGGACAAGACCCAAAGCTATAGAGAGAAAAGCAAAATGGCACTGACCAACACTCTTGGTTCACTCATATTCACCATGGTTTCCTGATAACTCACTTTCAGATACTGTTTTATACATCCAGTACATTAAATCCAGTATTTAAACTTTCCATTACTTGGTCTATATTATATATATATATATATATATATATATATATATATATATATATATATATATATATATATATATATATAAAAAAGAGTGTTTAAAAAAATAAAGATAAAAATATGGAGTGAGAAAAACGGATCTGGTTTTGGGG
>CM074958.1:13432335-13452335 GCA_037577455.1 Pangasius macronema
ATTTATGCTGATATTGCCCAAAAACCCTATTTTGTTCAGGCGTTTCCAAACTTTTGGAGGGCAGTGTATATATATATATATACACACACACACACACACACATACACAACTGCTCTGACTTTGAATGAATTAAATGAAGATAAAAAAATTTTTATCTATGGGTGTTTGAATTAGTGACTCACTAGGACAGTGGACTATCCGGTTACAATTTTACACTGGGTGTTAACAGCTAATCAAAAGCATTTTTTCCCCAAACACAGCTATGTGGTTAAAAGCATGATTAGGCTAAATTAGAAACCTAATGATGAGTCCTTGGATCATGCTCAATTTCATTTTCATCCTTTAAGCACACCCAGCATGATTATGGCAACTATTCAAGGACAGCAAACATCAAACAGCATGGATCAATCCCCATATAAAAGGCAGAGAAACTAAGCATTGTTTGGAATTATTTTCACTAAGAAGACATTAGCCTATAATAATATGTGTAGAAACTGGGGAAATTTGACATGCTAAAATTGAGCATGTCAAATGTCTAGTATCGAAATCTAGAGGAACTGAATACATCTGGTCTGTTCATAATGTTTGCCTAGTCATCTTTAAAGAAAAAATCTAGTAATCCAAAATAAGCTTGTAATAGCACAGATGTTAATGTGGGCATGTGTTGTGAACTTTCGTGTGTGAACTTGAAATGCGGGGAGGGGAAGGCGGACACCAGAAAAACACACATGGAGACACCTTCCATTCAGTGCAGTAGAGACAGTTTTAATAATATTATAGCACCGTTGACATCTACATCACTGTCCCATTAGCTTAAAATGGGAGACTAGCATGCAGGCTACAACCATGCATGGAAAAGAATAAGAAGCACATACCAATTACTCATGCGCATACTGTGTAGCTTGTAAGCCACCATTACTCTGTGTGTATGTGTGTTTGTGTGTTTTCAACTATTCAACATGGTTCTTTGGAAAGGAAGGGTGTCATTAAATCCCCAACTGCCTATTTCACTATTTATTCTGATGAATAAACAGCAGTGGCCATTAATCAGCGGATTTAGCTTTACAGTAAGCATGGTTTAAATCAATTTACAAAATTACACTTAATAAGCACTTTTTACATATACAATTCAGACAAAAGAAAAGATCCATTGTATGCCTTTTTTTTTTGCTTTTGTTTTTTTGGACACCAAACAGGTGCTTATGTATTCACCTCTATGCTAATTTGTGCAAACATTTTGAAAGGCAGTATTTGTGGTACTCTTTTGAGACATGGTTGCTAATAAATGAATGCAAATATTCAGAGGTTAAAATGTTTTAATCAACTTAGCAGCTACTCATATTACATTTACATATTGTGTGTGTAAAATGAATGTCAAACAGTCATCAGAAATTAATGAATGCTATTTATGTATTGTGCCATTAGACCATTAAGTAGATGAACAGTGCAGTCATATTCAAACAGAACAGACCTATTGTTAGAGGAACTTTTAATAATGCAGCAGAATGGTACTGAATTGAGGTGCTGAGATTACACTTATATAACACACCTTTAAAATTCCTTTCACTAGTTGTTTAATGTAAAGTTTAGAAGGTTCTGTGGTACACTGCCAAAAGTGTACCCACTAGTGTAAATTATATAAGGGACCAAATTAAACAGGTTTTCCATTAAATTTTTGTAATGGCAGATACAGTGTCAACTCTCATTTACTCAAAATGCGTGCTTTATTCAAGGCAAGTGCATTCGTTTGGAGACTCAGTGTAAGCCTAGATTTGTTTTAGACAGTGTTAGACAAAGATATGATGTGTGCTCCAAGTGCCTAATTAGCCTGATCCATCTATACATATTTCTTACTTAGATTTCTATAGATTTATTAAATAGAGAATTCTAGATCATTTGAAAATCTAAGTAAGAAATTGAACCTATTTGTTGAAGTTTAACCAAACATGTTAATGCACTGTACATTATTCATACCTGCCTTTACTCTTTCTATCACCACTGTTAAGTCTTTTAGATTAAATAAATAACATGGAACACTTTTGAGTTAATACTTGTCACTTTTTTTTTTTTGGAATCAATACGAAACACAACATGAGGTCATGTGTAGTCCCTAGAATATATTTATTTAACTCCTTATTAGGACGATCTAATTGCTATGTTTCCCTCAACATTCTTGGTGCTTACTTTCCAAAAGAAAAAAGTAAGATAATCTTAAATGGTAGAGAGAGTATTCAGTATGATGCTCACTCCACCATTTAATAATGATTTCTATTGTGTAAAATACAGCCCTTTTTATAGAATGTTTCTCATCTGAGACGTCCAGGCTCCAAAACATGTTAAACAGTAACAGAGACAGTCATTACAGTAGATGAGAGTTTTCTAGTGGGACCAATAAGCCAGTGTCAAATCTTATCCACAGAGCACTGGTGTGGATGCCGGATTGTTATTTTATTCCAGTCAAGCAGCAACCACATCTTATACTTGTTTAATAAGATGGTCTCAGCCTTCAAATGACCACTGCATCTATCATCTGTGACTCCTGCTTGTATTGAATGAAAACACCTTAGAGCTTTGTGGATAAGACTCAACATCTTGACTCTTACAGCACTCCACTACAGTGTAAAAGGGGAAGCAAAATGACTCCAGAACAGTATGTGGCAGAAATGTCATTTTTTATTGGTACAATAACAAGGCAGAAAATGCTTTTCAATTTACCCAGCCAGTTTGGTAGACGTCTAGCGCTTTTCCCCGTTTGATTTTCATCTGTGAAAGTTGTTGCACAGTGCCTGCATGGCTCTGAAATTACAGTCAGTGACACTGGGTCGTCAAATGTCCATTATGGCAAGTCCTATGAGAGTTTCCCAGAAGCATTAAGTGAGAGATATCTATGAAACTGCTAAAAACTTTTTAAACGAATCTGTCTTTAGAGGGAACAATCAAAAGGCCGTAATAAAGGCTGTCTGATGAGAGAGCAGGCTTGTGATCTGAGCAGATGGGACTGATAATAAGCCCTGAACAGCTTTGTTTTTTACTACAAACTCCAATAAAGATAGAAATATAGCAGCCTGGACAAATTTAGTTTTCACATTTTCAAAGCTGTGGGATGGCAAAAGATGAAGCACACTAACTGCACTTAAACATCAAATGCTCAGTCATGAGGTACACCTAACCCATGAGGTCATACAAATCTAATAAATGCTTAAACTCACTTTTCTTAAGGTCCTATAAAATTTCCATAACTCTGCAAAATATTTGCCACTGTATATAACCCCTTTATAATTTAACAGTGTTAAACAGTTGGTTTCCATATCAGTGTTATTGCCAAATGGTAAAAAGTACAAGATGCACCACAGAACATTTTATAGCATTGCCTTTGGATTCACCTTTATTTGTTTTTCTATTAAACACATTAGGCAAGCTATGTCACATCATTACCATTATAGGACTCTGACATACCAGAACTGCACTGAGCTACAAGGTCAGATGTCATGCCTGTTTGAATAAGCCTTCATAAATGTTGTTTATGTAGTGTAATGTATTACCTTGAACCCCAGCCTTCAATAAAGTGTTTTTTTTTTATTTTAGACTCTATAGGATTTGTTCAAGTTGAACAGATGTTGCTTACAGAATGGCTGTGTGCATGTTCTGTATAAGTCTACAATATATAATGACATATCAACTGTGTCTGACAGCTTCTTTAAATGAATCCAGGCAAGAATCATCAAAGGCAAGTTAAAGTAGGTGTAAGTTCTTAAGTTCTTCCATTTTGTCTTCCATATGATGTTACATTTTTCAAGTATGAACCATGCCTAAGGCATTATTTCATGCCAGATATTGTGACTTNACTTGGACTTTGACTGACTCGCACCTGAACTCGGCTGACTTGCGACTTGCCTTGAATGAAATTTCTGACTGGATTAAAACAGACAAAACCAAACACATTAGAACCACCAAAGTAACACAATCAGTAAACAAAAACATTTTATTCACAGTGGGGGCTTCTTCTGTCAGTTTTCTGAGTGCCAGGCACAGTAATTTATTGCAGTGTTACATGTTTGAGTTCACAGCATTGAAGAATAATACCAGGAAAAAAAGCGTGATGTAAGGAGCAGTGTTCGGAGCAAAGCTGTTTTCATAGTGCACTTGAAGTACCCAAAGGGTGAGTCAGAAAACAGGCATCCTTGGTTATAGAAGATTAGCAAATATAATCAAATTTGCCTAATTCCTTATCTATATACAGTGGTGCTATTTATCACATGACTTCACACAGTAGAAGGAGTAAGTACACCACACAACACTCTCCTTACTAATTATTAACAATTTAACATTTTCGTATGAGGTGATGTATTTACACACGTAGAAAATCAGACTATTTTTATGCTGTGTTGTTTTTGTCAGTAATGTTTAAGCTATTATTTATTAAGCCTAATGTAGTAAAGCTTGAGATTTTTAAACAGAAAATATTATCTCTCCATTACATTTTCATCTAATGAAGAACATTATAGTTAAGGGACCCCGATGATGCATTGTTTTGGCGGTTAAGTTCAGCGATGTTGTAATGGCGGAAGTTGTCTTTGGCCAGGTTCAAGTGGAGGCCTAGGGAATTCATTGACATGTAGAATAGAACTGNTAAAATAGTGATTATAGATGCTAAAATGTAAGCACTGTATGATTTTTTTAAGTCTCAGAATTCCTTTAATATATCATTTGGTTAGAAATTCTTTCAGTGCCTGAAAGATATGACTAAAGTGCTATGTGTGATAAAATCAAAATAAAAGACAATGGAAAAGTAGCTTAATGTTTTATAACACACATTAAAACACATCAGAATTATTGGTTAATTTGAATAGTAAGTGTGTTGTCCAACTAGCCCAATATCTAGCAAACAAAGTTATGATACTTTTGTTATTATGATCATAAATACATAATTTTGCTACATATATTATCTTTACTGTATTTTTTTTTTAGAAATAATGTAGCAGTTTATTAGTTACATGCAAAAAATGCTTACAGCCAATGATTTCAGTGTTACTGATTAAATGTGGAATAAATTATCACAGATTAAAGCAGAATTTTATAAACAGTTTTATACATTTACATTCAAAGAAATTTTGATCTACAAAATAAAGCTTCCTTGTCTTATGAATAGTGCTCCAATTTTTTTATTCACCTCTCCCTGGTGCTTTGTTAACAATAAATACAGTTTTTGAAATTCACCACTTGCCTATTAGTGTTTCTTTAGAAAACTAAAATAATCTGCTGTTTAATACTGCTGCTTAATCTTGCTTTTCAATTTACTGCATTGTTGTGTCCTTGGCCCTTGTGCAAGAATCTTCAGGATTGATGTGCTGCTAACTGTCTGGGTCTCCAAGCTGATGAGGTTTGCCTCTTTATCTGTAAAAGGCCAGGATACATGTAACGTTACCTGCAAGAAGGTCAGAGCCCTAAGTTTAGAGGGGAACTTTCTCATCATCCATCATATCTGCTCTCCAGTGCGACTAACTGATGGGCCCATTTTCTCTTCAGCTGTCACATTCATTTGTAATAAGCTTGGAAGAAGGACAGAGAAAAGAAGCTTGTGCTGACAAAAGAGAACGGGTCAGCCAGCGAATGAGGAGAGCAGCTCTATTGGGAAATCTCTAGACTGTAGAGGTCACTGTTTGGATGCTGCTCTTTTCAAGGGCAATCACCTTGAATCAACTACTCTGATGATTTGAGGGGTCTGCCTGTTTTCAAGGGAAGAATATCTTTCATCTCACATGTTGCACACCACTTGAGTGAATTTATGAGAGTGTTTATAGAACAGTGTTTGCTGGTTAGCGTGTTCTCTGTACATCTGACTTAAGCATACTCTGTATGCACAAGGAGTGCTGTTTACACTATGTGATCAACTAATGTTGTGCATTGTAGCTGTAATTCAACATGGTCACAGGCTGTTGGTGCATTTTACAATGCGACAGAAATGGTAACAGGCAGATTATTGTGAAGGTAACTCAAGTCTCACTTGGTGTTGCAGCAGTCATCTTCTGCTTGCCAGCTCTCTCTTTCTACTTCCCTGGTCGGTGATCGTTTCATTCATTGGCGTTCTCTGGACGTACCGTACCACTGGATTCGACCGATTACACCAGATTACACCTACCATTGCGTTGCTCGGATTCGTCGGCTTCGTCGCGGAGGTGTAAATATGGGCAATCTCCGCCAGTTTCGCCAAGACTTGCAGCAGTCTTATGACACAGTTCAGGCCAGGATGGCATTGATTAATGCCTGCTCATTGGTATATTTTGAACTTTGCTGATTTTCTGAAAAGATTATAATTCAAGCCATAACACTGGCAGTTAATTGGAAGGCTTATGGCAACCTTCTCTCGTTCGACCTTGCCTCCGATGCAATTTGGCTGATATTCTTAGCCTATTGAGTGCTCTACTGAATTAAATTAGATTAACAAAAAAAGTATTGGTAATCAGTTTCAAATAAGTTTCTTATAGCAAAATATAGCAAATTATAGTTATGAATGTTCTGAATACATTTATTTATTTATTTATTTATTTATTTATTTATTTATTTATTCTTAATAAGCACTTCAATGGTCATTGTGCATTTTTTATAAAGGTCTCAGAATGAGGACACATTTTAGGTTTGTATTTCTGTAGTAATTTGATTTATAGTGTTCAATATTTAAAGACTCAATTTCAAGTCTGAAATTTCTGAGTTGATATATCAATCATATATGAGACAAAATCTTTATGAATGTTGCGTAGAAAATAGTACAAGAACATGTGTGACCCAGCTGCTGTAATTATGAACATACAGACAGAAAATAGAGCAGTCCTCATTGTTCCCTCACTTATGGGAACACCCTACAGTGCAATTAGCCAAAAGTCTCCTCTGGGATCTGAACTTACTGATTTTTTTTTAAACTGTGTTCTGTACTGTGTACAGAGCAAGACAAATAAACAAGTAGAGGAAAAGAATGAAACGGTGAAAATGTCAATTGAGTTTTATCCTTTTTATGAAGAGGTCATTTCATGTCATAGCCCCAATTTATCAACAGGACACCCCAACACATTAGTATCCTGTCAGCTGTTCAATGGGAAGGCATTCAATTTCAGTCAACACATAACCCCAATTAGAACAAGCACAGAGAATGCTGCTCCCTTGCCCTTTTGTCAATGGCTATTAAGTCCAGAGACCTGAAGAGGCAAGTTTGTAATTCAGATTGAGAGCAAATTTAGAGTCTAACCAGAAATGCATTTTACATCCTTTTGGATTACACTATAAAGGTTTTAGAAAGATATAAAAAGCAAAGCTGAGTGCTAGTCTAATTATAGCAACATGTGTCCATTTTATATTCTGGTAAACATTTAAAACTAACTGAGACTAAAGCTTGCGTTGCACTGTATATTTCATGTAAATAGCCTTCTACTTCACCCTCCCAACTGGCAGGGGCAATGAGAATATTGATACCTTACTGCGTGAGTGCTCATACAAGCCACACTGTCACAGTGTATTTGTATTAGCTGTCTTACAGCCATCTTTTGCTTTACTTCTTCTCATCTCGTACACATGTTGAACCACATGTACATCATATTGAGCTTGCGCTGTGTAAGTTTTTTTTATTATTATTATTTTAGCTATATAGTTAAATAGTTGAATATGGTTTTCCCTTGCATCGGTGTACGACAAGTAACAAGTCAGACGATTGAACTGACATAAAAGTGATTATACGTCTAGACTCCCGGTGATTATGTGCCATTGGAACTGGAACCTTTTTCCTAGGTCCACTATCATATCCCATGAATGGAGTGGTTAGCTTTTTTGCATTCTTTGTGGTTGGTGGTGTTTTTCTCTCTTTCTCACAGATTTGACAGTTGGTGTTTGTCTCACTTAGATTACTTAGATTAGATTTCTTGCATATCTCCTGCTCCAGCATTTTATAATGCCACGACTGGTATCTCCCTTGGGTGAATGCCACTTTACACCCTGCCAGGATGTGCACCATGGTGCCAATCTCCCCGCACAGCTTGCACAGTGGATCCTTCCTCATACCCCACATGTACAAATCTATTGGAGGCAGGAGTGTGACTTGAGTGGGATTATGATTATGTCCCCACTGCTCCAGAACACATACGCTTTATCCCAAACAAAAAGTTCCTATCCGTAAGGTGAATTTTCAGGATGATAAACCTGAGAGGGATCGTGGTACCCACAAACTGAGATGTATACAAGTGGGTTTGTCTCCCCTGGGAAGTGGTGCTGCACTTGATCCTTGTTTGCTTTCTGATCACAATATGCATCATGTTACTTACCAAGTGTGAGGTCTGGAATAATAAGAGATAGAAGAAAATAGTTGCTAGTTAAGTGGTACATGTACAAGAACCTCCGCTGTTTTTTTTTTTTATAATAATTTTGTAGGTATAATCTTTGTATTTGTTGACTTTCGTTCAGATTCTTTAAACTATTACGGGTCAAGGACTAATGAGCTGTAGGTATTTTTAGTAATATTAATACTTTATTGTGTTTTAGTTGCAATTCTGAAAGCTTGCTGATTAAGGGTTCTACAGTCAATGCAGTAACAATGAGCCATTAAGAAACTATAAAGAGCATTCCTTTATATAGACAGCAATGCCTCCTGGTGTCATAAAGTGGATTAAAGAAATCTTTCCAAATTATGGCTTGATTGCAGAATTCCATATGTCCCTTTTGGGCACTCAGGTTTACAAAATGGTGGGCATTAGGTCCACCTTTTGCTGGTTTTTAATATTATTATCCTGTGCTACCAATACCCAAGTGACAAAGACATAATATGCAGGGCATGTAATATGCCATGACTACATCCAGTACGGTTTACTTCCTGAGTAGAGTATAAAATTAGTAAATACAAAATCAATAAAAACGATACGAGAGTCTGCAAGCAGAGGTGCACTAATTATAGTGCTCCAGTCCTTTGAAAGTCTTGTTTTATATATAAATAAATATAATATCCCTTTCCCCAGCGTCACAAATCGGCAAATAATCTGACAAATAATGTATAAAAAAAAAAAAAGTAAAAAAGAGCAAATAATGTGACAAGTTGTACCAATCGTGTTACTCAGCATGTGGGCCCAAGCACAGATAGCTTCCACACCTAATGCGGACTGTACAGAGAATCGGTTGAAGCAAACACCAGACCACCATTTTCAAGAGGACCAGACTGTCTAAGATGGCCCACTGGGAAGCCATCAATGTGGCTTAATCATTATTACATATAATTTTTTATTTATTTATTTTTATTCAAGGCTTTACTAACTTTAAACACACGTACACTTTCGTCAGAATCCGTGGTACCACATTTCTAAACAAAGCCAAAATCCCACTGTGATTCGTCCAGCTCAGAAATAACAGCGAATGCACAGAAATAAATCACTGTGTCATCAGCATGAAAATGCACTTGAGTGTCCAAACAGTCTGCCAACCTCATGCATATATAAAGTAAGCAGCACTGGTTCCAGTATAATTTTTTTTTTGCTGAAACTGATGAATAATTTCTATTCTTATGTTTCAGTGTTGGACTAGACAACAAGCTCTCAAGCACAGAAGGCATTAAGGAGGCTGTGAGAGAATGCCAAGAGAGTAAAGGACCCTGGAGATTATATTACACACATTGACCCTTATAGCTCAAAGAAGGCGTAGTGTAAAAAGAAAAATGTACTTTGTATAATAACGTAGGATGACTGCAACTAATCTTCACTCTTTACGATGATACGAATAATATCAAGTTCCGTATACAACAGAGTCACCTCGTATACGATGAAACTTATTGTATTGTGTTAAATATTTTTAACACAAGAAAGCCATCACTCAAATATAGATTTGGCCAAATGATGAAAAGCAGGGGAATACTACTTTTAGGGAAAGCAGCAATTCTGAACAAACCAAAACTGGATAAGACTCACCACCCACCACAAACATAAAAGCACCAGGAATAACATTACTCCAGTTTTCTCAAGTAAAACAAATGCAGCATTTTTGGTGGAACATTTCCAAATAAAAATTAGATAAAATAAAAGAATTAAAAGTGTAGGTGTTTACTTGTGATCTTACTACAATAGCTTTAACACTTTCTAGTTTCTTCTCATTTCCTTCAGCTGTTACTTTAACATATTCATTTCTGGATTCAGTTTACTTGGGAAAAATGGCATTACATATATCATTTTCCAGCCCTAAGACATTAATCTTTAAGGCACTGTGGGGTTCTGGACCCTTTTAAACATGAAACCTATTTCTCATCTAGAGATGAAACACCTTGCGGGGTTTCTTGAGATTCTTAGGGTTCTTTCACAGGATAAAGGACCATGCATCAACATTGCAACAATACCACTGATATTTAAAGAAAACTGCTTTGTCATGAGGTGGCAGAGGTTTGAAAGCAAGAGATTACAGAATGAAATTTTAGTGGAATGCAATTTCTGATGTTCCTGTCCTTCCAAAATCCTCACACCGTTCATATAGCCCTATCATAACAAATAGATGCAACACTGACCAGTTTCAATTTCCTGAATTTCTAGCTCTTGATACAAAATGATTTTCACACGATGCTCATGTGAAACTTAAAAGACTTTAAATAACAGTATATATATATTTTAAATTCCAAACAGAATACAAATATATGAGTTTAGTTAAAATGTGTTGGATCTTAACTTAACTAAATCACTGGCCATTTTATCAGGTAAACTAACCATACAGGTCACTTTGTTGATAAGTCTGATGACTGATATAGGGTAGTCACCTTCCACTGGTGGTATAATAAATAATGACAACTGGTGGTGTGGGAGATTCGATTCCTGTATCAGGTAGGGCATGGTTAGGCTGGGACTGCATTGGGAGGATGGTGCTGGAGGGGTAATGACTAATGTGGCACCCTGAGACCTGCTGTCCCAAGTTTATTTATGTACACTCTCTCTCTCTCTCTCTCTCTCTCTCTCTCTCTCTATCTGAGCCCTAAGCTGAGTGTGTGCATGGCTGAGAATCAAATCCAAAGCTGAACAGAACACAGCTAGCAAACTGGAAAGCTGCAACATTATTTGTTTTGGAAGAAGGATTTTATTACTGACTGCTTCACACGTGTGGTCTGCTGTGTTCTCTAAGTGGGGAGTCACTGCTGTGCTGAGAAGAATTAGAGTTAATGAAAAAAACTCATTTCAAACAGCTGACTTTGTTTGTACATTGTACACAACTAGCAGAATCCTCCCAGCTACTATTTCTCTGTCTTTCCATACTTCTGTACATGGTTTTTATCAATTCAACAGGGAAAATAAACTTTTCAACTCCATCACAACAATGAGTTTTTTGGAGCAAGATATACTGGAATTACTAGACTGGAAAAAGTGATGTTTGGGGAATCACAGTTTTATTGAAAAGCATCTCCTTGAGCCACAGTAAACTATGCTGTTTCAAGGTTGTTGCACACGTCTGTTTTTTGTTTCACATTTGCTTTTCCTACATGTCAGGCAAAAGTCTGTGTTACTGGATGTTTGCAGTGTGAGTAAAATGCCCTCCTTCCTAGGAAAGTAGGTGATTCTTGAGAGACAAAACTACCCAGGGAATGAAATCTTAACTGCATGTTACTCCAGGATTGCATGCACATTTTGCAGTTTTCTTTACAAATCTATATTAAAAATGCAATCATACTGGAGGACTAAATTTAGGAAGGAACAAAGATGTTACAAGGCTTTACAGTGTCTTGCACAAGTAATACTTGTACTCATTGTACTCTTGGCTGCTTCTGACTAATGCCCTCTGTACCTGGTCACTGAATTTTGTTGGACAACCTACTCTAGGCAGAATTGTAATAATGGAATGAATGAGACAGGAATGGGATGTTCAGAATTTGGGATTATTTGTTTGTAAACAAAGCATGAATGATACTTTTCCAGAACTTTGCCCTGTGTTTGTTTTGAGAGCCCTTTAGTCTTCATGATGCTGTTTGTTAAGGAATGCTCTCTAACATCCATGAACAAGTATATGCAAACAAAATTATGTCAGTATTATGGGCTATTTTATGTAGAATCATGTAGATTCATGACATATAATCCTAAGTAATTCCACTTCAGTTCAATGTAGTGACATTACAAATTATATTATAGTATATTTCACTGAATAATGGCATAATGGCATTTGCAGTGTCTACACACACTATGATCATCTCCGTCAAGCAATATAAAGTTTAAAAGATACCATTTGTCTCCTGACAGTAGAATTTACCACAGACTACACAACATTTTGTGGAAGTACGCATGTGGATTTTCAAAAATGGCATGGATACACAGGAGATATGCCAGTTCACTCTATATCGTGCAGTCTCACACCGATGTAATAAATCTGCTTCTGCAACTGCTTGTAATTCAGCATAACAAGCACAATCACACCTGTCACAAAAAGCTCCATATGGTTTTGTTCTGATAGTACAAGCAGGAGAAACTTTCTGGCAGTGATCTGTTTCACTTAATTCTAGATCAAGAACATCAAGTTTTTGTGTTCCTGTGTCTTTGCACACGTCTTCAGGCATAGCTATATGTCTATGCTAGCACAAATGCAAGGTGTTGTGAGAGTCCCGAGTCCACGTGGACGTTTCTTTCAGTGACGGAGGTTTATACGTACTTTGGTCACTCCCTTTTTGATCTAAGCACCACAAATATACTAAACACAAAGAGAAGTTTCCTAGCAAGGCAGTGGTAGAATAAACCGCTCATTTTATCAGCAATATATCCACAGTAGAAACAAGATGAATATAGTTTTGTATTATATTTGTAGCAACTTATTTGATGAATAGTTAATACTCTCACCTTTACATGACTTAATCCCTTCTACATATGCTTTAAATTTTTTGCTCCCACTACACCAACGTGAAGTAAAGTAAGGTATGTACACTTCAGGAATTTTCCAGGTTTACCCAACCTGCTACCAAACCCTAATCTTAGCTATTGTAATGTTCCATGTGATTTGTTACTTATTTGTTTTAAATTTACAAGTGTACTGTACACTTTAATGTAAATATTGAATAACTATTTGGCTAACTATAGGTTATAGGGTGTTTGTTAGGTTTTATCAAATAATTACTCGATGAGTTTATTAAAATGTCTTTATATTTTATATCACTGTGTTGTTGGCTGGTATATTCTTCATGTACATAAAGTAGCTTAATTTTTCATGAATGTACTGTTAGCAAAGACAAAATAATAACTTACAAGATACGTTAAAAAGAAAGCAATATTCTTCTTAAAACATTTGTCATCTCACAGGTTTTGAAATAAACCTTACATAAATCTTCCAGTGTTCCTTCATATAGTCTTTATGCAATATTTATGGATGTGCTGCAAATCTGCAGTGTAGGTAGCCTTTAAATAAAGTGCCAACTCTGTTAGTGGTTATGAATGTTTGTGTGTATTGTTTTACTATTTGTGGCAATTCGGATAGTTCTAGTTTTATGCATAAACCAGCTGGAGTCTAAGGCTTTCTTTTACTTTAACCAGCATATGTGTGAGCTCAAAATTTCAGCTACATCTCTCTTATAGTAAAATCTGTTCAATTATTCACTTTAGAGGTTTATACTGCAGTAGTAGATTACAAGATCATGTACAATTTTAAGATTTGTTTACTCATCATAGCTACCATTCTTTTCTAAATTGAATAAATTGGAGAATACTCTGATGTAACTGATTTAGATTCAGATCTAAATCAGTTTCAGGAGAAATTTGTCTTGGGGAATCCAGAGATGTCATACATCAGTTATTGCACAAAGGCCCTATACCTAATATTGGCCAAATACCCTGCACCAAGACATTTCACACACACACACACTTCATCACTTATTGTTCAGTAATTTGATTGATAATGGAACTGAGGAAAATTTATACCTCTTCAACATACAGTTTGGTAACCTGTACTTCTGCCTGAAGGCATCAACTCATACTCTTGTGAAGGATGTGGTTTGAGTCACAAACGATTTTAAGGCTCTGCTTTCTCACAGTCTCCTCAAATATCTCCCGAAGAGAAGATGAATGCAGCATGCCAATTATTTTCCCAGCCCTTCTAACAAGGTTTTGAAGTTGTGAGCTGAGTTTATTGGACAGGTTACCAAACCATGTTGTAATACCATAAAGGATAATAGATACAATGGTTGCCCTGTAAAACACTAACATAGTGCTTTTATCCACTCCATCGACCTTAAGTCTTCACAAAAAAATGCAAACTGCCTGGTTTGTTCTTTTGTGCACAGGTTTACGATCAGTTTATATTGTGGCTGCTGGACAGAGAAGTAAGAAAAGAAGCTGATTTACTGATGTGTGTGCAGTGATAAGATTTTGAAGCCAGGTTTTATTAGATTTAGCATACTGCATCTCATTTACATTTGTTCGGGTAGGGGAAAAAACTCCGAGGTTCCTTGTTACAAAACTGCTAAAAGGGACCCAAGGGGTGCACTGCTATTATTAAAGAACAAGTCAAAGAAAATAACACATCCAGGCAAAAGGCTTGTTGCAGGAATTGCTGTTATTTTATATACTGTACATTGCCATAATTGTTGTACTTGTTTGTTGCTGGCTTTATTCTTTTATACACAGCATGTTGCAGTATACAGTACCTAATACTGAATTATTACTTTGTTGGGAAAATGTTATGTTCATCTTAAAAAGTTTTAAATAATAGTTTGCCAAAAAAAAAATCCTAAATAAACTATTGGAACATAGACAGTGATTTCTATGTTCATGTTGTTCTCATACTATCACAGATGTATCCACTGGATGCTGTGTGTAAGCATTTAGGCGTCAATAATTCATACACCATCCTAAATGTAAAGCTGTAAAACTGTAGGGATCTAAATTAGAGAACCGCATGTAAGTGGAGGCAGAAGTAACACCACAAGTTTCTGTTTTTATTCACAGCTATGAAGGGATAATGACAGTGAAGATTAAAATGCATATTAACTCTGTGGTAATAACAGGGCTTGTGTTAAAAAAAAATCGATAAAATCAAAAGCAAGAATTAACTCCATATATCAATGCCATATTTTACTGCAGAGGGGTGAAGCAGAGTTTACAGTAAGCCTACTTTACTCTTACTACCCTTAATAATGCTTAAGATAGACATCCAAATTGCTCTTTCATCAGAAATGCAACCATTTTAGAATGTGAATGAAGTGATGTTTGAGTTGAGTACTAGGAACATAGTGTCCCATGATGCAGATTCAGCATGTAAGGCTCTTTCTGTTTGTAAATAAAATGTTTTCAAAATGCCAAATGGATAGTTATTAAAACGTGTAATGACATTTACTGTATAGACATTTGCATTTTGTGAAGTACTGTTAAAAACACTGCTTTAAATATTGGTCTACTCATTAGAATGAGAAAAAAAACATTATATTAATACATTATTATTTTTTATTGGACAGAAGATGGATGGGAATTGAGATGGAGCAGAAGGGTTTGGAGTTGAGATGAAGTTAGAGATGTCATGGTCAGAGATGGGAACAAACATTTTGTCCCTATTCAGTTCTCTAATCTTGATGCAAGAGGAAATACTTAAATATAGTACCATTGACTTATTGTACTAATAAGCCTTTTTTTTGACATGTTCAAGCCATGAACATGTATTCAAGCTATGAACAAGTCTATTACATAACCCAGGCAATTACAGATACAGGGATTTCATTCGCCTTTCCTCACTGAAATTCCAAAAGCAATTTTAATCTTTTTAATCTTTTACTCTTAGACCAAGAGAATGGATAATCCGTGCCAGACAAAGTAACTATTTAGGCTTTTGGGCCCAGTGATAGGGAGTGGTAAACTCTCATGTTAACACTGAAGGGATAATTATATAGCCATCCATCGAAAATAAGCACCAGTAGCATCAGTTGTGTAATGGAAACTTATTACTGTTTTCTATATTTTTCCAGTGCATCAGAACTGGTGATGCCTCATCTTAGTCACTAGCCTTTGTTTTGCAGGGTGGAGTCTCAATGTTTGACTGGTCAGGCCAGAAGATAATGATACCCTGAGGCCAAGTGCCATTTTGAACCATGTAGCCGCAACCCTACTTCATAATATGTTGTTATGTAACGTAGGGAATATGGAGAGAATCTGTTGTCAGGTCTCTATCTCCAGACTCACAAGCTACATTATCTTTACTTTCAAACCTTATTGTCCAAATATCCCCATAGCCTATTTTTATTACCTCCTGCGTTTAAGAAGAAAAAAAAGGAATATACAGTATACACCCACAGATGAGATGGCTAGCAGCATTTCAATTTCAGTGAAAGGTATAAAACTAAAAACTGTCTCATACTTACCAAGTCACAAAAGGTGTATAAGTGTGTAAGAAAGTGCATAATCGGAATAATGAATACTGCATGAAACATTTTGCAGGAAAAAGAGAGACTGATTTACAAGCACTTGAGAAGTGTGTTGCTTACTCATACATCCTGAAGCAGTAAAGTTCACCATCCAATCTGTTGAATTTATGGAGACAACTCATTATTAACATAAACATAGCTCTGTGTGAATGTTCACACTTGATCTGAGACAATGATTGTAATTCTGTAGCCACTTCACCTTAAGGGCAACAAATTTAATATAATACAATGCATACCATGTCTCATGGTTGACTTGGAGGGCCAGCATAAGAGCAAGGCAAAGGAAAAGACAAGATAATGCATGATTACCGCAGATGTGGATAATACAGGCCATCTGGTCAATCTGCTGATGGAATGCTCTGTGAAGCTAATATCACTGACATCACTTGATTATTAACATTACTGAAGACATCTCAACCGCTTGCTGCTGCATTTCTTAATGAACCCTGCTGGATCAAAATTCCCATACCTAGACAACTGCTGATATATCCGGCCTGCAACACTATGTCATGCATATCTATATTTCTGCCTTCCATGCAGACAAAATAAAGATACCACTAGATACCATTAGTCTTACTGTAGATAAAAACATAAATCGTCAAGCCAATATGCCCGTCTACTTATTTCTAATCAGCTCCATAACCACTGGAGATTAGACTCAAAATGAAATCGACCACTTATAGATGCAGCCCCCTTTCCTTTTCATGATAGGAATAGTTTCATTTCAATAATACAGCTCAGTGTATTCTCAACAACTCTCAAGTAACTGATAAAATATGCTACTTTTCATAAGCCACCAGACAAGAATGGATTGGATTGCAAATTGAATTTAGAAAGTATGAATAGGAGAATCATGCTTGGGTATTTTTTGTAAAGAATACAGAAGTAACTGGGCCACAAGTCTATCCAATACTGCCTTTTACAAAACTCTCTGGGCTTACCCTAGATCTGCATTCTGAATATTGTGTTCACACATGTGGGTGCACATCTCCATCTGTGTCTGTAGATTGCCATCTACCAGTGCACTCCAAAGCCTCCCCATTGACTGGCTGACAGGCTGGCTATGATGAATGGACTTTTTCTGTGAGATTTAATTATCTTCATTTTCACCTTGCTGGAATATAATCATAATATTAATTGTGGCTACAAAAGAAGTACCAATGCATAATTTAAGAATAATAGGAATCAAATAATAAATTACTTAATTACACTATCCACACAGGTTAAATTTAAATCAGTCACTACAACTCAATTAGCACTAAATAGTATATAATTTAGTCTATGGATTAAGATAGACCCCAGAATATAATGTGCAATTAGTGTACACGTATATTGACTAGATATAGCTCTTTATGTGCAAACATAAACAGAGATGTTTTACTGTGAGTGGTGTTTCTCAGGACCAGTCAATATTATAGACATGCATATTTCTTAGTCCACATCGATAACTCCTTCAGTAGAACAGTTTCGTTTGGGCAAATGTGAACAGCGGTATTTGTTCAACGTGACCGGCTTTCAAATCCTCAACTTGCTGCATGTGGCTTTCCTATCAGGGGTTTGTCATGACTGAGGATTTGGAGGTGAACTGTAGCCTGTAGCTCAATCAGCTTTACTGTGCTGTGGAAGGGATGCATTATATCTGGCAGACCCTGTGGCTTATCTACAAGGGACATGTGACCATAGAAGTGGCAGAGGTATGCACAGAAATCCTCCCATTTTGGCTATCTGAAGTGAATCTCTGGCCACTGCTGTAGCATTGCTTGAGAGGCATTCCACTGCTCTTTAAAACTGAAAATGCACTGCAGCTTAGATCTCTGTACGGCATGTAATTTTGTGATACTTGATCTGAGTGGACTCCTTTTATAACTCCTTTGTATTATATAGTGTTTGTTTTTTATTTTGTAATATATGTGTAGCTGCATGTCGGCTAGATTGCTGCTAAATTAATTTTCCTCTGCAAAATTGTTCCTTATCTTATCGAGGTCTGGCATGTAAAACTCCACCAGAGTATCTGCAATTCATTAATGAAATTATAAGCCAGCGATTGCATATGTGACGTGACCTTAGAAAACAATGTGGCTGAATTCTGGCACACAAAGATGATGGAAAATCAGGTTTTGGCCAAAAATTTTTTTTTCTGCTTATAACAGACACCTTTACTTTAGGATACTTTACTTTACCATAATAATGTTTCACCAGAATAACATGGAGATGTTTTTATTTAGGTTATTTTCTAAGTTTACCTTGGCCCATTTATCAGAGATGGGGATAAAAACAATTGGTATGCCTAAACATGTCTAAAACCTTGCTAGCTAAGTGTGATTTCCTCACACAGTGAATGCCATGCTGTAATCAAGTTGTTAGATAGCAACGTGTTGAAGCAAAGCCTAATATATTCAGCTTGTACAGTAGTTGTCAAAATATCTGTGATGCTTCTGCACCATAGTCGGAATAAAAACTTTAAAATGCAATTTTCTCCCTTTTCACTTTTGATGATAGCCAGATTTGTAAATGCTGTAACTTTACTTGTTGTTGAGATACATACAAAAATATTTCAGTTCAGGTCAGCGCATCCTTTTCAAAATATTTATAGTAGAAAATGTCAAAATGATATTGAAATGATTTTCCACTGACTGCTACAAATATACTCAAGCCTGTCAAACAGATGCTTTAAAGCAATATTTCATCCACAAATACTTGCGTTAGGGATATAGGAAAGGCCAGTTAGTGCTCCACAAACTAGACACAGTTGACTGTTTCTCCACTAACTTTCTTTGACTGTTGGCTGCATTGGCATTTTATGGCTGAAGTAGTCCTTTAATGAAAGTATTAAACCAGGTGTGCTTTCTGTCCATGTGTGAATCTGGTCTCCTGTGCTGCAGCCTCCAGCTGAACCAGCACTAATCACTCCAGGTTGGAACTTTGCATGAGAACTACCGTGCCACGATGAAGGTATTGAACTTTTCTCCCTGTGCTGTCAACAGTGAGTCACTTTCAGTCAATCTAACACTGCCAAGTGCCATTTTAGGTTCAGAGCCTTCATCTTATTTTCACTTAAAAAATAAAAACATAAGCATTCATTTTCCCTCACGTGTAACATCTGTCTAATCTCCTAAACTCAGAGAGCAGTCATGTCTGTGGTGAAAGTTCTGTTAGTTGGCATGTTTAACATGTCAATGTTTTAATCAAATTTACACAAAAGGCTATTAAGCTTGCCAGAATTCGTTTTCATAAAACAATATTAAAGGAGATTTGGTTAAGAAATGGTTAACATGAGAGATTTATTAATAATCTCATACCTAATCGATTCCACAGTCTCTGAAAAGGCCTGCAATAATTACTCCGATTTTAATAGGAAAATTTGCCATCCATCTGAAGCAAATTTGTTACGTTAGTACAAAGGGCATTTAACCACTGAGGTCCTGCATCTGCAATAAGATAGCCACGGTGAAGGCTCATAAATTAAGATCTGCTTAAGATCTGATTAATAAATAAGATCTGAGCAACTGTTCACATTGATCATTTAGAGTTGTTATAGGAAATCCACTAATGTGGTTAATGTTTGATCATCATTGCAAAAGTGGCAGTGGCTAGATAAAAAAAGTGTCTAATAATG
>CM074958.1:13457335-13470245 GCA_037577455.1 Pangasius macronema
AGAAAATGAAGCAGATTGAATCACTGAAGCATCGCCAGTGCTATAGGTCACAGGAGCAGAAAAAAGAAATAGAAGTTATGTTATATTCACATACAGTTTGCCTTTCTTAAGAATATACATCCCTGAATAAAAAACTTGGAAGGTTAATTACACAAATACAGTAAAATAAGATCAAGGAAGTATTCATGATTTTAACAAATCATGTTGCATTTGAAATGTGAATAATTGGGCTAATGTTAAAAAAAAGAAGCTACATCTCTTGCTGCCGCTGAACAATGGAACTCATTAAGTCAGCTATTCGTCATAGGACATGAGCAGTCATCACTTGCTGGGATGAAATGTGCTTTTCACTCATTAGAGCCTTTTTGTGATTGCTTTTGCCTGCAGCCTGTGAAAAGGTATATCTTTAACATGGAAAAAAAGTTTCACCACTTTGTTCAAGCCAATAAGGCCATCTTTTACAGATATATTACAAGCAGATTCATTATCTCTAGCCAACAGCCATGTCAATGTACTGCCACTGATTAAGCAGCATTCATATTTTGAAAAAATGGAAACAGAAATGGAAAAAATAGAAGAATAATGATCCATTGCAAAAGGTGCAAATGAATAATAGTAAAGTGTTGATAAAGGAAAGGTCTATGTAGTACATCATAAGGTATTGAAGTTCTTATGTAAGAAAGCTTGGGCTCAGCAAAACCAGTGCAAGGCAATAGACAGGTGGAAGTCGAACTGAACCATGCAAGCCATCTCTTATCTTCCTACACATGGCTCAGTCATCACTTTCTCCCCCTCACAGAGGATTTTCCGGGGGAAATTTGATGGCTGTATTGTGCCACTGCTGCTTTCAGGAAGGAGAAGGTGACAAAAATCTTGATAAATACTGTAAAACCTTTTTTATCTGAGATTAGATCATATCTCAGCGCTATTGGGTGACATCACTCTTTTCATGCTTCCTATAGAGAACAAGATAGAAAAGAGGTTGCTTTGCTTTGCTGCACTGCTGCCGGTCATATAATTAGTGCATTTACTCCAGCCCACTCACACTAACTGAAGCTACTTACACTCCTTCCCTACACCAAAAGCTGTTATGAGAGCAAAAGCAGTCTGATTATAATGCATAGTGGTGTGACAACAATGGGTAAATGTCCTGGAGTCAAAAAAATAATAATTCTCAGAGAATATTTGGCTGTAAGTCAGTATTCACAAACCTACAGCCTCTTAAACATGGCTATAATAACAAATGAATACTGACAAGGCTAGAAATAATTCTTTCAGCATTTCATTGTCATTTAATTATCCACTATGTAGTACCTGGTTGGATGGAAATAGACAAAGAGCCAATAACTCTGTACCCTGAATCCAGCTAGAACTGGCTGTTCTAATGACTGACTTCCCCAGCTTTAAATGGATGTCTGAGTTGCTCCATAGCTGTAGTTTTGACTCATTGATCCACCCACCATAATGTTGACCTTTAGGAAGATAGAAACCTGGACCAGCTGCAAAGCTCTCTCACAGACAGAGACTGCCGTCCGTGATGCATGCATCCGAGACAGGGACAGCTTCCGCAATTTCAAAAGAGAGATATGGGAAGTGTTACAGCCAGTGCTGACTGCAGAGAAGATTTCACTTCACAATTTCTGCTGTTCTCTACAGCCTGCCCCAGACGCTGATGACAGCTGCTGTGGACAACGATTAATGGATAGGGAAAAAAATGGCTAAATTAAGAATTCTATTGCCCCTTGAATAAAAAGCATATACAAAAAAATCTACTGGATCAGCAACAGATGTGTTGAGTCCATATGAAAGAAACTTTTTTTTAATCTGTATAGTTAGTCCCTTCTGTACCATTGANTTCTTCTTCTTCTTCTTCTTCTTCTTCTTCTTTTTCTTCTTTTTCTTTTTCTTTTATAATACCCACCATTGGAGTCTGTAGCAATTTACAGAACTATTTGTACACACTGAATAAAAACTGTTTCTGCTCTACTCCTCATCATCATCAAGCTTATGTCAGATGACCATGGATAGGATCTTGGATCACAAAAGTTATCAAAGGATTTCTAATATTCATAACAGTTTTCCACCCTAACAAAGTTGACAAGGATGACACAGAGAGGAAGTGAGCCTCTCAGCAATGCTCTATAGCATTTACACCAAACTTTGTAAGTGGATTTAAAACCACTTCAAGCTTTCCAGTGAACCAGACTACTCATCAATGTTTCATCATAACTACCCCATAGCAGGGCATAGCACAGTGATTAGACCCCTTAAACAATGTTTGTCACTATATTAATACATACATTTTCTTGACTGGAGTGTATTTTTTTCTCTCTCATGGAACAGAAAATCAGTGGACCAGTAGATATGAATTTGTCTGCTAAGCTATTTGCAGTAATCTATTTAATATTTATAATTTAACAGGAATTTCAGAGAAGACTGAATTTTCAGTTATTATGTGTCTCTAATATTTTCCTCACTTTGGCTCACAGATAAGAGAAAGAAGGAGGGGAGAGGAAAAGGAGGGAAAACATCTTCCCAGGGGACTGACCCTGTTATGGTATTTACAAGTCTGTAGTGAGTTGTGGTGATGCAGTGGAGGAGACTGACAGTGATGGACGACTGAGCCTATAGCTCAGTGCAGGCCAAGCACCTGACTGTTTGAATACTGATGCCTCCTTTTATTGCAGAGGTTAAAAGCTGAGCTCTCAGTGAGGCCAGCACTTGCTGCCTTGGTTCATGTTATAATAGTAAGCAACAGAGCAAAGACACTGTCAGCAGATACAGAAAAAGCAGGCTCAATATGATGCCGAGAACATAAACACACTTTGACAGGTGCCAGGCCTAGACAGATCTAGCTAAGGCTGCTCTCTGCTTTGAACCAGTGTGTATTGGCGCATGACAACACCTTTAGCTGGCAATCAATTTCAGTTTGGGAGATGAGCTGAAGGGTCTTATTAGTGTGTTTGCATATGGGTGCATGTTCTTGTACTGTGTGTGTGTGTGTGTGTGTGTGTGTGTGTGTGTGTGTGTGTGTGTGTGTGTGTGTAGAGACAGGAAGAAGGAGAGAAAGATTTTATTGTGAAGTAGGTAATTCAGCACCAAGTGAACCATTTGAACTTTGAATGGAGGTCTGATTTGCGTCATGGCTGTAGTTCAGGCTCAGTGAGCCACTTTCGGTAACAGTGACCTACAGTATAGGAAGATGGAAGCTTGGGCCAGCTCCAGAGCTCTCTATCACCAAATGACAGAACATCCTGCTGTGATTCCGAGTTGCGAACAATGCAGCAAAGGTGAACTAATTTAGCATTATAACGCAAATATTTCAGTGAAAATTAATTCTTAAGAAAAGATAAATACATAATAATTTATCCAGCAAAGAACATGTAAGCAAATATAAATATGGTTGATATATAAAACTACGAAACTACGATTTGCTTCAAAAGATATACAAAGTGTTTGGTACTATGCAGTACTATACAGTAAAACAAAGCATGTCAACAGCCATGATTGTGTGGACCACATTAGCAATCCACTGAGAAAAGAATTTGTTAAGCCTTTCTATAGATTCCTCTGTGTTGCTCTATGGTTTATTAATGACTGATTAATGCGCACACATATAATATGTGTATTAGATTTACTGCGACCTAATAATAACATTCTGCCATTGAGAAATAAGCAAGTTAGCACAGAAAAAGTGTTTGAGAATAAGGCAAGTTTTTTCACTCAGGCTCTTTCGATAACTGCTTTATCTTAGTCAGGGTCACGGTGAATCCACAGCCTATCATGGGAACACAGTGCATGAGGTGCACTCAGACGGACATAGGATTGAACCTGGGGCCGTGGAGCTGTGAGGCAGCAACGCTAGCTGCTTTTCAAAAATATGGAATCCTAAAGTCTCACACTCACATACTGGTCTCTACAAGAGGCAGAAATAACCAGCTTATTTTAATGTTTGATGGCTAGTTGTGATCTATAGGAAGGAGAAACACATTTGCAATCTAGCACAAGAAAGAATTTCAAATACTTTGTCCAAGAAGAAATTCAAGGTACTGTATAATTTGTATTTGGGCTATGTGTATGGTTTGCATTTTGTTAGGCATTAGCCTTGTAAACATGTATCTCTACATTTGGTGGTTATCAGTTCTTCTTATATATGGAATGTGGGCTAAACTGTCTATACACCCATAGCAGTTGATATCGAAATGACTAATGGAAAGCTGAAAAATCACGCAATTTATCTAGTATATATACACTGGCTTATAAAAGTGTCCATCAAATCCCTGTATCTCGTCTCCTCTCTGTGTTCTGTGAGGAAAAAGCAATACTGTTCCAAACTGTTTCCAACTGCCAAATGAGTGAATTTCTGTTTTACTGGAAATTTAGATCCCTTTTCCCCCCAAACTGCACTTGGGGATGCAAAATATTGACTATACTGAATGATAATAAAACCTCTTTCCCTGGCACAAAGTGAAAACCTTGTCCTTGGAAGTAAATGGTCATGTACAGTCTGCTTATACTGCTCAAGTTTGTTTGCAGTATGCTGAATGTATCCCGAGTTAGCAGAGATATTAATTCATTAATTTCATTAATTTCTCCACCCTGTACAGCTCGCTCACTTACACACGCCAAGTTTTGATAGAAAGTAGTAATCCTGCTCTCTACTAACGTCAAAACCTATATATTCATAGCAGTTATGTTTTAGGGACACAAAGAGAGGCTTGTCAACCATGGCCCATTAAAGTAACAAAACTGCATACGTCCATGTTTTCTGCATATAATCCATGTAAGTAATTTTAAATATTAAAATACTGTATACACTGATGACTTTATGAAGATCAAGCTGAAGTGTCTCTAAATGTTATTTCAAATCTCCAGTGAAAAATATTTTTATCATATTTTTATCTGTCTATCTATTATNCATGTGTGTGTGTGTGTGTGTGTGTGTGTGTGTGTGTGTGTGTGTGTGTGTGTGTGTGTGTGTATGTGTGTGTGTGTGACAATATGTTGTTTTCTGGTTATTAGCCAGGATAATTTTCTTCCATTTTGTGGTGAAGTATCTGGGTTAGGGAAGTTAGGGCAAAGTATTGGCATTGATTTTCTGTCTCTATCTGATTTTCTGTTTCTATTTCTTTGCAGAGATGGTGATTACCACTTGGCATGTAACTTCTCCTCTCTCTGAAGGACTTTTTCAGATATGTCATATTTATAATGCAGAAATGTCACAACCATAAAATGAGATATTGTTCTATATTGTATACAGCAATACTGGATAAAGAAAAATGTCTTGAAATTAACACGCTGTTAAAATATATCAGATAAATATTACAGATAAATATATCTTGGATCTTTATATTTTGGCCAGAAGTTCTTCACACTCTCTGAAGGGACACAAAACAAGATAAGCACCCTCACTGATGCCAGGCTTCTGCAAACAATAAGACACATTGCAGGTCAATATGAGTTGAAATGTATAGAGCTGGACTTGTCTAAGAACAGTTCAGTTAGCCACATTTTCATGTCACCATAGTACAGTACAGGAGCCTTTAAATGAGAGACATTAATTGGCATTTATACAACAATAAATTGTGGGTTTAAATTTATATTATTTTTATTTTAGTATTTTTTATATCTTTTATATTTATTTATTTATTTTTTTAATTTTAGAAGTTTCAACCTATACAAATCTAAAACATAATCCTCATCCTTTAAATGACTTTAAATATGTCACAATCACAAATCACTAAATTCGAATTCGCTTGTGCTCTCAGGCTGAATCAGAAACTGCTAAAATTAGTTAGACAAAAGAAAATAGCCTTAGTGTAATGTTGGAGAATATTTTGCTTGTCTTAGCCTCACATATTGATAAATCACTTCAGGAATTGCACTAGTTATTAAGCTCAGCATCTGTTCCCTTGACCTATACCGGTTTGTCTGACATCCTTAAAAGTCACAAGAGTCCAAATTAAGGAGCCAGTCATTAATGAACTTACTTATGCAGTGTGCTAATTAAATCTTTTAGCCTCAGGCATGGCCGTATTGCTATTGCTTTTAAAAACAAGCATTAGTATATTGAAAAAAAAGGTGAACTGGTTGATCTAATTCCTGACGCTAAGATGAAGAAGGTATACATGTAGATTCATATTTTGTCTATACTGCAGGAGCTGCTTAATTGCAGAACAGTTTTAAAAAGTGTTCCTGATAACAGGAAATACTACACAGGAAAAGGCAGCAGTATGGGAGGATGAGGGACCAACCTCACAGACAGGATGTAAGAATATCATCACTGTATGTTGATCATTTTAAGGTCTGCAACCTCATAAAACACATACAGTTGAGGCCAACAGTTTACATACACCTTTTACATACATCAAACTCAAATGTTCACAGATCCACACATTTCATGTTACCATGCATTTCCTGTGTTGAGTCAATATATACTTTTTTCCATAAGAGGTAATTTATTTCAGCTTTTATTTAGTATATAATGTATTTGAAGTGTGTCAAAAATGTACATATACTTTGTTAGTATTTGGTGGCATTTCCTTTTAAGTGCTTGAACTAAACACAGAGCTGGTGTAACTCAGTCAGGATTGTGGGCTTCATTGCTTGGACATGATTTTTCAATTCAGTCCACATATTTTCTATGGACTTCAGGTCAGTGCTTTGTGATAGCCACTCCAATACATTCACTTTATCGTCTTTAAGCCATTTTGTTACAAATTTGGAGGTACAGTATGCTTAGGATCACCGTTCTACTGGAAAACCCAGTTGAAAACCCAAGTTTTAGCTTTCTGGCTGATGTCTAGATAATCATCCTTCCTCATGATGCCATCTATTTTCTGACGTGCACCAATCCCTTTTCCAGCAAAGCCCCCCTACAATATGATGCTGCCACCCCAATGCTTCACAATTGGGATGGTGTTTGACAGATTAAAGGCCTCACCCTTCTTCCTCCATACATAACCTCCATATCAGTTCATTTTTTGTTTCATCAGATCAGAGAACACCCCCCACAAAGACTGAGACAGGCGGAAAAAAAGGCTTTTTTGACGGTCTTAGAATAGCGGCTTCTTGCTTGCAGTATATATATTTACTGTTTTACTCAGGGCTAACAATGTAAATTGCATATCTACAAAAAATATCAAAGCCTCTGTTGAATGACTGATGACTTGTGAGAACCACAGTGTTTTCATTCCAGGATGTGAGAGATTTGTGAAAGGAACAGTCCTGTCTGTCACTGCAGATAATTTAAGAGCTCAGGGGTTATTGGGCTTTACGGAAAACTTCTCTGGTGACTATTTATGCAGGTTATGTTCAGGTCACAAGTCAGAAATTCAGGGCTGTAAATTTGAGAATTTTATATTAGAATGAAGCATGACATTAAATCTGCAAAATAAAACCCAACCATTTGCAGTTATGTAATGTGAGAGATTATCTAATTTTACTTAAGGCTACACTCTTGACATTGTGCATGATTTATTGATGGGCATTATTTCAGTTATGCTTACACTTAGCTAAAGTGTATTCATTTCCATTTCCAAGTATCTGTATTCATTTCCATTTCCAAGTAGTTGTCTCCCTAAACTCTGAAAACAGTAATCCTACCTGTTCTATATAAGTGAAGTGAATATAGCTGTGATACCACACCACACTATAGGCATTTCTGGGAAGGGGCAAGTGGGGAGTGCGCCTGTAACAACAAGCTTGGTCCCTCCTGTAGCCACCTAAACACAGGGTGAGCTGGTGGTAAAGCTTCACTTAAAAGGTCAAAAAATCATTCTCCATGTCTCCCATGTTGATCAGAAGGAGGTTTATCAACTTAGCTAATTTGGAAGGAAGTTAAACAAGGCAGGCTTGACACTAGAATAGTACCAGTGATAGTGGTAAATAAGAAATGAAGGTGAGCAAAATGTTGTAAAACTACCATGTCTCTCCCAATGTACTACTTTAGTTGTGTAACTCTAGACCCACTACTGCACCACACACCTTTGCCTCACAAAGACATGAGAAATGTTATTTATTGAGATAGTTACAGCCTCTGATGCTTCACCCACAGACCATCTGATATCTTCTGTAGATTTTTCTGGTCACAAACTCCTGAATCTTGAAGGTAGCAATTTGATTAGCTTTTTGACTGATTGGCTGTTCTGTGTATACACACATCTGTGTGCCAGTTTCCAGCAAGAAAACAAACTTTTAAACATTGCAACACAGTAAGCTTTACAGAGCAAGATTAAGTAGAAAGACTTAAAAAGTGTGTGTGTGTGTGTGTGTGTGTGTGTGTGTGTGTGTGTGTGTGTGTGTGTGTGTGTGTGTGTGTGTGTGTGGTGGGGGGTGCATGGTGGCACAGAAACCCATCATTTAAAAGTCATTAGAGTTTTGTTGGAGCAGTTAATGGTGAATAAATGAGATAATCTGGCATGCTTTCCAAGAGGTTATGGGAAAAGGTCTGTGGTTGGTCATCTGCCATTTCAGTAAAATTGCTTTTTTTCTGTGACAGTAGGTGGTTCTTGGCCATATTTATTGAAAAAATGAACTAGTGAATTTCTAGCAAGTTCCAGAAGTTTGGCTTGCAAGAGTAATACATTCAAAAGGTAATGGATGTCAGTGAGGTTGTTTTTTTTTAAATGTTACAAATAGAATGTATAGAATTATAAAGATCACTGCATGTGGCTAATTTGGTGGCAGGGCCAAGTTGGCAGAAATTCTTCAGTTTCATATTGGGTTTTCAAATAATTTGAGTTTTGTTATAAGGATGTTGCATCCATGGTATTGTGAGCATTTAAAGCTTCTGAGTTTATCTACTAACAGAGAGGTGGCCCTGACTGATGTGTATTCAATGCTATATGTTTACATGGTAGGCGCAAAACAGTGCGTAACCCCCATTTAAAACAATGTCCTTGAGATAAAGAGTGCTTTTAAACTAAATGAACTAGATGTTCAAGAACAGGATATAAACACATTTCATGTTGACTAGTAAATTTAATGACAGTGATGAATGTGTTGCTCTTACCTTTTTTGTTACCTTTGATAACATAAGCTCTCTATCCTCTTACAGTACCTTCTTGTCAATCCAACGCCTACATAACCTTGACCCTGGTGACCTTAGTTTGGTGTAATTTGCCTCCCTTCATCCCACTATCTGATAAAAGAGTAATTTTTTTGTTATTCAATGGCTTATATGACAGCAGTGCAGTCATTGTTATTTTATGTTCATCTCTGAAGTTAAGAACTGCCACTTGGCCTGGAGTTTGTTATATTTTGCTTTTCCTATTTTGCTTGAGTCTCTAACAGTAACTGAAAAATTCAGTGCGAATGTTAGTACTCTTCTGACCCCTGATCCAAAGCTAAAAACTGATATCCTTGAAGGCTTGGCTGAAGAGATCTTAGAGTGCCTACACCAGTGATTCTCAACAAGAAGAGGCCACTGAGGTCTTGGTAAAGGGCCATCTGTGCTTGAAGGAAGTGGGAATCTTGCACTGGACTAGAGATAGAAATAATATTTAAAAACAAAGGTTGGCAATTATTGCATAGAATTTGAGAAAGATAGACACTCTACAGAACAATTATGGTAAAAACAAATTTTAAAAAGGTAAATTTCCTTTCATGCCTCAAATAATCACAAAAGAATAGAGTTGCCCTTTTGGGGAAAGGGTAGAAAGGTGGAAAAGAAAAAATAGAGAGGCTATGATCAAGAAGATAAGACAGCAGATCTTCTCCTACAGGCAAAAGGGATTATTCAAGATTCCCCAACGATTTTTGAATTCCAAGACAGATGGCCCTCCCTAATTGAAATGAGTGATGTAAATATTGGCAGTATTTTATAACGGCTAGCTAGGTTTCTTGGAGTTCTTGGCTAGTAATGTCAGAGAAGTGAAGGTTTAGTTAAGTTGAATGGAATTATTTTGGAAGTTGGAGAGGAAGTTAAATATCCAAGCAATCAAATTCAAAGTGTTTAAATAACAATATCAGTTTTCAGTAAGCAGCAGAACATTAATCTTGATACTTGTTGAATCATAGTGGGTAGAGGGAAGGAGTTCTTTAGTGAGGAAAAGCACAGCTGAAGGCTTGATAAATTCTTGTATAATCTATGATGTTTCTAAATCATGATCTGTTTATTGCTGCTTTGCTGTTACTCTAGCTCTTTCTTTATTTCTTAATTCATGTAAGTTGATCCCTCTATACATAATACACACTATATGTCCAAAAGTATGTGGGTACCTGACCATGACAACCATAGTTGAAAGCACACAATTGTCTAGAATGTCTTTGCTGTAGCTTTAAGATTTCTCTTCACTGGAACTAAGGGTCCCAAACCTCTTCCAGTATGACAGTGCTCCTATGGGCACAAAGTGAGCTCCGTAAAGACATGGTTTGCCATTAACCCCACTGAACACCTTCAGAATGAACTGGAAAACTTTGACTGTGCTCCAGGCCTTCTCGTCCAATATCCCTGCCCACCCTCACTAATACTCTTGTGGCTGAATGGGCAGAAATTCCCACAGCCATGTTCCAAAATCTAGTGGAAACCCTTTCCAAAAGAGTGGAGGATGTTACAGCAGCAAAGGGGAGACTTTGCATTGAGTGGTTCAACAAACACATATAGGTGTGATGGTCAGATGTCCACATACTTTTGGCCAAAAATGTGCAAATAAATATAAACGCTGCCATTCAAACACTACAATACTGACTTATTAAAGGCAAGTGCAGACGTTTGGTGAAGCACTTACTGCTAAATGAAATTTATATTTAAGCAAATTTGTGATATGACCATGTTAACTCCTTTGCACAAATGGTCAGAGGTTTATCTCCTCCACTGAACATGTGGTCAGATGCCACTCCAATGGATTTGATCTAATATAGGTTGTCAGGAGTGCACATGGTCATTACAGAAAAAGGTGGAAAATACTAAGAAAATATGAAATTCAGAGAGACTGCTTTTTTCCATTAATGAAACAACCAATATCATCATCTTGTCAAGAACTTACAAGAAAACAGAATGTGTGTTATTAGGTTTTGATGAATACGGTTTTTCATATTTGAATGTGCTGTAGTATACCTAGTAACTGGCCATGTGCAAACACTTTGCCAGAGCACTTTGTCTACATTACCATAGAAACAGCACTTGGGCTGGGTTCCACAAGAGTTTATTGTGAAATCCCCCTATGATGTTTTAAACTTGTCATGTATTAAGATGGTATCATGTGCAGGTATGTGTGTGGATGAAACATTAGGAACATAAATTATGTGCACAGATGCACTCTTGTCTTTGGGATCAGGTCTTCAGTTCTCCGATATACATTTGTTTCTCTCACAGCTGCAGTCATTCAACCCTGATAAATTGACTGGGGCGAATGGCAGAATTTATAGATATGAAACTGTATATTTATTAATGTGCCCAATGGATATTGCTACTGCCACCTGCTGCTATCAGTATTACCATGCCCTCATGACCTCTTTGGCAATGGACTAGTCAAAACAGAGATGGTTATAATTTCACCAGCATCTTCAAGAGTGGCATCCATGAAGAAATTATATCTATATCTATAATCTCACATGCTGAGATTTTTTTTCTTTGCACTCCATTATTATTATTATGATTATTATGATTATTACTATTATTATTAAAATTCAGGAAGTCAAGCACTTGACAGAGTGATGTTTTTGTCACAAAATGTCAGCAAGACCAAAGACCTGGTCATGTATTTTAGTAATCAAGATCATTTACACTGCCAGATAAAGGTTTTTGTACAGCCTAACAATTTTAATTAAAATTGCAAGTAATTGTTTCAAGTTATACACTCCAGAATTAGAAAATCTAAGAAAGAAATAGGTATAAGCAAACTGACTATTACTGGGGGGGAAAAAATAGCTGTAACTGGAAAAGGTTGCTCTGGACACCTCTAATTAGGCACTCGTAACATACAACACTGTCTATTATCTCTGGGATAATTATCGGCTTACAGTAACTGGTTCACCAAGCAAATGCCCTTGCCTTTAATACAGCTCTAATTTAGAGTCAATACATAAGAGACATAGAGACAATGAATAAGTCCTTAAATACAGTACAAATTAGATTTGGGCATTTGATGGAACATTTGTTTATTTTTATTTCCCTTTAATCACTAAAATTGTGTAAAATGTAACAAAACATTTTTTAAAATTCATGTGTTCAAAAACTATACAGTGGCATTCTACATCAGAGTGGGTGGTGTGGAGAGGGTTAAGAGCTTCAGATTCTGGGGGCTGCCATCACAAATGACCTCAATCAGACACGCAAAATGATACTGGATTGTAATCACAAGACCCACCAGAGCAATTTCTTCCCAAGACAAACAGTGCTGACTAGCTACCACAAGTGCACCATGTGTCACACTCATGCATAGCAACTGATCAGCAAAAGACCACAGTCCACTACAGAAGGTGATTTGGACAGCCCAATACATTGGCATGACAAACCTTCTACAATGCAAGGTACTTTTAATACACCCTGTGTCAGCAACACATCCCATAAACGACACTAATTACCCTGCACACACTGTTCTGCCTTCTTCCATCTGGCAGAAGGTACAAATCTATTAGTGCTTAGACTAATAGTTTCAGAAACAGTTCTTACCGGCAGGCCATCAGATTGCTCAATATGCAATAGTTTGCACTTACATGTGGATACACTTAACTGCAGTAGCCTATAATAGGCCTAACTCTAACCCCAAATTCCTAGAAGCTGGGGTATAAGAAGAGAAGAACTTCTCTGTACCATAATGCATATGTGACAATTTACACTTATGGCATTTGGCACAAGGCCTTAGCCAAAGCAACTTACAGAAACGCTTCGAAGTCTCTATCTATAAATACATCCTGATACTTGTTTAATAGGTCATGGACTAGGAATACTATCAGTCTTAAAAAA
>CM074958.1:13470345-13480793 GCA_037577455.1 Pangasius macronema
TGTCCAACCTCATCACTCCCAAAGAGAACCTCAACATCTTCAGCTCTGCTACCTCTAGCTCTGACTCCTGTCTCTTCGTCAGTGACACTGTCTCTAAAAGTGACACTGTCTACACAGACAACACAAGAATCTTTTAAAATAAAATGCTAATTTAAGTACTTCATGAAGTACTTCATACCTCACCAAGAGGTAGGTCTTTAATTGTCGTTTGAAGACTGCGAGTGACTCAGCTGTTTGGATATCTAGGGGAAGTTCATTTCACCACCTAGGTGCCAGAATAGAGAAGAGTGTTGGTACAAGCCTTACTTGTACCCTGAGAGATGGTGGGACAAGTCGAGCAGTACTAGAGGATCGGAGGGAGCTTGGTCTGTGTGGATAGAAATAAACTAATCCTTCTGATGTTGTAAAGGAGAAATCGGCATGAGCATGTCAGATTACAAATGTGAGAGAAAAAGTTGACTGTCCATGGTTACCCCAAAGTTGTGTGCAGTGACAGAAGGTGAGATCTGAGAGTTGTACAGGGATATCACAAGATCTTGATGTGGGGATGAATCAGCTGGGATGAACAGCAGTTCAGTTTTGCTGGGATTAAGCTTCAGCTGATGAGCTGTCATCCATGATGAGATGTCTGCCAGACATGCTGAGATCTGAGCAGAAACACAAGTGTCTGAGGGAGGGAGGGTACTGAGCCTTGTGGGACACCAGTAGAGAGTGTGCATGGAGCAGATGTGGACTCCATGTCACCTGATATGATGGACCCTCCAGGTAGGGAGAAAACCATTTCGATGCTATGTCGCAAAATTCAAGGCTCATGAATTCAAGGCTCATGACAAGAGAGTCTTCTGGTTGACTGTGTCAAATGCTGCTGAAAGGTCAAGGGTCTTCTTCTTCTAACATGTAGACATTTCAAGTAACTATCCAGATTCAGTTTTAACAATCAATTATGTCAGTATGATGTATGTTCAGACATGTATACTAATTGTTGCATCAATGTTGCCTGGTCTTTTTCCAATCTTTACCTGTCCAGTTTCAATGAACCTGTGCCTACTGTATAGTGCATACTATATCTCAGATTCGGCATGTTGTGCATTTTGAGAGGTGAGAAGAGATGCTTTTCTCCTTACCATGGTTGTAAAGAGTGGTTATTTGAGTTACTATAGCTTTCCTATCAGCTCAAACTAATGTGGCTTTTCGCCTCTGACCCCATCAAAAATTTTTTTCCTCCCAATGAACTGCCGCTAACTGGAAATTAATTTTTTTGCACAGCTCTGTGTAAACTCTAGGGACTGCTGTGTATGAAAATCCCAGGAGATCAGCAGTTTCTATAATACAGTACTCAAAACAGCTCACCTGGCACCAGTGACCATGCCACAGTCAAAGGCACTGAGCTCACATTTTTCCCCATTCAGAAGTTTGATGTGAACATTAACTGAAGCTCTTGACCTGTATCTGCATCATTTTATGTATTGCACATGATTGACTGATTGGATAATTACGTGAATGGCAGACATGCAGGAGTACAGTGAATGGTGAGTTGTTGTTTTTTCTTTTTCTTTTTTTTGTTAAAGATTTTTTGTTAAGAAAAAAAAATAAACAGAATCACAATGATTTTAAATAAATAAATAAAGGATTGGATCAGAACATGTTTTATTATGACTAAATACAGTACTTAGTACAGATTCTTAAACTTAAACATGCTTGTTGGTCCTTAAGTACCTGTAAACTGTTGTTGCCTTTCTTAGTGAAGAAGACATGCTTCACTGCCAGTGAGTGCAGCATTGTAATTTCACCTCAGAGTGGATAAAATACTCCTATCAAGCCACAATATATGATCCATTCCACAGCAAATTTTAGCTGAGAGCTCAGGAAATATGATAGGTGGGGTTTATAGCTTCAAAACAGCCTTCCATAGGAGAGGATGTCGGGGTGAAAGAAGAAAAGAGGGACGTCTGTCATGTCACTTTTGGGATTTGTCTTCATTCCTTCTCCTCTACCTGGCACTAAGTGACAAGTTGACAATGATATTTTGTGGGCCAGAACACCACTATGAATAATTGGTCCTTTTTGCCTGGCACCTGTGAGGACTGCAAACTCCACCCCACCCTAACCCTCCATCCCCACAGCCACTCCAAGAGTTGCACCATTAAAGGAACTGAGATTTAAAGAAAAAATATTTTATAAGATAGGATGGCCACATGATATAAAATATATTAGTATATTTTATCTCACATTACTATATAAATATATAGTATATATTATTTATATTATACCTATTCTCGTTCTCTATTTTAAAACCCGTTTCAAGATCAAGTATTCGTGTGTGATTATGTATGACCTAAGGGCAGAGCAATCAATATGGCACATGTACACAAGCCAGCTCAGGCATATATGATTGGCAGCTCCTGAAAAAAATGATTGATAAGCGCTCCAAACTCCTGTACGTTGAGAGGCTCTCCAGCTTGTTGTACTTACAAAGCAAATAAATAGCTGCTCCCAGTAGCAATGCACACAGTGGAAGACAGTTGGGGGGGGGGGGGGGGGGGGGGTTCTGCCTGTCTTTGCCCATAGCTTGTAGATAAAACTGTCTTTTCACTTGTAATTTAGTGAGGCAAACAATATGGCTCCAGAGTTTGTTAGACAGCTAGTAAAAGGGTACAGACATTTGCTTGGATTTATAGGTGGTTAGGATCCATTTTGCTGTTGCACAAAATAACTGAGACTTTTATATATATATATTTTCAAAGTGTGCTTATGGCAGCAATGTTGATACAGAATAAGACAATAACATTGTTGTGTGGTTTTTGGCTTGTGTTTAAGCATTTTGTGTATTAGTTTGGGGCTAAAGTTCTGGCTGGATGGACATACACACTACTAAAAAAAAAAAAAAAAAAGTGTGCTGCAAAACATAACTTTGCTGGCAGTGCTGGTGGGGTAGAAAAGGTGCAGAAGACACCTCGCAGCTGTTTATGCATACCGCACTTCAAGTTATCATTGCAAAGGACATGCACAAATACCAGGGGATATTCATTAGGCAACATAAGCCCTTGATGACAAATTAAATAAAGAAATATTTAAAAAGCTTATAGCATTAGACAAGGCTGCTTTTGTCAATTGATGGCATGTTGACAAAATACTTGGGTCAAGTGACATAGTTTATATACGATTGTGCTATGGCATTTTCATATGCTTGAATGGCTTTGTACTGTACCTTGGTGTCCATAATCACATAATGCTGATGATTACCAGGTGAAATTCCATCCATCCATCCATCCATCTTCTATACCATTTATCTTACACAGGGTCACGGGGAGCCTGGAGCCTATCCCAGGGAACCCAGGGCATGAGACGAGGCCAGCCCATTGCACAATCATTCATGGCATTGTCATATACAGTATATACTGTATATATACCCCTAAACTAATACTTGGTTTGAGCACCTTTTGATTTTATTACACCACTAAATCTTTTTGGAGTCTATCTTTAAGAGTCTATCAGCATGGCACATCTTGACTTAGCAAAATTTTCCCACACTTTCTCTCAAAAACATTCTAGATCTATCAAATTAAGTAAGGGCATCTGCGAACAGTACGCTTCAGGTCACCCCACAGATTTTTAGTTGGATTCAGGTCTGACTGAAGAAAAGCAGCCTTAAAGTATGATGCTGCCACCACCATGCTTCACCATGGGTATGGTGTTCTTTCCATGATGTGCTTTTTTTGCACCAAGCATAACTTCCGGAATTATGGAACTATTATACCTTTTGGAATTGGTCTCATCAGACAATAACACGTTTGGCCACATGGTTTGGGGTGATTTAGTTGGGCTTGGATGTTTATTGTGAGAAAGGGCTTTTGTCTAGCCACCCTACCCCACAGCCCAGACATGTGAAGAATATGAGATTTTCATCACATTCACAGAGTAATCAGTACTTGTAAGATATTCCTGCAGCTCCTTTAATGCTGCGATAGGTCTCTCGGAAGCCTCACCATAATTTTTTGTCTTGTCCTTTCGACAAGTGAGATACTGCATATGCTTTGTAAGCCTTTTGTGGACCGTGGCTTCAGCAGTCATGTGAAACCAAGGAGATGTCAAGAAAATCCTACAGAAATGCTTGATATTTATTTGGGATTAATCAGAATAATTTTACTGATGACAGCTATGACAGCTGTATGATAATTACTTTTGAACATGAAATTTCTGAATACATATATTATACATTCACTATAAGTGAATCTCAGTTGTGTTTCAATATATACAGTTTGTGTACAACTAAGACAATTAACAGATTTTTACATACATAAACAAAACATAACCTTTGTAATTTATCTATATTTGATAATAATGAAGCAACAACTGAGCACAAAGACAACAACTCAAATTTGTCCACCTTAGTAACTTGTTCAAAAAGATTGAATCATTTGCAATGAAACATATCTATTCTGTGCTGGAGTCCAGAGTCCAGTGAATTAACAACAACAAAAATTGATGTTCCTACGAATGTCACAATGAATAATCACTGTTTATATGACAGTCAAATTGAAATGTAAAATAATGTATCAAAATCCATCAATAACATATTCCAGATCCTTGAAATGGCAATTCCAATCAAGTCAGGGAGCATCCAATTTATATGCAGTTATTCAGTATTGCCCATCTGACCATTTGGTTCCTTTGAATGGAGCAGATGGCATTTCCATCTTAGCTTTAAGATGAGACACATTCCCGGCCTATGACCTTCTTCCTGTGTTCCCACAAGCAACACTTCAGAAGCTCTCTCTCCCTGTTGAGAACTGGGACACTCCCATCATATCCCAAAATGTCATCTTTGATGAATAGTTACAATAGCACCTTGGAGTATACAGACTACAACACTGATAAATAAGGATCAGAAAGATACAGAAGTGTAGTCTGAGGTTATTTTGTAGATTTAATGATACTCAGATAATATCAAAGCCTAGCCAAGAAGTAAGACTCAGCCACTGATTTACCAGTGCAGTAAAGTATTGCATATAGTCAAAGGAATAAGCCTAGAACACTTAAGGTCCGTTTGGAGGAAACCTTTCGCTGGGGTAATGCTTTCTTTCAACTACATACTCAGTGCAATTCGGTGATGCACCAATGTAAACAGCTAGGGCAGTATATGATGCTCAACATGATGCTCTTTATATTTGTCCATTTCAATTCATTTGCAGTTATTCATTTGGCAGACATACAAAAATGACTTACAACTGTCTTGAGTGGTTGAAGGTTAAGGGTTTTGCTCAAGGGTCCAACAGTGGCAGCTTGGCAATGTCAAGATTTGAATTTCCAACTCTCTAATTATTAGCCCAAAGCCTTAACCACTGAGCCACCACCACCACTACCACCATTATTGGTAGAAAAAGTGGTGCCATTGGTAGAGAAACTTTAATGCCCATTTTAAACAGTGCTGTTGTCGTTTTTCAGCTGTTTTTCATAATCCATATAATCCTGCCTTCATCACTATTTACCTTGTTGTGTAAAATCAAACAGTGGAAAAAGTGGAAAAAATGCTATTTCAGTGCTGGTGAGGTATGTTTCTAATCCTCCAGATATATGAAAGGCACACAGCTGAATATGTGAACAATGCTCTTTGCATAGCTGCTGTGTAGTCATACATCAAGTATAACCCTGGCCTTAAAGTTTCTATCAAAAACTCTACAATAGATCTTAATAATAAATCTTTTTCTAAGATTTGTTAATTCAAAAGGAATTTGACTTCCATTTTTTTTAATCTACAAATGTCCATGATGTAGATTATAATGGGAAAATAAAGGTTGCCTTCATCTAGACACCATGACCTCTTATTAATGCCTTTGTGATCTGGTAAAGACATCTGACAATGTCTTATTTGTACATAAAATAGTTATTTTTAACATAGTCTTAGTTTAACATATGCTTCATCTGGAGATCTAAGCCAACCAACCAACCAAACAAACAAACAAACAAAGTACTGTTGTTGCTGTATTTGTCCTGGGGTCTTTTTTATGCTCCAGCCACTTAAGAAAGTATACAGGCCATAAAGCAAAAAAATATTTAAAAAATCCCCTCTCAATCTGCAAGGTACAGAGCCTATTTAATTATCTCCTCCTCCAGATGATCCCCCAGTCCCCGTTTTATTACTGGGTGGATAAATGCATCCAATTAACGGTCAATTAATTCACAGTTCACTCCTGCAGGTCTTACGAAGGGCAGTTAATCATGTGACTCCATCTGACTCGCTGGGGTTGGAGAGTGTGAGCTTGCAGTGCTGGTCTCATTGGGTTTTGCCCACACCTTCTCAAGGGCATTAATGTCAGTTACGGAGTAATTGAAAGTGTGCTTGACAGGTAGGAACAGTGTCTTAATTCCATGTCTTTGCTTCTTGACACTGATGGTGCCTGGAGGCAGCGTTTTACCGAGGTGAAGGCTAAGTTTAGTGTGGGAAGGAAATGAATGACAGAATATGTGGGTTTACACTGTATTCTGCAAAAATATACATTGTTGTGTATCCTAGGAAAATGCACAATTATGTCAAGGAATTAATTGTTTCCAGATTGGGCAGAAAGTGTTTTGAATTTTTCCACATACAAAGATAGATTTGCTAAATCAGTGCAAGCGTAATTTTATATTGGGTTGTGATAGATATGTGGCTGACTCCTGTGTCCATTATTCAGACAAATCGCAAACAAGTATCAGTCAAAGTGCAGACCAGCTTGCTGAGATTGCCACTGCCTTTCATTCAATGTTCAAGACAACTCAGAAATTACTCAAGAAGGTGGTAATATAATAAGTCTAAAATGCTATGTAAGCAGTCTTATATTTATCTTGTTTTAAACCAATAAATGTAAAGAATTTATTTGATTCTTTTTGTCATGACCTTTACTTTGGTTGAATTTATTGGTGTAATTGATCTGACCCTTTCCACAATTGACTGATTTTCATTCAAGAGACATTTCCAGCCTATATGGCCCTTATATTTAGCATGCAGACATATTACAGCGAGATGCGGGCTACAAGTGTAATTTAAACATGCATTACTTTACAGAGAGTTCTCACTCTCTGTCCCTCTCTCTCTCTCTCTCTCTCTCTCTCTCTCTCTCTCTCTCTCTCACACACACACACACACACACACACACACACACACTAACAGCCAGCATAAAGAAGACATATTACCTCCACCAATAATAAGTATTCAAAATATACTGAATGACAGAATTGCAATATTAAAGCAGAGGAGCAGTCAGTCACAAACTGAAGGGTTCTTTTAAAATCTTCAGGATAAGAATTGATCTATCTGGCAACAGGGAATTTTCTGTAGAGCAAAATGTGAATAATGCAATACTCTGCATATGGTAGTGATGAGAGGTTGCAAAACATAGCCAAACACCTAGCTGCTTGCTAAAATCTGAGTCATGCTAGCAGAAAATACAGTCTAGCCTAAAGCCTATGAAAAATGTCTGATGAATAGGGTGCAACAAAAGGATGTGGTGACTAAAATGAATGAATTGTGGAACTAGCAGTGAGTTTGGAGCTGGGTGTGAAACCATCACAGACTGAATCAGCAGTTCTGACTGCAGTTTTACAGGATCAGCATGTGAGCAAGTGATGTTTAGGATTTATCTGTGTGTGACAAGTGCAGTATTTTAGAATGTGTAGTGAATATGTCTTTTTATATACAAACATACAGTACGTTAAATTTTTTAAACATGTTCTTTGTCTCTCTAATTCTCCTAATGCTTCATCCTGTAATATCAATCCCAGACACACTGCAGCCTGGCAACACATTTCCCCTGGTGCACACACACACTTGGCCATGGCCATCTAAATGACAGCTACCTAGTCTAGCTACTGTCTAGACTTTATTCTAATTTCACTCTTTGTGCTGACCCTGTGTATTATAGAGTTGTACTGTAATCTCAGAGCAGCCAGGTTTCAACCTAGACCTATTTAAATTGTGTATCATAACGAGAGTTATGAAGTTCTCATCCTATTGTTCATGCCAGAGCATGAGCTCGTTGACTCTTTCAGCTTTTTCAGGTTACATCTCATCCAATCACTGTTAAATGCCTATGTGGAGCTAATGCCTCTTGAGGGCCCAGTAAAATCAGTCAGCCTCAAAAGCCTTGTTAGCATAAAGATCATCGTTATACTGACAGCAAGAGTATCACTTTGAACAGTCTCAGATAATAAAGGTTATATAAGCGGAAATATGCTAGTGGTCCCAATCTGAACCAACCATCCCCAACATCAAAGTGTCTTCATTAGTATCATGTGGCAGGTACACACCCACACACATAAACACAAGATTGCCTTACTATCCGGACCTTCCACTGACAAAATTATTAATGCAGCTAATTAATGCAATGCCTAAACCTAAACCTAACCCTAACTTTTTTTCCAGTAACTAAAAGGAAACAATCCAGCTTTTTTATGGGTTATTTTTTGTAACAAAAACGCTGTTTCCCTTGAGGGGACCAGTCAAAGTCCCCACTAAAATTTTAAAACATGCCCCTCCACCCTATACACATAAGCACGCATGCATGCATGCACACGCACATGCACACACACACACACACACACACACACACACACACACACACACACACACACACACACATTTTGTTTCATCCCTCACAACATTAACTGTCCTGCGAAATTTGTGTCTCGTAAAAATGACAATGACAGCTACAAATGACACCCCTCGGAGTTCTAATGCTAATAAATAAGTGTAATCTTTAACAAAATGACCACGCCCAGTGTTTGGGGTGTGCTAGGATATAACATTTTATGGCAAGGCACCAAAATAAATTCCTTATTATATGTGCACTGACACACACCCACACAGCATGCTGTAAACAGGCATTTATGTGGCCTGTTAATATTTGGCTGACATGATGTTTTTATTACTTTTCACATTGTTACTTTAATCATTATTGTGAAGTGTGTGTAAAATGCACAGATTTATCACTTCAGTCCACTAATTGGGTGCTTACAATTAAAAACAGTGCTGTTGCTGGATGACTCCTTGAATTTGACCTTATTTGCAGTGCTTTAGCAGCACCTGTCCTACTGTGATGTGCGATAAAAATGTGAATAAAAGAGAGAGAGAGAGAGAGAAAGAACCTTCAAAACCTGTGGCCAAAGGCATTTTGTCTCACGTAGCATCCTGCCAGCTCAGTCCCTGTGCCCATTTGTCAACGGATATGTCCAATCGCTCACTGCCAGTCGGGCAAATCAGCACCTTGTCACTTCGGAAATGACAATTTGAGTCCCAGTCAAACTCGGCAGCCCTGTGCAAGTCTTCACTTGACAGGCTCTGTCTCAAAACCAGTGGCAGCTAGAGGAAAAAATGGAAATAATAATAAAGCTCAGGCAATTTGGTCATGCAGGCAGCCTCTGACAGTCTATTAGAGTATAAAATTGTGAAGATTGGCTTTGTGATGGAAAGACGGTGGCTAACATCGTCTAAGTGGAATCAGAGGTGTATTGCACATCTCTGCCCTGTGGTGTGTGTGACAGGCCTGTGCCCTGGACAATCTTCTGACATCCACACCAGTTCCTAAATTAGTGCAACAATGACAAGGAGAAATGGATGCAAGTCTTCAGACTTGGTACCCCACATTTCCTGAATGCATGAGCACATATGTGCACACACCACCACACACATGCTAATTATAAGCATTTGTACACATAGATACACAGATGCTCACACAGACAGGTGACTAAAATCTGTCTTAGTCAGGCAAGCACACTTGATGAAGACAGCTGCGATTAAGGTTTTATCACATCTACCACTTCCAACACCTATTGTTGAACAAACTGATGACAGACTTCCAGTCTTACATCTTTGCTGATAGCTTTAACAAGGAATTATTAATACATTAATGTTCATTGCACCTTGTTCTGTAAGTAATATTGGTAATTTGGTGGTTTGTTTATTTAATTGTATTTATTTCCTTTCCTTTAAGCCATTTAAACTGTTATGTTGTAACTGTAACCATTTAAACTGTTATGAGACACTGAATGGTTTGATGAGGATAAAAATGTTGTAAATCAAATGCCATGGCCTTCATAGTTACCAGATTTCAATCTGATTGAACAACTATGCAAGATTTTGGAGCAACATGTTAGACAGTTCTCTCCATCACCAAATCTCATCAAAACATCAAATGAGGAAATATCTTTTGGAAGAATAGTGTTTATTCATGAAACTTCAGAGTACACTTCCAGAGCCTTTAATTGTTCAATCTACTTCCAATGAATCGATGCCAAGGGGCACTGAAGCTGTTCTGGTGGCTTGCTGTGGTCCAACACCTTTATGTTGTTTATGTCTGCTGTCTGTTCTTGAGCCATATATATATATACACACTCCTGAACAAAATCTTAAGACCAGGGAAAATATTACAAGTATTCACGCTTTGCACTGGTGGATTGTAACCAGGTTGTAA
>CM074958.1:13493495-13512557 GCA_037577455.1 Pangasius macronema
CATAACTCTCAGGATCTTTTAAGAAATTTAAAATGACTGTCTTACTGCGTCCAACCTCGGCAGCAATGGCGCGTTGCAAGAGCCCTTGCTTGTGCAGCTCAACAATCCTGCCACATTCAAAAACAGAAAGTCTTTTTGATTTTGCCATCAGGAGATCATGACAGTGTGACTGTCTGAAGGACAATGACATTAAAGCCATATTTTTGCACAGACTTGAACTTTTAAAGGCTATGGTCTTAAACTTTTGATCAGCTGATGACCAGCCTGTTTGAGTTTAAATGCAAAATTAATCAACAACTTCAAATTCAATAATTAAACAGTGGTACAAATCTGAATAATTGCTAAGTACCTATATTCTCTTATTGTTTCCTTTGTGGAATTTTCTTTCTGTTTTCCCCCTTAAATTTACGTCTAGCTTTTGAAAGTGACATATGATAAGCAACACACAGTCATAAAATCCATAGAGAGGTTTTTTCTTGCTTGAAGCCAAAGCATAATGATCTTGGCAAAGTATTTGTCCACAAGAGCCAGCTTAGAGTTCAGGAGAAGAATAAAATGCTACACCAGAATTTTCTTTCTTCTACACCTCATTTAAAACTCTTCAAAACAGCCAAGCTAGAAGGAAGCATATGCAATTCAAATTCCAACCTTACACTTATGTAGGTTATGTAATGAAGGCTATATAACCGCTCTTAGCTATCCTGTTCAGAATGACAAGGCAGAAAATAGGCTTGTCAGGATGAGTGACGCTTTCCATTTGTATGTATAATTCACAGCAAACCAGCAGCCAAAATGGAACCTGGTCCACCTCACTCGAGAGGAAATGAAGACAGAGTACCAACTACCAAAGCGACAAGTACTGAAAAACAGCCTCCTCACTTTTCCAAACGACACCCGATTTGTTTATTTCAAAGAAAACTGCTAGGAAAAGTGAGTGTATATCAGAAGTTACAAAGACAATTGTTCCCTTGAAGATTAAACGGTTTAACATCCAGTTCATGCATGTTAGGGGTAGGATTTCAAGAATGTCCATCATCTGTTCTGTCCACAGGCTGCATCTGTGATATTACCACAGTCTGTTTCTGTCAACAGTGCAACAGTGCCATCTATGGCAGTCTGTTACAGCAGCTTGCTTTTTCAATGTCATGCCCACATTCCAGTTGGAGAGGTTTCATACTCGCCAGTTCTCTCTGTGAAGAACCTCACTCTCATCGTGCTGAGCTATCAGAGCAAAGAGGATTCTGTAAACATGACTATTATGGTTACAGAATTATGGTCCTGGTTTGTTTTCCTTAGTTCCTATTCCTCATTAGGGGTGTGTGTGTGTGTGTGTGTGTGTGTGTGTGTGTGTGTGTGTGTGTGTGTGTAAAACAGTAACAAAGCAAAGCACTTGGACAAAAGTGTTTCTGAAGCCCTATGAGGTCAAAGCAATTGATACATAAATAATAAACACAATCGTGTTTTCCTATAATAGCGCATCCCAAAGTGCATTATTTCCACAGCAGATTGTCAACAATTACAAATTTTGATGTGTTAATGAACAACATGGAAGAGTCTTTATGTAGTTGTGTGAAGTCTTGCAATGTGAAGGTGGAAGCTATGATCAGTGTTTCTGTATTTTGCCCTAGTTTTCCAACTTGTGTTTTGTTGCTTGTTTTGTGTTTTGTGTCTGTTTGCATTATGAGGGAACAGGCGCACTGACAGGGTTCTAATTCATCCCAAAGGTGCTTAGTGGGGTTGAGGTGAGGGCTTTGTGCAGGCCATTCGAGTTCTTCCAATCTAATCTTGGCAAACCATGTCTTTATGGGGCTTGCTTTGTGCACAGGGGGATTGTCATACTGGAACAGGTTTGGTCCATTCGATTTACCATTCATTTCATGAATAGGTATGGAAGGGAATATTAAGATTAGTTACACTTAATGTATTTCATAGTGCATATAATTTTAATATCAGGTATCATTCAGTGTGTCCTCCATCACAGAAAGCTTAAAACTACATATTATATTATTTATTTATTTATTTATAAACAAATTAATACATTTTTCTAATCAATTATTATTCAGGATTTTCTTTTGTCATCTATCTGTTTAGTCACAAATTAACAGGTTTATTACATGACTCAATTAAACTATTAACATCTTACCATGCTTTCTGGCAGGTATAAAATATTAAGACAGAAAGTGACTTTGAAAGAGGAGGAGGAGAGTCAGTGACAAAGATGCTCAACTGTTTCAATAAGAACAGTGACTAAAGTGAGATCTGCACTTAGAAAGACATTAGAAAAGACATCAGTAAATAGGGTTAGAAGCACACACTGAATGAATGTGATGTTCTTGCATTAGTGCGTTATGGAAAAGGAAAAACAGAGGAACAACTGAGAATGTCAATGCAGGATGAGTGTGTGTGTGTGTGTGTGTGTGTGTGTGTGTGTGTGTGTGTGTGTGTGTGTGTGTGTGTGATGTATACATGGAGCTCTTTCTCACACAACAGACAATTAGCATGACTGTACAAAACAGATTATTGGAACAAACTAGCAATGCAAGATGCTGCTTTGTTGTTGCTCATGGTCAATTGGTTCGGGTAGTAGGTAAAGCCAATGTCTTCTTTATGTAAAAATTCTAATTAAGCTTTTCTTTCATCTGGAGAAAAGCAATGAACTTACACACCATAAGTCGTTTACCTTGGAAATTGAATTTATGTTTTTAATCAGAAATTGCATGCCTCCATAACCATTGGTACAGATGAATCATTTTCCACTGTTTACCCAAAGAAAATAAGAGACTTGTGTTCAATAGTCTGCATGAAATAAGAGAACTATAAAATATGAACATATGGGAAAAACAGAATTATGACTTTAGGCACCTTCGTGAAATTTTAAAGCTAATTTTTAAGAAACCAAAGCTATACAAGTAAATTGTTATCCATTGTACAGTGTACAGCCAAAACAATGACATGCCTACTAAACCTTACTTCAGTGAAATAATGTTAAATGATATTAATAAGTCATAAAATATCATTTAAATTTGCACTGTGTGACTTTCATTCTTATAATGAAGTTGCATAGTACTGCTATGAAAAAAGGACCAAATGTGCTGGAATATTCCTTCCATTGCACATACAGTATAAGAGTTGCCCAATGTGCCCTGAACGTATTACTCCCTTTGATTCAATTTTTAGTTGATAAAGCAAGAACTTCTTTAATATTTTCCTTCTGTAACAATATTTTCCATGTGTAATGTATTTTGTAGGTAATTAAGGAATTACATTTTAAAACAATATGCTGTAAAATTGCAACAAGCATAAAAAGTAAACTTAAAAAAAGACAAATAGACACAGGCATCCAGTTTAAACTATGAAAAAGGCAGCATAGTATAAAAATCCATGATTTCCTGAATATTTTGAATGCACTGGGATATATTTAGTTTGGAAGTCGGTTGCACTGACTTTTCATTACTGGAGAGAACTAAGGCTGCTAAAAGCAATATGGAGCTAGATTTACTTGTGCTGGGCAGGTAGTAATTTTCCTTGGCTAAACTTTATTTCTGTATTTCTTATCATTCCAAACAGTATTCCCATGTTTTGTACCTATCGTTGGTCCATGGCTCATGTTTCACTTAAAAAAAAAGAAAAAGTGTGTAACTGCTTCTTTAGTATTAAAGCCACCAGCACTTTATGTTCTTTCTTCTACATTTCATTTCACATGTCATCTCTTCCATGGTTTCTTAGGAAGTACACATGTATTTTAGGAGTTAGCAGAATGACAAGGTGGAATATTAGTTCATGGAATCTATCATGGAAAAAACAGGATTTGGGTGTGTTATGTAAACTTATAGCACAACACTGCTGAATTCTTGAATCTGATTGGTCAGAAAGTGTTGATTAATTCTCTATGACGGCAGCTCATGACAACATTTCTGGCTGTAATTCAGAGCACTTTGGATAACATGTCAAGGTGGTTTTTTTCTGGTTTTTTTTTTTTTTGTAATATTATCTCAAGAGAGAGAAATCTAGAGAGGCTGGTGAGAAAACTGATTATTTTCCTATAATAGCATGCCACACTGTGTTTTAGTCTTTACATAGTTTAGATATCAAAATGTACATTCTCCCTTAAATCCATGCCATCCATATGAATAAAGCTTTATTTCCAAGATATTTATATTGCAACCAAAGAAACATCACCTTACTATGTGTTCCCTTTGTGTTGTGGATTATTTGTGGATGTAAAATAGTTTGAGGGCTTGAAGGCAAGATTTAACAGAAATGTGTTAGCAATAAGACCTGGAAGATTCTTACAGATTCTTCAGATATCTGTTTCCATTTTAATATAATACTATATAAAGGCTTTTTGCTGTTTAAATGTATATCAGAATATCTGGGCAGTTTTAAATGCATATCACCATATCAGTATATTATATCATATCATGCGTACACTACCTGCCACAGTTTGCAAATACATTGCATATTTTTCTTGTTTTTCATTTTCAGAGTAATGTTTCATTTTCAAACCACCACAAACACACCTTGAAGCTATGCAAGAGATATAATCTGGAGGAAGTGCTCTCTGTGATGAAATGGTCTGACTGTCTAGTCACTGACCTTAACCCAAGTGTGATTCTGTGGGAGGAATTGGATCAAAAAGTTTGAGAGAGATGTGTCCAAGCAACTCAGCCTCACCAACCTCTAGAAAATCCTACAAGATGCTTATACTATTATTATTATTATTATTATTATTATTATTATTATTATTATTATTATTATTATTATTATTATTATTTCTTGTTTAGCCGTATCTGTCAATAATGTTAGTTGTTACTGCATCATAGCTAGTCACATTGCAACATAACTTGAGATATACATAGCTACATCACAGCACCTGATATAGTGAACGTTGTGCTGACAATCATGCTTGAAGGAATTGGAAGACAAAATTTGCTTTATTTCAACTTTTTTGTAACTTGGGATATATGGCATTTATTGTGTGTGATAAATAATTAGCTTTATAACTTAACCAAGTTTATAACCACTTAACCAAACGAACTGATTGGTCATCAAGAAGCTAGTTAGCTCAGCTAGTTACATACCTAGCTAAATTAACTTTTCAGTAAAGATAGGTTATTAAAAAATTTTGAAAAAACTCCAACATTTTTCAGGCTATGGCAAGCAAATATAATATTTATTCACAAGTACATTTCGTTGGAGTGTAAAAATGATAGCTATAGTATGACCTAGCTGGCTGTTTTTTTTAAATGCAGTCAGGTTAGCACTATAAAATGCTGGGCACTCATGAAATAAATGTCATGCAGATGCTACAGATGCTGCAATTAATTCAGTCAGTGCAGTGGAGAGAAGGTGAAAATAAGATGAATGGCTTAATTATGTTAAATAAAACTAGATTAAAATGAGGTAAGTGTGTGGAATTGTGCTTCTTCTGCTGTAAATTACCATTATATTTAATTTAAATTGTTAAGGTAATTAAACTGTATTATAACAAGGATGTCTGAAATAACTCTGCCTTTGTCGTTACGTCAGTAATGATGCTATAAAAACTCATTTTCATCTTTGTAAATATGTCTTATTTATGTCAGTAGTGGATAGGAGATGTCTCAGAGGAGAGAAATCATAAAATCTTTCATTCTGGCTTTTTTTTACACATCAGACAAAGATGTCTTTTAAAGGGCAGATGTTTAAAAGCTCAGTGGGATGTCTTCTGTGTTGCATCACTCTTATAAGAAATGTGTTTTAAAACAGATTCAAACAAGATTTGAATTAGCCCTTAACTCCCATAACCCCAGTTTTTCATTATTCAGTCATTCATATTTAAATCATATTCTTCAGCAATTATACAATGCAAAAAGCATAATAGTGAGGAATTAATAAATTGGGCGTCCAGTTCCCAAAAAATTGGGAATTCATCCAAATCCCCCATCTTCCTCACTCAGGACTAGACTTATTCAAGGCAGTTGGGAGCTCCTCTCCTGTTTACGTGCTGATTAGGGGACAGCAAGTATGCCTTCATATCTGTATTTTTACTGGCTGCATGCAGCAAATGACAAGGTAAGAGTTCCTTAGGCTTCCATCATCAAACTGTGCAAAATCATCATTAAACTGCGTGCACAGAGAGAAGACAGTCCAGCTAGTGATAAAACAGCCTATTACTGCAAGTCAATTAATGGAGAATCTCTTTAAACTGAAGGCTGATTAAAGTGACTGTTGCTCAAAGCAGAATTGCTTTGCCTTGTCATTTACTTCTGGGACAGTACATTTCAAATTATCCTTTAAAATGTCAGACCTCCACAAACACCTGAAAAGTTAATAGGAAGACAAGGGACGGCACCTGTAACCACTTTCCTAGCAAGAAAGAATCATTCCCTGTTGGCTGTGACATTTCATTTTCAGTAACACAGGCACGAAGTAAGATTTTTTTTTTCTCCTTCTTGTGTTGCCATGAATAGGAATTGATTCTGAGGACGCTCAGGAGAAACTTTTCTTTGTCATAGAAAAACATGTATGAACTTCAAGACCTTAGTCCAGCCTCATTCAAGTGAACGGATCTGCGATGCTCCCATCCTAACTTATCTCTCCAAGGACATCTTTTTCTGGGCCATAATATGTTTGTGTGCCGAACATAAAGAATATGACGCATCATAAAATCTGTCCTTTAATGAGGAAGGAGAAGTAGTCTCTCAAACTGCTGAGGACGAAGGCCATATAAAGAGTAAATGATGGAGAGACCCATTAAACATTCCCATTAGGCAAAATGATCTGTCTTGCAAGCATCTCTCTCTCTCTCTCTCTCTCTCTCTCTCTCACACACACACACACACGCACACACACACTCCCTGAGTGCTCTTTCTATTAGTAGTCTCTCTCTGCATCTTTCTGCTTGAAAAGCATCTACAACACACTGTATCTCAGTTAAAGGGCAGATCAGGTAATTGCTTAGCTTCAAATGCCAGATTTTTCTTTTACTGGGAATCGCTGCATAAATGGTGCAAACCTTGCTATAACTTGCAAATGGAAAAGGGCAACTTTCTATTTAGAAAGAATAACCATTAAATCAATATTATTATATGACTAAGGTTTGCCTTTCCACTGACCTGTCACCAGTATTTTAAATTTAATAGCACATCTTTTCAGTATGCCTTATGTGAAGATGTCCTCTTCAGTATCAATAAATCAAATCATTATTACAGTGCAGTGTTATTTATAATAAGTTTAGTGCTGAAGTTTACATATACTGAGGACAAAATGATGAAATGTATTTTATAGCAACAAGACATTTGTGTGTGTGTGGGGGGGGGGGGGGGGGGGTCATTTATGGGGGCACTGAGGCTCAGTGGTTAGCATGTTTGCCTTACACCTCCAGGGTTGGGGGTTTGAATCCCACCTCCTCCCCGTGTGTGCGGAGTTTGAATGTTCTCCCCTGCTTCAGGGGTTTCCTCTGGTTTCCTCCCCCAGTCTGAAGTCTGGCAAAAACAAATGGTTTGTGTGTGCATTAACCATGTACTCAGTGTAAAAGGCTGTACTGATTAACAGTGACACGTATTGGGCACAGAACTGCTGTTGATGCACTTATCATGCCTAGTGTAAAATCTGACTTACTGACTGTTCATCATTTCGCTACCTTTACTACAATGTTAGCATTCATTTTATTACCATCCTTATGAGAATTCATCCTCATTTCTGCTTTTACTTTGGATTTGTAAAGCTGCCCCTGTTCCAAAGGATATATGCAAATATTCCCATGCAGTGAGTGAGTGAGTTACAAGTGAGTTGTAGAAGACACTTCCCCAAATACTAAATGGGGAGATATAGTAGAATTTTTTTTTTTTTAATGTGATGCAGAACTTTTGTAACCTCTGAGCAACTTTGGATCCTCTTTGTTTGTTAATATTCACCTCCCACTCTTCCTATATTTTGGAACTCAGCTTGTAATATAGCATCTTCTTCAAATGAGGTCTGGGAGGGTTTAGGCAAAAATAAAATAAAATAAACCCTCTTTTCGTGTGATCTTAAGATTGCAAAAGGTTTTTTTTCTCAAGATCACAACTTTTTTTTTTCTTGATCTTGCAATAACAAGTTATCATGAGAAAAATAAGTTCTCAAGAAAATAACTTTTGTTATCGCAAGATCACAGGAAAAAGAAAAATATCAAGATAACCGCATAGAAAAATATTAATAATTCATACCCTTTCTGGACTTTCAAGCTTGAAATGATTAAAATGTCTAAAAATAGGCTGAATAATGTTATATTTGGTTTATTGTTATCTTATAATAGGGAATACTAGAGAAATTTGACTATACTTAAGATATTTTCACTTGATAAGATATAACATCTGCAGTATATTTGCATATATAGTATATTAACTAATACTTTCATAAGGAATTAATACATGCAGTAATTATTAGTGTATCCTGCTTTAATAGAGTCATATATGAATATCCATTAATAATGGTAACAGTTAAATTTTGGCTAGTATTTTTATTGGTTGCTATTAATAAAGATCACTTACAGTAATGAATGTCTTTTTGTACACAGTGCAGGTTAACCCAAACTTTGGGTTATTTATGCTATTATAATTTAAAATATATCATAACTTAAAGCATTTGTTTCTTCCTTTTTGCTTTCTAGCACATCCTTTTCTATGATATCTAAACTAAACCCTGGCACATAACACGTGTGAAATATTATTAATGCTTTTCCCTGTGAGATTAAACAATTTTATGTATGGTGTACTAAATTGGTATTTGGTAATTCAGGCAAACCTGGAAAGTCTAAACAGCCTATTTCTGCTAAGCAGTTCAAAGAGTTCACCTTCATTGTCTACAGACAGACTGTTTATAATGAAAATGATCTTTACTGATACTGAAAGTTATCAGCATGAATTAACAGAATGAGTTAACAAGTAATAAATGCTTAACTATTACCATTGTTAACTGTTATTTATGTGTGACTCACTTAGCTGTTAATGTATATGCTACATAATTTCCTGGGTTTAGTGCATATATTAATGGATCATTATGAACCTGTTACTTAAGTATGTTTATTTGTGGATCTTATAGTGAAGCTTTACAAAAATGATTTGAAATTGGCTAGATAAGTGTGAAATTACAATTAGTTAAATGAATGTGTAGCTTGATATGTGTGTGATATAGTCTAATCATGTAGCATAGTTTTGAAACAGTAATTTGTAGCAAAATCTGTTTTAGATAATGATGAAATATCAAAATATCGCATAATATATTCTATTATTTTGTTGTTTTTATAAAACGTTTTGACAGATGAAATTAAATGAATTTAAGTGTAATTGTTGGTTCACTAATGGCCATAGTTCTAGTTAGTGTATGTATAAACTTCAAAACGGTCATACGTATAAGAGATAAACTGCCTTAAAGATATGAACTGCATGCAAGAACACAAAGCAGTTCATTTGAAAGCTCCAGAGCTGCATTTACTTGTTTGACTGGTCTTGTAGAAAAGAGCACAAGAATTCGGTGTAAATTAATATTTTTTGTGGTATGTTCAACTGTATGCACCACCTGTTCAGTGGACTCTGATGCAATTTCCCTCTGAACTCTGGGTCAATAAATAGTTCCAGTCTCTCCACTCTTAGTAATTGCTTTCCTCAGGTTATCATGTCTGACTTAAAGCAAAGTTATCTTTAGACAATGACCACAAAGCTGCAAACTCCACTGCCTCTGTGCAGATGACTCTGGTGATGAACGACGGAACACAGGGTCCAGTGAAGTGGGCAGACCCTCGAACCCAGCGGCCAAAGAAAGGGTGACCACATGCTACCCGGATCATTACACCACCTGAGCCTAGATCTCTGCTGCCACTCTGATTGATAGCCTCAGCTAACCCAAACCGCCCAACGGAGGCCATCTTATCCATCCCACACCACGGCCCATCCATCTTGGCTCTGGTGCTCGAGCTGCTCTGAGGCACTGTACATCTCGTCGAGGGGTGCCAGGTTCCTCAGTCCTAATCCTGGCACCATGATTTAATGGCCACATTAACGGCAAAACTCGATACATCATAGTAAATTACTGCAAGCCTGCCAGGCAGACGGAAGTAATACAACAGCAGATCTGGAAGTTCAATTCAGATCATCGCACAGCTCACGGTAAGTCATTACTATAGCAAAGTTTGCATTATACATGTTTATGAAAGAAAAGGTACAGAGTGATCTGTAATGCAGCAGACTCTGATGGTTTGCTTTTGTCTTTCGTTTTTTTAAGAAGTAAAAGGCACATTCAGGATTTCATCTCGGCTAATAACGGTTAGCCCAAGCAGCAAAATAGCTGTAATATCATGTGACCAGCTTAGACAAGTGTCTCTGCAAAAGAACATAGGAATAACAGCTTCACTTGAGCTAGAAAATCCAATTTGTAAGCAACATCTGTTTATAATTGCAGAGTTGGCAGATCTGCCTTTGCACAGGATCTCTGCTTTTCAACTTCAGAGTTCTCTCTCTTTTGAACTCTCTGATATTAATTGACTCCCTACAAGCTCCACCTTCTTCCCCCCAATAGTGATCTTTTGGCCAGTGCTATCGTCCTGACTCGACAATCAAAAGTCAAGAAAATAGAATTTATTTTAGATAGTTACATACAATGATAATCGATTGTATCCTGTTCATATATCTCGAATGCTCAAAAGATTGCATACCCTGAAATTGTGAAATCTTGGCATTAAAAAAACTGTCTTTTATTTAAGGATAGTGATCATATGAAGCCATTTATTACAGTTGTTTGGCTTGTTCTTAAATCATAACGATAACAGAAATCACCCAAATGGCCCTGATCAAAAGTTTACATACCCTTGAATGGCCTTGTTACAGACACACAAGGTAACACACACAAGTTTAAAGGGTAATTAAAAGTCAACTTCCCACACCTGTGGCTTTTTAAATTGCAATTAGTGTGTCTGTATAAATAGTCAATGAGTTTTTTAGCTCTCACATGGGTGCACTGAGCAGGCTAGATACTGAGCCATGGGGAGCAGAAAAGAACTATCAAAATACCTGTGTAACAAGGTAATGGAACATTATAAAGATGAAAAAGGATATAAAACAATATCCAAAGCCTTGAAAATGCCAGTCAGTACTGTTCAATCACTTATTAAGAAATGGAAAATTCAGAGATCTCTTGATACCAAGCCAAGGTCAGGTAGACCAAGAAAGATTTCAGCCAAAACTGCCAGAAAAATTGTTCAGGATGCAAAGAAAAACCCACAGGTAACATCAGGAGAAATACAGACTGCCCTGGAAAAAGACGGTGTGGTTGTTTCGAGGAGCACAATACGACGATACTTGAACACAAATGAGCTGCATGGTCGAGTTGCCAGAAAGAAGCCTTTATTGCGCCAATGCTACAAAAAAAAGCCCGGTTACAATATGCCCGACAACACCTTGACACGCCTCACAGTTTCTGGCGCACTGTAATATGGAGTGACGAGTTATAACCTACTGTTGAATATGAATCCCATAAGAAATAAAATGTGTTTTGCCTGCTCACTCATGATTCTTTAAAAATGGTACATATATTACCAATTCTCCAAGGGTATGCAAACTTTTGAGCACAACTGTAGTTAACATCAGTTAATTATATTATTACAAATGCACTGAAATTTCAGCTTCCAAAAATATTTGGCCAAAAATGGTCATCTTTCTTTTTGGATCAAAGAGAAAAAACTATTGACAGAAAAAAAGATTAAATAGATCTACAGCAAAGTGTATAATCTAACGTTTCAAAAAGTATTTAAATTGTAGACTAATGATAATTAGAAAGTGATTAAAAATGTAGTTTCCTTCCATTGCTCTCCTACACTGCTCAGTGTGGACACGCTCAAACAGTGTGAGCAGCAGAAGATTTGTAAAAGTACCGGGCCAATATTAAAAAATGTACCATTTTAGGTTTTTAGTATTATTATTATTAATTTTTTACGATTTGCTGTGTTTTTACCCTCCCCCTACATATTATTTTTTGTCTGGGTTGGCAGTTCTGAAGTAAGGACACTTTAGCCAAATTTTCAGCAGGTATGATCTTTTCTTTTCACTGACACTTGTGAGAAGTCTCCTTAATATCTGATTGCTGCAACTCAATTAAAGTTTGTCACGTCTTTTTGAGGAGCAAATCTTGCTAGGATCAGACCCAGTGTTCCCTATAGAAGGAGCACATTTGCTCCATGTTTGCTCCACCACCTGTTTATATAAAGCATGTGTGCAACATCAAGAGATGCAACTGGGATGGTATGTGTGAATGTTAATGCAATTAGTTTCAAATCACAGGTTGAGGTGATGAGCACAAGCTGTGCACTCTCAGATCTGTTGTGTGTTAGAGAAGGCCTAATAAAATCTGACAAGATGGAAGTAGCAGAGTTTTTTTTTTATTTAGCATGGATTTGTTTTGAACACTTGGAGCCAGTGAAGTAAATCACACTCTAATGTATGAAGATGCTTATATGTTAGTCATGTGAATTAGTTTTTTGTGAGCTTCATGAGTGCTTCCCCTTATGATCACTAACCTCTATGCATTGTTAGTTATGTCATTGCCTCTGGCATTTATATTGACATATATAAATGTACCTGTTTCCCCTCTTCCTTGCAGTGTTGCTTAAGTTATATACGTGTATCCCCTTTATTGTTCTTGGAAACCATCAAGCCAGTTCCCATTTTTTTTATTTTTTTTTATTTTTTTAATAGGCTCGTGCTCTGTTCTGGTTCATTCTTTGTATTAGCACCCTTGTGTTTGCTTTGAAATAGCCCATGCCTTTGTCAAATTCCATCAGCGTCATCTTAATACAAATAATTTAACCAGAAAGAAAATGCTGCCATGCGAATAATTCAATGAAGCCTGGCAAACACCCTAGGTGTATTAAACTATCCTCAGACAGATAGCACAACAAGCATGCCAAACCATAATTTAAAAAACTATACAAGGTACAGTTCATCAGCCTTTGAGATCATTTCCAATCTGTATGGGTGCCAGCGTGCTTCCTCCCTCGCTCATCGCCTGGGTCTGCAACTGAAAGAAAAATAAAACGAATGTCATCTTCCCCCCGCCTCGAGCACCTCTGCAGCCAGCTGCATAATCCAGATGTACCCAGCTTCCCTGCTACCTTTGATGCTCCAATAATTTTCATTACAGTAATTGTTGCTTAATGTTTCCATAATCTGGTGCTTAGAGGAAAAGGTTTTAATTCCAATACAGGTTTTATACATCAATGCCAGCTCTCCGTGGCCTGCCTTCTTATTGTTTGCCATGCATAATTATTTCCGTTGTTTTATCCTTAATGAATGCTGGCTGCATTCCCTGATCAGGAATGATCTGAGCAAAGAGATGCCAAGGTTCACTAAAGATCGAAAGGCATCAACCAATGAACCCTTAGCTTTCCTCTTAATGAAGTGGTCACGTGCATGCATGTTTGGCAAGCCAACCTGGCATCTGGTGCCCGAGTTTTCAGGCATGCTTGCGGAGTTTACTTACATTTCACCTGCACAATTACTCAGAATGAGTGATTAGCTACTTAGTCACACTCCTCTGGGTCTTTTATTCTGTCTAAAGAGAGCCATAGACATCCATGCATGCTATGATGGACTAATTACCCAGACACAAAATAAGACCAAGCTACTGGTGTCTTTAATGCAGCCTTATCAGAGCTAGTTAGGTAGTAACTTAGTGTCCCAATTCTCCAAAACAAGAAAAATGACTTGTGTTCTTGCAGTTGCACTTTTATTGAACTTGCGAGTCTATAACTTCTTGTTTCCTCAATGAAATTCAGAATTCATAGGCTATAGTTTTTGTTATACCCCTGGCTTGTGTCACTTTTATGGTTTTAATTCTCAAAGGATTCTTGGCTGTATTGTATCTTGTCTTTAAATGTTATCACTATATTGATTCAAAAGAAACACACCCACACACACATACAGTATATAGAAGTTAACAGCTCCTGGTCATGGCACAAAGCCTTGTGTCAGGCACGTAAATTATTTCCATCCTTGATTTTCCACTACACACTGCTCACAAGAAGAGACCCTGAAAAAAATCTCCTTAGAGATACAGTTAGACATCATTTAAGCACACAGCATTTTCATGCAGGTCCACCCCAGATACAAGCAACTGCAGAATTACCATCATCTTTTCAGAGCAAAAATGAATAAAAAGTATGCTTAACCATATGTTAATGTATAGCAATATTCTGCATGTTTGTTGTTGTTGTTGAAGAAGAAGAAGAAGAAGAAGAAGAAGAAGAAGAAGAAGAAGAAGAAGAAGAAGAACGGTTAAGGCTCTAGGTTACTGACCAGAAGGTTTGGGATTCAAGCCTCAACACCACCAAGTTGCCAGTGTTGGGCCCTTGAGCAAGGCCCTTGCTGACCCTGCACTCTGACCCCTACTTCCTAACAAGCTGGGATACACAACAAAGAATTTCACTGTGCTGTAATGTGGCAAATAAAAGCTTCTTCTTCTAGTACTATACTTCATAAATTATTATTTACTGAATAATAATACCTCTAGAGAGAATTTTGGATACTCATCCATGCAAAACATATCCAGCTCCTTTATATTTTTAGATTTGTGCAAGTGGACTGCCTTTAATTCAGACCATACCTTTTCACTGAGATGACCAGTGTAAAACATTTTATGTTCCCACAACAATTCTGTGCTGCCTTAGGAAAAAAAATCCATTTTCCAAGTGTAGTTCCAATACTGTTTAATGTCTGTATAAGTTCAGACACTGTATTTTGTGGTTTAGGGATGTCAACCATTCGCCTACTTATGAAAATTTATGAAAATACTAAATTAAGAAAAGTTCTTAGAGAAAATTGCTTTTTGATATTAAGAAATGTATATACTTTAAGTTCTTCAAATGGAAAATTTGAATCATTGTTGCCCATTCTTTTGATGTAAATTATTCTGAAATTCACAGAATGTGGCACAACTAACGATTTTATCGGCTTTTCAAAGACACACCAAGTGACCAAAGTCAATCAACATGTCATATAAGATGTAGATGTAAAAACAGACCTAAAGAATGGCCTTACTTTTAGAAGATGTACTGCAAATCTATGAGTCCCTTGATGTCAGTTTATTGATAGTGGTGGGTGTACTAAAGAAAGACTCTACTGACCTCACCATCTGTGGAATGGAAGTTATTCTTGTTTTTCTAATTATCTTATATACGCTTTCTTAAAGCCCTTGACTAATTCTAAGGGCTTATGCAGGACATCAGTGCAAGAGCCGAGATGCCAAAGGGTGATAAGACTGTTTGATCCTCAACAACACATTCTCGCCCTCTCTCTCTCTCTCTCTCTCTCTCTCTCTCTCTCTCTCTCTCACTTTCTTTTCAGAAGCCACAAAAAAAAAAAAAGATTGGAACCACAACTGTTTCTACAAGCAAATGTAAAAGGCTACCTTTGAAGGTGAACCTTTAAGGACATCACTGGCTTAAAGCTGTTTCAAACAGAGTCTCTGGTTTCTGGTTCAGTTTAGCAATTATCTCTTTCTTTATGCCCTGCTGTGGCTTGCATGAAAGAAATGAGGTGCATAAAGACTGATATGTTAATGGCCTATCAGGCTGGATGGAATAATTAACACTAAATGGTAATGACATGTCTTTCATACTTGTATCTTGTACCCAAATGAATGTAGGTGTCAATGATTTTAATTCATATTGGCATATTAACAATATACCATATAATATAATAATTTAAGGCAGTGTTTTCATAAATAATTATGAAATACATACTGAGTTGTTAAGGTTGTAAGTTGATTTATTTCCTGTTATCTGAGGTAGTAAATGATTATTATGCAGCTTTATTAGGCCTATGCCATGGATATATATTCGTAGTATTAAACTGTATTTCTTCATTTACTTCCATATGGTAACAACTTTAGTGTAGTTTTGGGTCACAGCTTGATCTCCAACATAAAATGTGGGTCCTAAAGCTAAACCAGTTGAGAACCAATGATTTAAGGCATAATAGAAAAAAAAAAGAATTCTATTGGGTGCTTTTTTAAGCATACAGTGTTGTGTAGAATGGTGAAAAATACGTAAAAATATCCATCATACAAATCCACTCTACCGAACTCATAATTTTGACATATTACATGATTCATGACAGCGAGAGGTAAACTTTCATGAAATGACAGTCAGTGAATGGATGATTGATGCAATGCTGAGCTTATCACCAGTGTCTATCGGCTTTGTGACAAAATCCTAAAGGACATTACAGCCCGATATTGTTATTGCAAACCAAGCAGAAGGAGCCGTCAAGAGTTTTAACCTGAAGAATGTGTCTATTGAGGCCCAACTATATAAAGTAACACCCTGATTTATTAAAAGGACTTCGTGTATAAAAAACAGGTACAAACATGATAATACATGCAAAAAATTGCAAACTGATTAACAGTTCTTTGATTATCTTATTTTTATTAACCGCTCTATCCTGATCAGGGTCACAGGGGCTCTGGAGATTAATCCAAGTCATGAGAAGGTTCATCTGATTATGATCAGAAAGCTTCTATATATTTTAAATATTACCGTGGCAAAGTTCATTTTGTGTTCCCCGCATGTTCGTACCTCTGGTGCCAAGATTTTCATTCATATATTCTTTATGAACAATATATGCACTCTTATTTTGCATTCTTTTTGTATTATGAACAGCCCTTAATTGTCATTATACTGGACTTGCAATTCTGTCTGTTTGGCAAGATAGTTTCAGTTTGACATTTCTGCCAGTCTTTTAGAGCTCTGACCTTGCCATGGCTATCAAAAACCAATGGCACATGTAAAAACCTCATTTACATATTGATTTCTACCTCTACTTTGCACATGATGTAATTCATATGAGCAAGTCACCCCTAACATGCTCACCTTTCACATGTGCAATTTATCCCCTTATAAACACAAATTTGAGATCTTAGGAAATCAGGGCCTAAGATACAAAGGCATCAAATCTTTTCTATAATAAGTTTGCAGAGTTGCTCTTTCTTCAAAAAGACCTACTCAATGTATTTTCTATTATGTTTCATCACTATACTGATAATACAGGGCAAGCCCTTGTAATGTTATCCACTAACAGAGATGATTGTGTGGAAAAAGATGCTTTTTCAATGTACGGTTTTCTCTTGTCTAATGGCTGAGGCACCTAATTAGCTGGCTTAGTTGTCTTTGATTTATATAACCTTCCAATCACTCGTTAATCAGCAGTAACCAATGATCCGTGAAGAAGCCCAGCCTATTTAATTAGCAGGCATAAGTGCATTAGACCAACCCTAGTCACCAGGAAGGGTTTTTAAACAGTAGATCTCACATTCACTACACTGACAATTTAAATTGCTCATTCAGATTTATGAGGCAAACCTTTGGGATAGCACCAAATCGGGATGACAGCAATATAAATAAAGTAGTATGTAATTTTTTTCTCTGTCTTTTCGCTTCATACTTTTCCAGATTTTCCAAGAGATGTGCATCAAAGTACTGTATAGAACATTCAATATCCACATGATAACTTGACAGGATGATGAACACTACACTACAATACAACCAGCTCCAATGACAGCAAGGCAACCATAAAAGTTAAGGAGTGAAGGAGAAAGAAGGAGAGATACTCAGTTTCAGTATCTATTGTGCAGTGAACTATACACCATCTTACAGCACAAGAAATGCAGTCGATCATAATGTAACCCAGAGTAAAGTATTTTGCTTTTCTAAAATGTTTTGGTAGGAAGACAGAGCATCAGCATAAGCCATCACTGAGAACTAAACAAGAAATTTAGACAATAAGTAGCAGGCTACTTGGGATGCTTCTAACCATCATTACTGTATATAGGCATTTTATCAATATATAGCTGCAGTCAGCACAGAATTATGGCTGTTTCATGGTTCAACTTCTAATTCCTCCATTACAACACACAGAAACAAGTAAAATGGAATGCTGCAAGCACTCATTCGTGTGCATAACTGAAAAATAAGGACAATTAAAAAACTGTTAGAAATTCACTGTATGGGAAGCTACAGCAAAGTAAAATGGAAGCAACACATCATATGCCATCTCCTGTAAGAGGAGCTCTCTGGAGTGGCACTAATGCTACATTAGCCTGTCTTTATGTTAATCAGTATAAGACTTCTCTGCCATCATTACCCCTTAGACCTCCACCAGTGGTGGCAACATTTTATTCTCGAGCCACTGTTATAATGTTCTCTAGAGGAGCATGGCTTTTGCCTCAAGCACAGACAGACAGATTATCCTTCCTAAGTAGCAATAGCTATTAGCTGTAATAGCGTATATGGGCACTCGAGTCAAGATCTACTCAGACTTTTTTTGGGCTTTCCCATGAATTCAACAGCTTATTAATCACACTCACCTGCACCTCATTTACTAATCACCTCTTCAGCCAGTTTAGTTTGTTCATTACTTATTCAAAGCCCTTTTTGCTCCTATTTATCTCCTGTGTGTGACTTAATGTGTTTTCTCTAGTTTTTGCCCTTTGTCCACGGTGTTTGGGAAACACTTGGTTTTTGAAGTCCACCCTGTTCATTTGACTTCAATTTTTGCTCAATAAAGTCCATTATGCATTTTAACCTGCATGTCCCTGTCCAAGAAATATTACCATACACTACATTTAAAACAATTGAATAAACTACTCGTCATAAGATTTTTAAAAAAAATAACATTAAAGTTGTGTTTAAGTGCCAAATACCACTAACTGCAAATTCATTTTTGCTAATAATCCATGTTAAAAATCAAGAGCAGAGCTCCTATGACACTCACATGGTTAAAGAGATTCATACAGAAATTTAATTATATAATATTTTTTAAAAAAAAAAAAGGACAACAGCAGCTGAAAACATGGTTTATAATAGGAAAACAAGAAACGCTAAACCACAGAATGCCAGAAGTGACAGGAAACTAGAATTTCATATTAACATTATACAAACATTGCAAAGAGGGTTATACATATGGTGGGGGGGGAATCCCAATCCCAATCCCAATAAGGCTAATAGACAGTAATTAGTTATCACTGGAAGTGTTCAGAACAGGGCTGAAGCATGCA
>CM074958.1:13525295-13569961 GCA_037577455.1 Pangasius macronema
GAGCCATGTTCTAAGTAGTTTAACACGTAGATGTAAATAGCAGGAAATGAGCCATTGTCTCATATTCATCTTTTGATCTCAAACCCAAATATCTTCAGAGTATATCCAAAACAACTGAATAGGCCCTGCTGTTCCAATAATTTTGGAGGTCCTTTAAGAGCTAAGAACCCAGCAGTCAGGGGTTAGAGGTATGATTAAGTAGCTTGCTGACATCACTGGATATGGAACACAAACATACATAAATACACAAGCAACCAAAAAATACCATATGCCCACAGCATTGTACAACATTGGTTGTAACACCTCCATCCTTAAGACAAAACCAACAAAGGAAAATCTGCAACGGAACTTTCTTAACATTTCTTATGAATGATTTTCAAATTGTAACACTGCTCAGAAACCAAAGCATTAACCAATGGTTAGAATTAGAAAATAGAGTTATGGTTTGTGTACACTAGCCCTGGTTCTGTAGATATCTATTGTATTGCAGCTGATCTGATAAAAGTTCCAAAACTTATACCAATATCATGGCATCATCATTAATCTTGAACACTACAAACTTATCACCTGCAATAAATGCAAACTCAGGGTCAAGGAACCACACAAAAACATCCAACACAGTTGGGTGCAAGCACTAACTGGCTCAACTTTTCCAGTACCTTTCCCCATCTCACCTTTCTCAGTTTGGGAATGTGTAGTGTCTAAGGGACAGAAAAGTAGATACTTCTAATGCTCACTCAGTAAGGGGCTTAGCGAGTAGCCTTTCAACAGTTCTTCCTGGAAGGAATGTTTTCTGCAAAAGATAACAAGTTCATCTGTCAAGCGAGAAAGTTTAGATTTAGAGAGCAAAGAAGGTTACTGATTTAGGAAAATAACCTACAAGCACGAAGAAACAAAGAAGATATCTCTTAACTTAGGTGTATTCATTGTGAGTGTAGTCTAATTTTAGTCTGCTTTTTTAGTTTAATCTGCTTTTCATCTAGAACTCCAATTTTTTTTTAATTCGATCCTGTGTTTGGACATGCAGCAGCTGGATCTGATGTTGCTGTCTACTCATCTCAAGGTCAGGCTCCTTCAGTCATAGAGCCAAAGTGGGATTCTAGTGAGTCACTGGGATCTATACATGCTGGCTCCTGAATTTTGTGCCAGCTCTTCGGATTTGGCTTCAGTTTCCACTGCATTCAAATCTTTACCTGAGAGATCTGCTGCTTTGTTAGCTCTGTCTAAAGCAGGCTCTTTGTCTTCCACTCTAGGGCAGCAACTGTAAAAAAAAAAAGACTGCTAACATTGCTATTGGGTAAAGCAGGGGAAAGGCCATATGTGGATCTAGTTCAGATTAATTCAGAAGAAGAAACATTTCTGGAACTATCTAGGCTAATATAATAAAGAAAACATTGCTAAACAGCCTAATATAAAGGTGTAATTTGTAGATTTTGAATACATGTTAGAGGTGTATAAAACATTAACATTTTAAAGATACTTAGGATAACTGTTTCTGCCATGCAATGGATCATTTCGGTTTCCTCAATTAATTTCTAATGCTGTGAAGAAATGATCTTGGAGCAGAGCAGCACAGAGCCCCATTTCTTTAACAGGCATATATAGTTTCAACAGAGAGGGTGGGGTTGGTTGGGGAAAGGGAAGGAGAGAATCCTATCAATGTTTCTATTAATTGCATTTCGAATTTTTTTCACCACCAGAAAGGGGATCTAAAAACTGCAAACTGCTCTTTTAAGCAAACAACTACTTAATACACAAATACGTTTCTCACTTATGAAATATCCTTACCCAGGGAAATAAAAGGTATATGAAATAAATGCCATTGAACAACCAAAAGGTAATGTCTGCCTCAAGGGATGTAACTGAGTATGAATACATTATTCAGATTGCACAGATATGGATACAAATACAGATATGAATAGGAGGTTCACTATTTGTGGGGTTTTTTTTAGAATGCTTGCTTTATTATTTTTAAAGAATATCTATCTATCTATCTATCTATCTATCTATCTATCTATCTATCTATCTATCTATCTATCTATCTGTCTGTCTGTCTATCTGTCTGTCTGTCTGTCTATCTGTCTTTATTATTGTTAAAGAATAAAAACAAGTTCACCTACTTCTGGTTTAAATCTCAGTACAGATACAGATATGAATAATTTTAGCACTGAACAGATACAGACACAGATAGTGTCATTGCTAATACAGAAACAGAAACTAAATATCTTACGCACAATTTTACACAAGTTTACACTACTTCAGCTACTTATATCAAACTCTGTATTACTTGCACTATTGTCACTTGGTCACTTTCAAACAGAACTGCGTACTGGTTGGTGTTGTAGTCAGTGTACTTGTTCTGTCTTCTGTGTATGCGTTTGCACTTGTGCACTTTATGTTTAGTTTAATTTATGTCGTCCCTGTAGTTCTGTGTTGTTCTGTGTNCTGGAGAAACGTTGTTTCGTTTCACTATGTACTTGTATATGGATGAAATGACAATAAACTCCACTTTGACTTTGACAAAGAAATTTATAATGAAGGTTGTAATACGTATGAATGCATGCTGAAGACCTGAAAAAACATTCACTTTTTAAAACAATAAAAAATGTTATTTATTTATTTATTTAAATTCCTTAAACAATTTTATAAGTGAGTGTAACCTCCAGTGACGAACAACCTTTTTATAGTGATATCAGTAAGCTGCACATGGGTATTTTGAAAATAGTAAGTAACTAATAAGAAACAATAAACTCCCAGTTGCCTTTGTGCTATCATTTCTTAAACATTCAGTAAAAAAAAAACACTCAGAAAAACAGATGCTGCATCAAAGCCATGAAAATACTATAACACACATATTCACAGGCACAATTTGCATGTCAACTACAACATGTCCATATAAATGTTTTTGTCTTCTCTCTGTTAATAGATAATTTTACAGATGAAAAAGATCTGTGAATGAGGCAGTAGATGGGAAGTTGTTTAAGATAAAAGGCAGTTTTGTACTTGGTTTCCCACCTGAGAATAAATTGTCCCACATCCTGGAGTGCGCAGGAGAGAGAGTCCTTCACCTTTTAGAAGAGGTGGCTGTGGTAATTATGTGAGAGAAGTCTATGATGGCAAATGGGATTTTCTGCATTCTTATGGGTTATTATTCCTCTCAGAGGACTCGTCTGGGTTATTGCACTGGTCTTTTTCCTGGGGACATTGGGACATCATTTGCAAGTTAGGTTTTCATCTTGGTTTTAGTACCCTGGGTATGGGAGAAAGCAGTAAATCAGACTAAAATATGATGGAGAATATGCCAGTTTGAAGGAAATACGTAGTCCAAAATTTTAAATTTTTGATTCAGTTGTTTTCCATTTTGATGTGCAAAATGGCATGTCAGACTAAATCTTCTCAATTCTACAGTAAACTACTTAATTGTGACTTCAAAGCTGTAGCAAAGCTAATCTACATTAATGTCAATGAACCTACTGTACTTCTCATTACAGCCTTCTCCACCCAGTGATGTTCATGATGTTTAGTTGACCTTCAATCCAGAGAGCAGAGGGTGCATGCCGTTGCAGTAATTGTAGTATTTGTGCGTTTAACTAGTGTCACCAGATACCATGACATTAGATTGCATATTACTTATTATTCTTGTTTTGCTATCTACCAAGTGTCTAATCTCTCATGCTTTCAATATTATTAATGTCACTTGACAAATGGATGCAAATATAGATTTCCTTGAACTATTATCTCTAATTTTGAAATGAATGAAGAAAGCTTGGCCCTGTATGCATAGCTCATTTTACTCCTGTACAAGCTGCAATTCTGTAACAGTAGCATTAACTTTGATTCAGCCATTTTCCCAATGTTCATATGCACAGCCATATTTTACTGAGACTTTAGACTGTAGTAAGGTAATTTATAACTTTAAACAGACATTCGTCAGTGGAACATATAGTAGGTTGGTTTGCAAAAATATTTCATTACATCATCAATGTTAGGAACAACAGCACCAATCACAGATTTCATAGTTATATGGTTGGCTGTACCACCGAACCTGTATCATTCCTATCCCCTTTAGAATAAGCATGTTGTTTAAGTGCAAGTCAGTTACTTGGAAGACAAAAGAATTAATTAACAATTAACAATTAACAACATTTAATTTACTTTGCAAGCAACAAATGGAGATGTCTGACTTCTTTGACAAACAGTACAACTCAAGCTATACTGAATGATACTAGCCATCCAGTTTACAAGGAGTTTGGGTCTCTCCCCTCTGGCTGTTGTTTCAGAGTTCCTGCAGCCAAAAGCTCTACAAGAGATTATTTTGAGAAGAAGAAGAAAACAGGGTGATTATTTTTTGAGTGTCCTTTTGTATAATTGTATCTTCTAAAAGAGGAAAAATCTATGATATCCTAAAGTTGGCCACCAAGGTGCTTTCTATTTATTTTAGTCACTGGTTTGTGAATCTGGGAGATCTGTCCACTCATAACTGTACACAGTATCATATTTAACAGCAATTTATTATTACATCAATGAAAATATCAAACACAATGCTAAGCATGCTTTCAAAATTGTGCTTTAGAGCCACTTGTACCTCAGGAATGAAAATTGTTCACATCATACATGTAACAATATTAGACAGTAACTCTATGAGAACCCATTTATATCATCACTGGTGTTTCAGTGAAAATGGTAGATTATCTTTGCTGGCTTGAAACAAAACAGTTTCTGAATTAGCACTACTAATGCTACATTGTGAATCAGGTATTTTTAAGAAAACAACAAAGAAATGAGGCAAGTAAATATCAAATATTTGTTGGTAATAAGGAAACCTGAAAATAATTTACCAGCTGCCAAAAATGTTCTACCAATTTGAGCACACAGCCTGTGTTCTGGCAGCTGGTAAAAGGCCCGACCAAGCTAGATTTTTCAGTAGGGAATATTCACATCCGCTGTTAATCAAGGCAGTAGACACAAGTTAGACAGGTTGGGTTATTTTCTGCTTTTTTGTTTCATGTCAGGATGCAAAAAACATATGAATAATACACAATGATTAGCTTAAAATATTACCTAATTGTTGATATCATTGTGCATAAATAAGATATTTAAAACAAATGACAGTAGTAATAAAAGTTGTATAAATTGTTTAATTGAACACCTAAGTGACAAATCTTCTGTTAGAGTGACTGACTTGTGAGTGTGTTGAACAAAGGGGTCTGTCTGCAAACTACTGCAAAACCAGTCAGAACCAGTCATCCCTATTTCATCCAAATCTAAATTCACATGAGGTCCAAGCAGTTTGACAACCTAATACTCGCTATAATCAAGAGCACAGCAGCCAACAGTATATGCTATATTTAGAATAGAAAGCTAATCTCTAAAAATGTCAACAGGTGCCCTGGTTGGCTCATTATTGCCCTTTCCACATAAGGATGTCCTTGATGTTTAAATGACCTTCAATTTCAGGAGCAGAAGATGCAGACATGTGCTGTACTTCCCATAATTCTGCACTCATTAAGTGTCACTCAGATGCATAACACACACATATTATTATTATTATTATTATTATTATTATTATTATTATTATTATTATTATTCTTTATCATTACAAGGTTTTTTGATACAAGTTTCCTTGAGCCTTATTTTCTGATTTGATGATTAAAAGTATCGCTGAACTGTATACACTACTTTTGTCAGTTTTATTGGATTCTAAATACAGAGTAGCTATGTATACATACTGTGTGGGTGTGAATAAGTGTAGTGTGTCAGAGAGAAAATGGCTTTAAGGGAAAGATTTATCATTTTTGCATAAATGCTTTTTGTATCAGTCAATTTCAGAGGCAATGTGTCCTTTTGACGAGAGAACTATTTATACCAATAAGACAACTGGAGCCTGGTTTAGCATACATATAAACCAGTACACTTTTGAAGTCTATATTTGTGAACATCTATTAGATCATGCATTGAATCCAGCATAGAGGCTTGGTCTTTACATTTTATCAAGCAGGCAGTATGAGGAGTGGGGAGGAGAGTCATGTTGCATTGTACACCATAGCCAAAATGACACAGTGAACAAGTGTCTGAGTCGACAGGAGGTCAAGTGTAGTATATTTCATTGTCACTTGCAGTTATGTGTGATGTGAAGAATTGTACAAAAACTGCAAAACAGATCTCAACCTTAGCCTCATGTTAAATTGCATGTTTTTGTACTGCATCTCAAGGTCTGGCATTTTCTGGAGTTTTTAGTGATAAACGATGTCAGTAACTCAGTGACGAAAGCAAATTGCTGCAGTGCATGTAATGAGGACCAGGATTGTTGCAGGCATGTTTTATTAGTCAAGTAAAGCCAACCGAAAAGAAAACACTAAAGGAGGAAATACAGTGAATCCATTAGTCTTACAAAGTTGTTCCTGCCAGCACATTACAGTACAATACATGCTTACCTTGTATTAAGAAAAAAATCTTATTTCTACTATAATTACCAAAGTCTTTTTATTTAAAAAAGTTTTTATTTTTCTAGGTATACTGGATATAGTAAACTCCTACTTAAATGGTGTATAAACGTAAGATGTGCTGAACACATATCATGTGTTTTGAATCAAACTGCATTCTGTATGTTAGAAACGAATGTGTTAATTTAATGCACAAACAGGATTAAGAGGAAATTGGTCAATACTGCCATCTTGTGTAAAAGAAAGTCGCTACAGCAATATACAGTGATAATTTACAGGTTGCACTTTAAACAGAGGCAACAATGATAGCTCAGTATGAGTTAAGGCAGAAAGCAACACCTGCCCTGCATAACCCCTCAGCTTATCCTGCTCATCCTACTTCTATATAATTGCCCACCCAATACTACCTTTCATGTTTATTGAGTAGTTACACTCACTGAACACTTTATTAGGAACACCTTTACACCTACTCATTCATGCAATTATCTAATCAGGCAATCATGTGGCAGCAGTCCAATGCATAAAATCATGCAGATATGGGCCAGCAGCTTTGGGTAATGTTCACATCAACCATCAGAATGGGGGGAAAATGCAATGTCAGTGATTTTGACCATGGCATGGTCATTGGTGCCAGACAGGCTGGTTTGAATATTTCTATAACTGCTGATCTCCTGGGATTTTCATGTTCAACAGTCTGTAGAGTTTATTCAGAATGGTGAAATAAAGAAAAAACATCCAGTGAGCCACATTTCTGCAGATGGAAATGCCTTGTTCATGAGAGAGGTCAACGTAGAATGGCTAGACTGGTTTGAGCTGATAGAGAGGCTAAACTAACTCAGATAACCACTCTGTACAATTGTAGTGAGCAGAAAAATATCTCAGAATGCACAACACGTCAAAGCCTGAGGTGAATGGACTACAACAACAGAAGAGTCGTGGGGCTGCAGTGGGCTTAGGCTCACCAAAACTGGACATTTCAAGACTAGAAAAACATAGCCTGGTCTGATGAATGTCAATTTCTGCTGAGGCATAATGGTGTGGGGAATGTAACCTATAAATGACTCAGATGGCCTGACAGTCCTCCACTCAGTTGTGCATTGCTTGGACAGCAGTCATAATAAGTGCTGATGCAGTACTTTACTGAGGATATATACCACTCAAAGTAGTGCTACTGCTCTCTGTTGATGATGGGAATCACAAAGTATTTGTACTTTACACTTTTGAGTATAAAAATTGCTCAATTTTGATACTGTTTCCATGGAGAATAAGAACTACTTATGATTCTGATACTGTTCTTTACTGAGGTTGAGAATCACTCAAACTTGCTACAAAGCAAGTTTGGGCTCAAATGAAGTAACATTCTGTACAAATCTAGTGAAGGTGGACACAAATGTCCACAAATGACACTCCTGTTAGAGCCTCCCAGAAGAAAGCCATAATGCACATGAACTGGTAATAAAAGAAATAAAAGAGAGAAGTACCTCTTGACCTGTGTTCACCAACTGTACTAACCTGTCTTTAGACAGTGCAGCTCCTTTATGGTGCTCCCCAAGGCACAAACACAGCTGGAGTTGTGACTCACCAGCTGGCAGTCACTTACACATAGAGGTTAAGAGCCCTCATTGGACAAAGGGTTAGTGTGGGCTCAAACTCATCTGAAAGAGATAGGTATATTAATGAGCTGTCAGCATCTTCGGCAGCAATGCTGAACGCAGCGGAAACACGCTTGAACTCTGGCCTGCTATACAGATGCTGAATGCTGCCTGCTCTGACTGTATCTGCTCAACTGGTAGGCAGTTCTAAAGACAGAAGATGTATATTTTTCCACCTCAGAGCTTGGTTGCCTAACCTCAACATCAATGCTTGCGATTGATGTAAAACACCACCATGGTGTTGTCAGTGCACACTATTATGTCTGACTCCCTTAAGGGCTCCTGAACTGTTTCCACCTGATTCATTTTCTACCTTTCTTTTGCTCTCACATTTTTTTCACATTCTCCTCCAAGCCTTGCTCGTTTTCTCTCAGGTTTTTACACAAGCCTGGTCCCATTAGCCTCACCCCTTTTGTTCACAGTAAGGGTGCACTCCCTTCCCGTTCCAGGAGAACCTTTTGCATTTCTGTTCCTGTCAAAACAACACAGCAAAGGAACTTAGCTTTTTCTTTCTAGAGGGCTCCACAGCCATGTCTTCTGTTCTCTTCATTCCCTATTGTGACCATGCAGTGATAGAGGAAGGATAATAAATAGTTACCAGTATTCACATAACCTCTCAGCTTATCATATACTGATCATAAAAATAAGAATTTAAAACATACATACTGTACACTAATATTTCCTTGTAACTTAAACTCATGGCTTATTATTCTGTTATTCATCTTAAATCATTACTGCTACTTAATCATTACTACATTATTTAAAGAGTACAAAAACATACAATCATAAAAAGTGTTCTTTGGGTAGTTTTCATATTTGCAAAACCGCTCTCTGATAGGGAAATACTTCTTTTCTATGCTTCTATCTTTTTCTAAGAGTGTAGGTGGGTATGAGCGTGATTAATGTCTGTCTGGACCTGTTGATGGTTTAAGGGGTTAATAGAAATATTCAAGGTAATAAATATGGTATGATATTAAATTAGGTCAAATCGGATGTGACACATATAACTGCTATGGAAATCGCTCTTGTATGAGGCAAACAGCACCTCTGTGTCTCTATATATATAGTGTAATAATTCCCACACTGAGTAAAGAGTGAGACACTAGGAGAATAGAGGTGATTTAAAGCTTAATCTGGCCACTTAGACCTGCAGGCTATTCCACGCATCTATTACTCTCTCTCTCTCTCTCTCTCTCTCTCTCTCTCTCTCTCTCTCTCTCTCTCTCTCTCTCTCTCTGTGTGTGTGTGTGTGTGTGTGTTATAGTGTGCAGTGTTATTTGTGGTTTATGACCACAAAATTGCATTTATGTGATTGAATGTAAGCGTTGTAATGGTAGCATTTCATTGTTTCCATTACTCATATTTACATTAACTGATACATTGGGGTTTTATATATCCTTCTTTTTCATTTATTTGCTGCACTGTATTGTCTAAATCCAAATGTGTGAAAAGGGAGCATGATGGCACAGAGGGTAACATTGCTGTGCTTAGTTTCCCCATGTGTTGCATGGGTTTCCTCCAGGTTCTTCTGTTCCCATCCACCTTCTAAAAACCTGCAGGTAGGTAGATTGGCTACACTAAATGGCCCCTAAGTGTGAGTGTTTGAATGTGTGTGCATGGTGTCCTGCAATTGACTGGCCTCCTATCAGGAGTGATTTCTGCCTCCTTACCCGCAGTGTTCTGCAGCCTTGGCCAAGATAAAAAAGGTTACTGAAGATGAATGAATGAATGAATGAATGAATGAATGAATGAAACCTGTAAATTTACCACAACTATCATAGCTGCTTTGACCATCACTAACATTAGCAGGTTTGCTAGCTTGGCAGACAGGTTCTCCATCAAAAAGTATCCTAGTACCACTGGATGGTGTCACAGAATCAGGTTTTACGATTTCACTCTGGATAAGGACGCCTGCCAAATGCCATAAATGTACAATTATTCAGTATTCAATTATTCAATTATTTCAGGCCATAGGTAGCTTTTTTCTGTTCTGTCCTGTTGATAATACAGTTGAGCTGTATTAAATATTAAATATTAAATCTTCAGTAAGCAGGACCAGGTAATCATCAGATTTGGCCATGCTTGTAATCATCTAATTCTTCATTTTGTTTTGGTCTACATTAAATAACTTAGCCTGTAGAGGGAGCTATTTGTTCATGAAAGTTATGGAATGCAAACCAGTTTAAAATGTGGAATTTGCAGTTCCTACTTTAATACTGTTGAACATTCACCAGTAGACACAAAGTAAATTCAGAGGAAGATGGGATTATGACAGAAATAAAGACCAGCTTTATTGTGCCTTATTACATTCTGAACAAGCAGAATTTTTACACTTTCTTCACCTCACTGTCAATTCTACAAAGATATTGCCCCTTCTGCTCACAACAGGTGACGTGAAATAGAGCAATAGAGCAGTCAAGTGTAGGAACCTAAAACACAAGCTTTGAACTAATTGAATGTTGCTTCTGTTGACGGTTTGAGGTTATTTACAATAATCCAAGTTGTCAGTGCTTTCAACAGTTTATATGTTCCAAATACATTCAAGGCACCTGCCATATAAAGAACTATATCACTATATTTCACTACCCATTAAAAAATTGTTACATTTTAGACTCACCGTTTTCTACTGGAATTTAAAATATCCAATATCTACTCTCATTTTCTGTCCTAAACCAAAGTTAGACTGTAGTGATAATCCAAGATCCACTTTGTAGTCCCCGTCTATGAAGCTTTCCATTGACTGTTTTAGCAATGATTTGCTTTTATTCCAAATTTAACATATTCCACATACAACATCCTCTTGATAATATGAACTCTGTACTGTGGAGTGCCAAGAGCACATGCTATTAAGCAAGCTTTTTATATAAAACAGTACAAGCTACTACTGACAGATTTTTATGAGGAAAGCATGAGGATGCCAAGCATCTTTCCAAATATGAAAGTGCCAAATTGCTCTATAAAATATGACTTTATTTCCATATTTCAAATTGAAACATATAATTTTCTAATCACAGTTCTTGTAGTCTTTATTTCTAATAAATTGTAACTGTTAAACGTGATTACTTTCCTTTAAAGATTGGCTCTTTCTTTTCTTTTCAGACTACATGATTATAGTTATTTTTCAGTATATGGAAACAAGTGAAATAACACCCTGAGATAATGTTCTAAAAAAAAACCCTCACCTCATCCACGGTGACTTCATCTCTATGAGAAAGCATATTAAAACACTTTTTAAAATTATTAATCAGTTCCTGCACCAATATTTTATATATAAGGGGTGATAGAATGTCCAAGTCCTTTTGAACATTAAGCTTTTAGAGATTGTTGTAAAAGTCCCTGACATCAAGTAAGCAGCAAGATTATCCCTCTGCACAAACTGAGCCAAACATTTCACTAAATAAGTTGGTCCAAAATTTTCCTTCTGATTAATCATCATATAGATGCATAGATAAAAATTGTTTGTTTGCAGCTTTTTGTTCAAAAAAGTTCACCTAAAGAGATGGAAAACTACTTCGGCTGTATCCATTAGCCAGATCATATGATGCCTGGGAAACAGAGCAGTCGGTAAAGAAGTTTGGGAAGGTCAGTGAACAAGTAGAGTTCTGCTCCATAGGCACTGGGCAAGATGAGTCTGTGTTCCCATATAGAGATGACTGCCCTGGAACTGCCTTTATGTCCCCTGTTTTTTTGGACACCCCACCACTTGTGGCCCATGGTTCTGCATACAGAAAACCACCTGTCACAAAATTGTGTGAGTCAAAAGAGATTGTTTCCGGTCCTGTGGTTCCCTGCTGTTGGACCCTGTTGGGCATAGTGTGGAAGAGCTCCTGCTCAGAGACCATGTTGCTGTAGTCAGGCCCCAGAAGCTCAAAGAACTCTGTTGCATCTGGATTTCCCCGCTCAAGATCTTTGAGGGACATGCCGGAAGTGGATGTAACTCTGGCATTGTTGGCTGGCTCTGTGAAGAAGGATGGCGGTAGGTTTCGGTGTCGCAGTGGAGGCTTTTTTGTCTTCTCTCCCCGCAAATCCTTGGCATGGTTGAAGAGAGCAGCCAGACTTTTGCTCTGCAGGTTGGCCTGAGCACCGTCCCGCTTGGGTGTTTTGTTCTGGATGATGCTAGTTGGAGTTGGGGTGGAGTCATGATTTTTGCAAGCCTCCTGAGGTGCTCCATTCCCCAGTCCCATGATTCCGGTGCATCTTTTGATCTGTTTCTGTAGATACTTGCGGTGGTTGACTTTCCTCTTGGACTTGACTGGCTTATCCAGGGCCAGTTTGATGTTACTGGAAGCAGAATCAATGAAGCTGAGCAAGTCACTGGTTGCCTCCCTGAAGTCACCCTCACAGTCCACTTCACCAAGGAATGCCCCATCCAAACCCTTCTCCACCTCGTACTCCATAACCGAACCAGGGAAACAGAAATTTAGGAACTGTGAGTTCATGATGGCAGCCTGAACAGCCATCTCCCTCTGAACGACATACAACACCCAAGATGTCCACTATTAATCCCAAAAGTTCTTTAGATCATCATTAAAAATAGTTTTTCAATCTATAGTTCCAGGGCACCAAACTATATGCTAACCCTTGTTCCTTACACTGGGTGCACACAGTGTTTCTTTCTCTAATGAAAGCAGGACTGGAAAATATACTTTGGGGGAAAGCAAGGAGATTTTTGGAGGCAGGGCCAATGATGTCAGGACATTAGGAGGGAGGGACAGAGGGACCCCAGGACTTAACTCTTTGCTCACGCCTGACCACCTGCAACTAAGAGGGATTTGTCCAAGGCATCCCACTGAGCAATAAGACAATAGCTACTTGTTCAACTATCCCAGGCAGTTCTCATTGTATATGTGATCAGTACAATGTCATGACATTAAAGGCAGTAAAGGTTCACTAATACTTTTAAATGTGTCCAGACAAGAACAATAATGACTAGGAAGGCCTTTTATATTCTTCCATATTTTTCTGGGTGTAAAGAAAAAAAACTGTTAATTGTACATTATGTATATTAATTGTATTATTAATTGTGTAGTATACAGGTATTTACTTATATTTTTCTATCACACACCACTTTCTGGTGATTTCTTTTTTCTTTATTTTTAACTTCCAATCTACAAGACACCATGGTGTGAGTGGTGGGTAAGTGTATGTTTTTTTTTCTTTGCCTGTGGAATTTCTTCTAATGGGTCCCTCCAAAATGGGAAAAGTTTACAACATAACCAAAAGCAATTGTATGATACTTTAAAGTTGAAGAGTTTATTTTCATTCTAGCGCGAAGGTATTATGTGTATATGTGGTACATAAAACAATCAAATGTACTTAAATATTACCTGGCAAACACTGAAAAGAAAAGTATGTGGTTTCAAGCTGGTAATACCACATTTATGTATGTATTCCCCCAACTTCCTACTTGTGTCTTAATCAGTTAGTGGTAAAAGTTGATTCCCGCACCAGTGGGAATTTTAGCCTCTGCTTGACAACTATTATGGGCTGCCTTTGACATACAACCCTACAGGGCCTAAATAGCTTCTATTCTTCCTTCTGCAGTGAAAGGGATCTTTGTGCCAGAGATTCATTAAACTGCACCTCACAGCCCCTTCGTAAAATGGGGCTCAATAATGAACAGTCGATTTAACTAGAAAAGCTGCCGGAGCTGTTAAATTAAAGGGGACCAAAGTGCAGTTCAAGCCCAGTTTGCCAAAAGTAATGTTGACCTTAAGAAATCCTGGGTATGACTATAACGGCTGCTGTAAATAATCCAGTATTTACAGGAAGTTTCTTGGCTAACAGTGAATGCAGGAATAGGAGATGAACCAACAATGAAATGTCTATAAGGTCTCAAAGCTGGTCCTGGCTGAAGGAAAAACGGGACATGAGTTTGGGCTGTGGTAAAAAAAAAAAAAAAAAAGAAAGAAAGAAAGAAAGAAAGAAAGAAAGAAAGAAAGAAAGAAAATTAATTATTCAAAATGGCATTAATGGAGCCAATCACAGAAATGTTATTAATGATACTGACTAAGCTGATGTTTGTGTACTGATGTTAACTCTTAAGATTGAGACAGCACAGTTATGGTATTTTTACCTATGCATTTATAGGACTCTTGTAATGTTTCAACACAATTACTCATGAAACTTTGTGCTTGTGCAGTCACATGCCTTTGTTCATCTTTTTATCTTTTTTGGAATTTTCCCAGGCATTACTACCCCACCACCACCACCATCCCAGCCCCACCACAAGTGCATTTTAAGGTGATGCACTGAATCATGTGGATGTTTAAAGAGAGGGGAGTAAAAAAAAAGCCTAAGCACTTTTGAGAAAGAGGGACTGTCAAGAGACTGTTATTATCATGTAAATTCAAATAAAGAAAAGGAACAGTGAAACTGATAGCACTGATCTAATTATCTGTAGCCCAGCTCAAGCTACAGGCCTGAATGGGAGTGCAATCGCCTTACAATTAACAGCTGCACAGCAGTGGATAAATAACAACGGTGTGAAAAAAAAGTTGTTGTTTTTTTCTTGATTTTGTATAGAGCTGTTTTCCTTATTTCCTATAAAATATAAAATGATATATAAAATATTTTCCTCTTTGTATGTTTTTTTAAAGGATACAGTTACACGTGTTTTAAAAGCATAATTTTTATTAAAATCCGTAATCATTCTAGCTCTAAACATCAAGGCCTTGGCAGTGCACTTAGCCCATTCATTCCTTTTAAAACTAGTTTCCACATCCTCCTCTTTCTTTCAAGGCCTAATTTTGGCACAATGACATCACCAAACTGATGGCTGATATTTTCTCCTCTTCCTGCACAAAGCTTTTGTACATGCTAGTCATTCAGATTTGAGGGCCTGACGCACTGATTCCGGAAACAAGTTTCTATGGCCACAAAAAGGATGAGGGGATCAGAGGGGGTGGGGAGCTGAATACTGACAAGAGACAAGGGAAAACAGAATTGCATTACATTAAAGAAAACACACAAGAAAGAATTTGTAACCACTTGAACTTCCAAAAACTTCCCAGACTGTTTTGTCTGGAACCAATGCTTGTTGCAAACAAAAGCATGTCTAAAACTTCAGACACCCAGCTTTTTTTCTTCTTCTTCTTTTTACAAAAGACAAACGTTCATTTAATCTCACATAAAACAAATTATTAAAAGAACCAAAACAGTACCCAAGGTCAAACTGAGGTGAACAAGTGTTGTGGGGTGGTGGGTGGGGGGGACAAATGAGGCAAGCAGAGGAACACCATTCATCTTTCTGCTTTCGATTCATGTCCCCGGAAAGCTGCTTAAGCAAACAGATTGCATATTGTTTGCTTATCGTTACACACTGTGTACCCCGCCCTCTGTCCGGGGAATTTACAAACTCAGCACCCACTGTGAGTTTTTCTCCATTTCCCTCTTTTACCCCTAGGACACCCTCTTCAGCCACATCAAATGTACTCACACACACGCCTAATCTCTTCTCACTAGTGTGTGGTCTGCATTAGCAGTGACACAGCCTATGCTGCAAGGGTCAGCAGAATACTAATAACAAATTTGATTGATGGATGTGTCACATAAGAAGAAAGGATGCTAAAATTAATGTCAGTCCTGGGAAATGTGAGATACTGATCACATTATTGGCTGCTTCACCATCCATGTTTGTCTTTTTTTCTGTCCATGGGGAAAGAGTGAAAGATCATGCTCCTTTGTATCCAGGAGAAAAACAGAAAAAACTTTTTTTTTATCTCAGTCTAGACATTAATATAAATCTCTAAGTGTTGAAGTGAAGTATGAAACAACTCAAAGCATGAAATAGCATAAGCCTTGCATTAAGAATTTTGAAATGTGTGCCATTGATTAAAAATAATATTTTATATAATGATATATGACATATATCTTTGAAAAATACTCCGCTACAGACATGAGTGACTATGGATAGTTATCTGCACACCAGCAATTCTTTGCACAAACATGCTCACATTTTTACCAAATTAGTTAAATCAATGTTGTCAATATTCTAGTTAGGCCAGTAAAGCTTTATTTACCTGAAGTGAATCAAATCAAGTGTTGTGATGTATAACAAATACAACAAATAACTGTAGATGCCACAGCCCTAGTAGTGATTTTACTAGATTTCTACTAGGAGCTACCAACATTTAATGGTGGTTGATTATCATTCATCACTTCATCCCATTCAAGTGTCACTTTGTCTCCGAAGTCTCACCCCTCAACCTTAGTTCACCATCAAGCCCAAACGCTCGTCTGCACTCCGTCTGTAGTATTAATAATCCTACTAGCAGGGGGCAGATGAAGGGATGTCAAGGTACAGCAATTCAGAGGGGTTTGTGATGCCAATGAATGAATGGGAGTCTGGGGGAGTCCTGTGGCTCAGACTGCATGGGGCACGGTCTCCTTGCTTTACACAGCTAGCCTCCCACTAGCCACTTTATTGCTCAACGTCTGTTGCGGCATTTTCATTAAATCACACAAGAGCAGCTGAGGAAGAGCAGGAAATTAGATATTTTGTTTGGATTCTGTTATCTTGCAGTTTTTGTTTTTTAAAGTTAATGTTTTCATCATTCCTTCCACATAAGGATATTTTGGATTTTTTACACAGGAAGTAAATGAGTACAATAGATATAATTAATCACACTGTTAAAACAAGAACTCTGTTTGATCTGAAACTGGGGCTCACACATATCACTAGAATCAGTCATAAAATTAGCTGTGACAGCAACACGTTCATCCAATTTATTCTGAAATATTTTTTAAAAAGTGTAATTACATACAAACATCTTCTTTGGTAAGGTTTAGTAAAAAAAAATCTTTGGTGGACAGCACAACCTGTTGATATCCTTAAGGTAAGGTTTAGTTAGGCCATGATCTAATCAGTCTCTATATACTGTCCTGATTGGTTATTGTGCACTTGTATTCTGTTTGATCCACAGCTTGAAGTACATCACTTCCAGTTCCCGGGCAAGTAGAACCGATTGTGGGTCATATTCATTGTTGAAACGTAAGTCAAGGTGATGAGCTCCATCAGGAATCAAAATGGCAACCAGAGAGTCAGAGAGACTCTTAGTTACCCCACCACTCATCCAAGGGTCAAGGCCTCCATTACTGGCATAAAAGTGAAAAAAGACATATGAATGGCTCATGTCAACATTACTGGTCACTGATTCTTACATGATGTCCAGTTACATTACATTCTAGACATTAACTGAAAGCCAAAAGGGATACTAATCAAGGTGATATTTGATACTGATAGGGTATTTGAACAAATTAGGGGCTTTTGAGGGTAGTTAAAAAATTGAGAACTTGAAAAGCCAATAAGGCCAATGACAAAAGTAGCAGACCATAGATAGCATAGTAATTACCTGAAGATGATGTTGCTATGGGAGCTAATGTTCTTTCCGCCATATACAGTATCAGCCCAGTCCTGCCGTGGCCGTACCCCAAACAGAGAATAGCACTCATCAGAGAAAGCTTGGAAGTTCCATGCCATAGGCTCAAACATGTCTTGAATGCCATCTGTACACATTGGCATCACCATCTCTGTGCAAGACTGACAAAAAGAACAAGTCAGTGTATTGTATTCACATCAATAAATCAATATACAGTATAAATTCTATATACTGATATATATATACTGTTTATGTTATGTTGAAATTCCTACCTGGTAAAACCAACCCATAATTCCTAGACTTCCAGTAGCAGTCTCAGACACATTAAGACAAACAGCACTGCCTGTGTAGTTGTAGTATACTCTCACTGCCTGCGAGATGCCATGTAACAGCTGCTTGTCTGGCACATCAGTATCAAACTGAAGGTGCATGCAGACAACCTGAAAAATCCAAATAGCATTACATTAGAGGTGTACATATGGCCAACGTAAAAACTACACCAGCCATTTGTAAAACTAATAATAATAATAATTACATTGATAATAATAATAATAAAATACTAGTGCTCTCTTATACTACAAAGAAGGTTTACTGTTGCTTTACAAAATAGCACTAATGTTCTTCATTGAACCTTATGTAATGTGACATACAGTATGTACAGATTTTAATAAGCGAAGTCAGTGTGGTTGGAATTCATTCTCTATCACATAAAACGTTGTAGAAAAAGTTAACCCTGCCCCAAACATTAACTTTCATATTGTTTCCTACAAAGTAAGTCATGTAATAGTTGTGTGAATTGAAAATTTGTAAGGTGAGACCATGTTGTCCTAAACACATTCAGAATAGTAGTACACTATACGGCCAGAGGTATGCGGACACATGACCATCATATCCATACGTGCTCGTTGAACATCCTAATCCAAAGCTGGTGCACCCTTTTGCTGCTATAATAGCCTCCACTCTTCTGAGAAGGATTTCCACTAGATTTTGAAACGTTGCTCTTGCAGCCACAAGGGCATTAGTGAGGTTGGGCATTGATGCAAGGCGAGAAGGCCTGGAGCACAGTCAGCATTCAGTTCTTCCCAAAGGTGCTCAGTGGGGTTGAGGCTTTGTGCAGGTCACTCGAGTTCTTCCACTCCAGCCTTAGCAAACCATGGTTCATGGACCTTGCTTTATGCACAAGGGCATTGTCATGCTGGAACAGGTTTGGGCCTCTTAGTTCCAGTGAAGGGAAATTGCAATTTTACAGCATCCAAAGACATTCTATACAATTGTGTGCTTTCAACTTTTTGGCAACAGTTGTTCAGGTGTCCACAAACATTTGGCCATATAGTACACATGGAAATACAAAAAGTAAGACCCAACAACTATGCATTACATTCTTCCTTATATAAATAGTCTAAGCATTATTAAAATTATATTTCAATATTTTCTGTAGTTTTTCTTTTTTCTGATTTTTTGCAATAAATTATGTGTATATAAATGTACTATCTATGTGCTAATTTAACAGTTGACATCAAAACATTAGCTGCACTTTCCTTGGTCATAACCACAAGGATAAGCTTAAGGTAAAAAAATAATAATAATAATAATTTACACAAGTAATAAATTGCTTTTGCATTACACAAAATATATTCACCTCAACTAGAAATAAAAGTTTGATGACAGCAAGCACTAAATATTTCCTCCTGTTCTTCAAACAGAAAACAATCCATATGCTTTCTTTTTCTTTAGAGTATCTAAAGCCTTTCGTGTGGAAACATGATCTGATTTGCATGTGAAATTGTGTGGAAGGGAATTTAGCTTCAGTTGAATTTATTGTTTTTTAGCACAAAGAATCCCAGCCAGGGATTCGAACACTAAAAGAGAACACTTCTGAAGAAGCTAATTATTTCCCTGATCCCTTGCTTAAAAACAACCAGCGCAATGATCATGCTGCGGTCTATGAAGGGGTTTATTTGATAGGTATTTGATGGCTCCAGGATTCTGCTGCGATCCCGATGTGCCAGTGCCTGGGTGTTCACTGACTAAACAGTTCAAATAGATTGGACTTAGCATAGAGTTTGTTGCTAAGGCTTTTGTTAGACACCTAAAAGAGGAGGTGGTCTGTGCACAAGGTAGGCTACAGACATGTCTAAGCTAAGGCTTATACCATGACAAAAAATGCAGTAGTTCTCTAAAGCATCCTCTCTCTACTTTTCAGATGGGATTAGGCTTATACATTCATCTCCACTAACAGATTTCCCTCCTCTAAGCCCTCAATGGGCCTTTCTCACAGTTGCTCACATAATCACATTAGCTTTGTCATTAAAAGGGCCCATCTCAGCTCCCACTGTCTAAACCACTTTAAACACCCATAGGAGTTGCATACATTATCAGATTTGGGTAGGAATGTTCAACAATTACCACTTTCTCTTTGGCAGACCAACAATGCTTCAATTTCTTATTGGAAATAATCCAAATTTATTCCATTACTTGAATTGTAGATTGTTTTTTTTGTTGTTTTTTTTTTTCCAATAATGTATACTGGAACTTAATTTAAATATTACCTAGAGAGCAAGAACATTTTACTATTTGTTCCAAATATGCAAAATAGTTTTCATTGCAAAATATTTTTCCTATTTAATATTTACTATGTTCAGCATGATACACTTCAGTGAGACAATACAATCACATTTCTATAACAACTGCATAACAGGAAGCCAAGGTTTGTTGCTTTCAAAATATGTCACGGATGGCATGGAGAAGTGTAGAACACATCAGAGATTGGAATGGGTGTGTCAGTAGGAAGCTTAGTGGAAAAAGTGAAATAAACAAATATCTACTGGCATCAAAGAAATACTGCAATTCATCCCCAGCATCTTATGGATATTCACGCTGCTTCTGAGATAAATTAGCAATCACCAAAGTCTTGTGCTTTATCAGCAGAAACCCGTTCTTCGGGACAGCATGAGGTGGTAATGGTATAATGGTAGAAGTTGGATTGATTTATTGTGTGTTCTACAGTGTCATGGTGATATCTGTGACACGTACTTTTCAAAGATAGCTACATAGAATTACGCTATCTTTTAAATTAAACCTCTCTGTTTTAACTTCTTCTGCTGGGCTGGTTCCTCAAAAAATCAAAGCTTCAGTTACTTTTGTAGCATATTTAATATCTAGGAATATCCTGCTACATAAACACCTAAGAATCTAACCATACAATGTATAAGTTACAACATTTATCTCCTTTTTTTCACTTTAGAAAGCCAGGCACTTAAAAAAAATGGCAAAGCGATTTGTATGCATTGACCTCTGTCCACCTCTGTGAATTTAATTTCATTGTGTTGCAAAAAGCACCACATGCCCCTATTAAAAAGCAAAGGTCTTGTTTTTATAAAGGGCAGCTTGTAAGAATAAGTTCAATGTACAGTACCTTAATAGGCCAGCGTGGGAGGTACTGGAGGAAGTTGGCCTCGTAAGGGTAATCAACCATCGCCAAGTTCACCCAGGTCTCCTGGAGCCAGGCCTTGAAGTCATTTATATCCTCTACCTTCAGCGGAGAACACAGGCCAAACTCCTTAGACAGCCACTGCAGACCTTCAGCTGTGATTGATCAGTGAGGGCAATATACAGTTTCAGCACAGACCAATCACAAATAGTACATTACACAGAGGCGTAGAATAAGCATTTTCAATGCTAAGAAATACTTAGGTCTGAAGTAACACTTAATCCTGATGCTCTGAAGTGTGCAACTTCAAGGCCTAATAGACTAGAAAGTGACTAAATAGTGAATTTCTTCATTACATGCTAGGTATAATTAGGAGTGCACAAAAAGGGCTGATGACGTTGTCTAGTCCTCAGCAGTTTAACCCTAGTACAAACCTGTCGAGGACAAATTGTTGATCGCCGTCCACGACCTCCTGATGTTTTTGCTGCAGTTGATTCCACTATTGGCAAAGTCTTGGGTGACTATTTTGGAGAAATCACCACAAGGCACCATGTCAGTGAACTGCCAGATTGGAGCAGACGCAGCTAAAGCACTGAAAGAAAACAATAACAAGATTTAATGTTTTCTTGTTCCAGATTTTAGTTTAGTTACTCTTGCATTTCCCTACATTTTCTCCCTTTTTTCCCATTTGTGCTGTGCTCACACTCTACTGGGGGCAAAGATACATCTACACACAAAGAATTTAAAAGAACTTATAGCATGAGAACCTGACAAATTCTGTTTTGTAATTTCAGAAATTGCAGTCAACACAATGACATGTTGTTCTGGTAAAAGTTGCATATTGCTTGCAATCAACTATACAATCAGCTATAAAATCACATAGGTAGCTGATTTAAATTTCATATGTAATTTTCTTTGCAATTTAAACAGCATTTAAAACAAGTAGCATTCTTTTTTTTTTACCCTATAACTACGTTGGGGTACTTCATCCTCAGCCAAGCGGCCAGCATTCCACCGTAGGAGCCTCCAATGGCAATGACAGGGCTGTTCTGGGCTCCTGGCAGTGTCTTTTTCAGCGATTTAATCAGCACTGCAAAGTCAGCTAGTGCCTGTTCTGATGTCAGGTAGTTCAAGTACTTGGCATTCTGAAATTGACATGTCAAGGTCCTCAGGAAACCAATGTAGCAGAGACAATAGCAAAAAAAAAAGTTAGACACTATTAGAAGAACTTTGCTTACGCTGTAAGACTCGTTTCTAAATGGCATGGATTCACCGTAGTAGCGATGTTCTGCAAAAACAAGCATGGCTCCCAGTTCCTCTGCTATGTCCCACATGAAGCCCTGTGTCAAATCAGATAACACCAACATGCATTCAGCATTAGTGATGATAATCCTATATTTGGAAATTCCTACCAGGCTATATATGTTATATGAACCAGAAGAAAGCAGTCAAATGTTATTATTACAGTGTTGTTACAGAACCATGTGATGTCTCCTTCATTGCCAGTGTAAAACAGAATTGGGCCGTTGTTCTTGTGCCAGTGCTGGTCGTTGACAAGGTACCTCTGCTTGAACATGCCATTCTCCAAAAACCCAAAGTGATCAATCTGTGAAAGAACAGATATCAGAATAGGCCTAATGACAATGTATGCATGAGGTGTTTATGAATCTTTACATAAATGCACACACTTGACACTGTCTTTATATAATATTGATAATAATTGATAATATTGATATATATATATATATATATATATATATATATATATATATATATATATATATATATGTTTAAAGTGTATTGATAATATCTATATCAATACAATTTAAACATACACATTGTAGAGACAAAATTCCTGAGTGTTCTCACTGATGAGCCGTGAGCCATCTGTGTACTGTAAAGAGGAAATCCTCAGAAGGAGGATGGGGAGATAATTAGCTTTAATTTGTATTAAAAACCAACGCCAGGCCTCAGGGATGCCACATTAGTTCCAGCTTCACCAGCCCTGTGACAGCCTTTCTTTCAATGCCACAACTTGTCCTCTGTCATCCCTTTTTATTCCCTCTCTCTGCGTTTGGTGAAAATAAGACGGGGGACTGAAGTATATTCCAAGTGCTGCTGTGCCACTGTGTTTCTCAATTGTCGTCCCCTCCTTCTTGAATCACACCCAATAAACAAAGAATGTTCTCTTTTGTGTTGTTTTCCCCCTAACAATTTCTGTCCCTCCCTCTGGATAAAGAAAGAGGCAAAGATTTTATGAGGCAATGAGTCAAAGGATTCCCAGAACCAACATTTTTATTCACCTGAAACTCAGATTTTTCAAAGGTTACTCACTAGTTTCATCAGCATTTTATATATGTATATATATATATATATATATATATATATATATATATATATATATATAGTAGTTTGAGGTTGAATTATTATATCAAGATTCATAGTGTTTCTTTAAATAAGTGCAAAAATATCTGCATGAGAAAATCTTATATATCTTATTGCTTAAATCTTATATCATGTGTTGTACTGAAAGCAAATTATAGTGGATATCTACTCTCGCAGGGTAACACAGTTTAAATAAATAAATAAATAAAAATAAAGACTGGCTATGGTGCCACCTTGTGGTCATAGTTGGAAGCTTACAATGTTAATAATTTTCACTAATACGTTACTAAGAATAAAGTTAAATTTTATTCCACAAAAAATCCAATAAAATACAATCAACACTTTAATTAGATCATCATCTATTACTTTTTTTTTAATTAATTAATTTTATCTATCCGTACTTTGGCCAGTGTGGCTTTAAATGAAAGTGAATATAAAAATAAGTAGTTTCAGTTCCCAGTATGGTACAGACATGGCATTTTAATCACTGCTTCTACTTTTCAGTTTATAGCTAAAAACAGGAAGAGGTTAAACAAGAACATGAAGCTTGTTCATGACTAAACCCTCTTGGAAACCCCCTCTGTTAAAACAGAACAGCAGAAAAATGAGAACAACCTGCTAAGACGAACAGAAACCCTTCTGGAAGATTATTACAGACTCTATCTGTTTGAGACATGTTTTAAACTGAAGCATGTGTCTATGCAGGGAGGTTGTGATGTAATGTATCATGTGCTTTTTGTCCTATATGTTATGTAACAAATGCAATAAACATTGTCACCAATTCACTTTAGTAACAAATTTTAACCAAACTGCTGAAGTGTTTAAAAACCTTCCACAAATCCCTAGAGGATCAAATATACTTATTGTGTATGAGCCACAGCAAAATGGAAATATGCCTAATCAGTTTCGTTGGTCCAGATGCCAGATGACATCGTCTTCATCAGAACAGAGAAGAGTGCTTACACACTCTTGTGTGCAGAGGACAGTAGACAACCTTTATAAAATAATGTCACAAAAAACATTACTAAAAAGAAATTTAGCAAACAGAACAGACCTGCCTGAATTTATCAGCAAGTATATTCAGCATCAGTTGAATGAAGAGATGATGATGAGGCTCATGTTTAAACACTGCTAGTGACTTTAACGTCAGGTGATGAGACAGAAAGTGATGTGGATGATGCTGGTAATCAAAGTGATAATAAACTTATAATCAAACATTTGGCAGTAATCTATTAACCTAATTAGGAGAGTAGGTTAAAAATTGGAATTGCAGTTTTCTCTCATTTTAGGTAACCAGTCTCTAAAATGCTACAGTTTTATTTCTGGTTGTGTATATGCAAACGAATAACCTGTAGGTTTGTTTCTCATATAGTAGAAAATATCAAAATTTAACTATGTGAATGCTTTTCTCAGGCCATCACACGTTTTCCTGCATATACCCACTATTCACGTAAAGAACCTTTGAAGATTGCCTGAAGCCAGCACGACTGCAGGTTACTGATTGCGAACCCATTAAGTGCTGACGAAGGGGAAAAGTACAGGACAATAAGGAGTAAGAAGGTCAGGAAACGGGCTCAGTCTTCCTCAGGCCTCAGCGGATAAATCTGGCAGCGTGGAGCTGCAGAAGCAGAACATGCGCTTTTAGAGGCCAAAAGGTAATGATGTACACAGTCCAGTCCAACGACTTGTTTTTGTCTTAAAGAAGATAGGCTTTTCCTGTCTCAGCTTTTCTCACGCACTGTGGAGTGAACAGCACGGCTATAAAATCCTAGCCAAGTAATTATGGGGCATTTATGATACTGTAATAAAAATCAATAAAAAGTATAGCATGTCACATTATATATTCCATTTCATCAGAAATGCAGCCTCATCAGGATGCCAGCTAGACATATAGAAGGACAGGCCAGAGCCTAACAATTCAGCAATAACAGCTTTGTGTTTAAAGTATAGGTGAGGGAGCTGTGTCAGATGATATACACAGGATAAGTGTCTTTATTCTACTTAAGAGACCAACAGGAAAACGTGATTGTCTGCTGACACAATATGAAGCAGCAGCACAGAGATTATTTGCACAGAAAATTAAGGAAATCCGTACAGGAAGCCCAGTAGTAGGGTATGCTGGATCCTGCATAATAATGTCCTATGACTCACAAATAGATTACTATTATAGCTATATCAGGTGATTTCAATAATTAGACTTAAGAGTCTTTTAGCAAATGTACACAGTTACATATATATCGATGATACTTTAACACATGCACAAGTCTTGCAACAAGACAAAATATTTGTGTATGTGTACAGTTTTTGCACAAGTATACACTATGTTTTGTGATTTGTAGATTACATGAGCAGTGCAGGGGTGTAAAGTATGGACCCTTCAGTACAGCTTTATTTCATGACATTTCGATAATATTTCATGATATTCAATTCAAGGAACCAGTCAAACAGGCTGATAACCACAAGCACTAAATAAGTAAGTAATAAAGTAATAAATATTATTCCTATAAATGTATTATTATTATTATTATTATTATTATTATTATTATTATTATTGCAAGACTAATACATTTATTGCTATTAAGTTTTCTTTGTCATTTCAATGCTTTGGCAGTACTGTAACTGTTGTAATGTCAGGCCAATAAAGCCACTGAATGTATCAGATGTAAAACTTTGGGAATCACTGACTGATTACAAACTTAAATGCAGTTCACAGACGTCACGTGACTTACCTGCTGATCAAAATACAGGGTTTTGTAAGACAGGCTTCTCTGCTGGGAAGAAGTGCTGGTCACACTGCGTCTGCGTAAAAGGTGAGGTTTAAGCGCTTCCACATGAAAAATAGTGAGGAACAACAGAAGAATCCCTGGGAGACAGGCGGTTTTGGCCGGTGCTGGCATGCTTGATGGACAAGCAGGAAGAAATGCCAAGACAAAGTGTGTTTGATGATTGTACAGCCTTCTTGTTAGTCTTCCCACCGCTTCTCCGGTCTGGACACGCCCTTAGCCTGCCCCTACAGGGGGCGTGTCTGTGCCTGAGAAGCGGTGAATAAAAAAATACTGCAGTTTGACAGGAGCTAGAGGAAGAAGGAAGTCAGCTGACAGATGACTCGTGAAAAGTTTTCTAATACACTACGCAAAATAGACTGTCTGTTCCAGCAGCTATCAGTCAGAGCAAAAAAAAACGCAATTCCATCAGCAGGGAGGGCTGGAAAACTACTTTCTGGTAGATTCAGTCAGGTGTTTCTTACTTTCTAAGCGTTTTGATCAGGAAAAGTGTTAAAGTCCAAAATTACAGTGTCTTTCCGTGCGTATTCCACCAGGAACACTGCGCTCACTCTTTCTCAATACTCCACATGCCCTGCAATAACAAAAGCGACACACTTTACGTCTGTCGTAAAGACGTGCTGCAGTGTCGTGCGCAGTGGTTGATGGGAGTTGAAGTTAGCATCCGGCATTTTTGTACACATATTTACTCTACAGTATGTATAAAACCGAAATTATTAATATAATACCTTATTTTACTAATAAATATAAACGTGCATCTATATAGACGAAATTTCCATAAACAAATTTATACATTTGTTTACAAACAAAATGTGTTACAACTTTATATTTAATTGGGGGAAGTTTTTATATTTACCTTCAGTGAGAAGTAACAGAAAAAAAACATGTTACCAAAACTGTACAAAGTAAAATATCTCCAAACAAATCAAACTCAACAGATGTAGATTTGGGCTCTTTTTCCGTAAGTAATAATGACAACAGGTTTTCTATCATTCTTCTTTTAAATAGTCACTAAACATGAAACTCAACATAGTAGTGATAATCATAAATGATCCTCTGATCATAAAAGAATATTATTGGCATCTCACTATGTAAAGGACAATTATCTTTTTAACAACAGTATATTTTAAGTGATGAAATATTCCATGAAAAGACGATAATTAGAATAAGAAAACCGTAAAATACTAATAATACTAATAATGGAGCTTTGTGCTTAAACAAAAAGTCCCACTGATATACAATGCAAAACATTACAACATGAAATAAAGCTGGACAAAAAGCATACTGTACATGGCATGAGATAAAACCTAAAAAATAGTGTATATACAAAGATTAGAAAAGATTAGCATTTTAAAAGTGTCTTAATAGAAAATATAGCAAGAAGAGGTAAACAGCTAAAAGGGAATGGATATAGGCTAAACTAATTCAAATGCAAAACCAAGAGCTAGGATGCTGACATGGAAATAAACATGACCATTAGATCACACATCAAAGATCATTTAAACAGATCACATGTCATTGTGGATTTGGGAGATTGTGTGGACAGGTGAGATTTAGTAAACAAAATTAGCACATGGCAAAATAAACACGGCTTTCTTTAAAAATAATAATAATAATAATAAGCATTTCACTAAAAAAGTGGATCAAACCGAAGGTAGTGAAATTAAAATGTTTTTAGCAGCCAAGTAAAACACTGACATTTTGTAAAAGATAAGATTCACAGTTGTAATAAAGGTGCAAAAAAAAAAACCAACCACAGAGTCAAGACAACATGGAGAAACACATCTCAACTGTTTCAAACTCAAGTTAAGATGCACAAACACACTTAAAAAAAAAAACACATACACGCACACACACACACACACACACACACACACACACACACACACACACACACACACACACACACACAGGGAACAAGTCATACTTTATAAGATCACATATAACTGTGGACATAAAAATCTGCTTAATCCTGTAGTATCATGTGGTCAAATATCAAGACTGATTGTGCAGACATTTTGAATAAATGTGCTGAAAATAACTGAATGTAACACACACTCCCTTTTCAAAAGCTTCAAAACATTACTGAGTAAGTTACAGCACCAAAGCGTCACTGAATAAACAAACGTTTCCAATTAGATTATATAGTAACGTACACGTGTATAACTGCTGTATGTCTACATGTCAGAAGTGAGTACAAGGACATAGCAAGGAGGTTCAACAAGACAAAAATGCTAATGTGTTATTAATAAAAGTATTGTAGTGAGAAACTTGTGCATAACATTATAGTATACTACAGTTTTTCTTCTGTTACATACACTGGCCAAAAGTATCTATATAGTGTCATTTCAGTCCAGCACATTGGATTTGTAATGAAACAGTTACTATGACCTTAAAATCAGGTGCACAATATTGCAACGTATACCACAGGTCTGCTGAATTCTCTCTGCTGATTGGTCGAAATGTGTTGAATAATTTTCTAATATCAACTCTGAAAAGTAACGCAGCTACAGGGCAAATGAAAAGTTCATATTAATGCATTAATGCATTTGTTTCTATAGTAACAACTAATTCTTAGGGAATTCTTAGGGAATTTTGGTGTTTGGTGTGTGTCCGCATTTAATGTAGCCTAACAACAAAGAAGAATTTATAATCATTATATCGGTCAGAATGTTCAATATTTATCAACGAGTCTCAGCGCTTCGTCAAATGATTTTTTTGTCTGTTTTTTTTTTCATTTTGCTATGTGGAAAGTCTTCAAGACAGATAGAAAAAGAGAGAGGTGATGATGAGAGATCAGGTGTTCCTAGCCAGGACCAACTTGTTTCTTGGACATTACACAGCATTAAAGACTGTGTATTAAAGAATGTGTAATCATGGTAATCAAGCTATAATTACGGACCTTTTAATACTTAAGTCCCTCCATACAAAGTACCACAATAATTTGGGCAAATTGCCCTGATCATGAATAGAACTGTCACTTGGAAATCCTGCAGCACTGTACAATAGCATTCTGGCATTTGTTTGGATCTGAGTAGGTAAATGCTGCCACTGGCAATCACATCTTCAATACAGATAAGCGGGACAGTTCTACTACTAGCAGCTGTGACACTACCACCACCATGTTTCATACATGATGCCTACCATTTTTAATCCATCCCACCCAACATGCTTTCTAACCACACACACAACAGTTTTAATACCCCTTATGTTTGGTTGTCACTGGTTTTCAGCCTCATGATGACGTGTTTTACATGAATTGACTGAATTGACTCCCACTACTACCACATCTTCTTAACAAACCGAAAATGTTATTCTTGTCTAATAATTAACAATACAATAGCACACAGCTTGCCAAATACCAACTGAGCAGACTGTTAGGTTAATTTTGGCCCCCTTGGGGAGCCAGTGGGAAGGAACATGTTAATAACAGTGTATAAAGCTGACATTGTTTACTTTAAAACAACCATCATTGTTTCATTTCATATCCAAAGTACTGGAGCATAGAGCTAAATAGTTTACAAAGTAAATTCTATTACTGTCTAATTATATATGGACTGCAATGTATTTGGGGGCAAATGGTTTGTGTTTAAATAATTTCCATTAATGAGGTATATGCCCTCATTCAATGTTTTTACAGTTTAAGTGTTTAAGTGCATTGAAAAAGCACAGAAGTGCTTATTTTTGTAATATGCATTGAATTAAAATCAGTCTGAACCTGAAATCTGCTGAGTTCAACAATGTCTTGCTCACAAGTGCCTGTAAAATTTACCTGATGTCTGCTAAAACCTGTTGGAGATGCATTTTAAGCAGTGCAGATCTCTTTATAGAATGCACTCAAAATTAAAACAAGCTGAAAACTGCACAAACGAGAATATGTTTCTAAGCAGTAATTAGGGAATTACCTTTAGGAAAAATGTCCGATAATCTATAATAAACTTCTCTCCTTCTACTGTTTTAAGACTCTGTCTAAGACTTTCTAAAACTTCCAGCCACAAAATAGTCTTAAAATCCTACATTTAAATTCTTATCAGCAACATTGTGGAAGTCCATTCTGAGCTCGAATCGGGGACATAATGATGCTCTACAATGCATTTTTTTCATATTTGTTATTAGGTGTGATGCACATTTTCTACAATTTATATCTAACAGCAAGACTGCTGCTGGTGCAGATGTGTGTTTTTGCTCATATCATTCATATAGTAGGCAAATTGGCCTACACATCTTTTTAGTGTTGTACTGAATTGTATAAAACTCATTGTCTGGCCTTTAAATATACCAGCTAGCTGGTACCCTGGAGTTTGGGTTCTCCTCAGTGGTGGCAGCATACGTCTCCTCTTGACTTTCTAGTGGTACAGTCATTTAAAAACCCTCAGGCTAAAAATCATCCAAGACCTCAATAGTGGTGGCAAAGAGGAATCTACGCAGGGGACGTCAACAATAACCACAATTTTTGCACTCCACTGGGTAGGAAAGTACCCACTGCCAGATTAGCAGCCAAGATCCCTAGTTAATGTTGCAGCAGCTTAGGTAATTGATGTTCTTGCCTTCTCCAGGCATTGGCGCAGACTCGTTGTTGTCCAACGTGTTTTGCTTGGCTTCACGGATCAATACGCAGGCCAAATCCAGGAAAAGTTTTTCCACATTGTCAGATTCTTTGGCGGACGTCTCCAGGTAGAGCATGCTCTGGGCCTCAGCAAACTCCTCCGCTCTCTGTCTGTGCACCTCCCGCTTTTCAGCCAGGTCGATCTTATTTCCTGTTCAGGACAACAGACAATTGGTCACTACAAGCTCTAAGGTACAGGTCCTCAAGATGATCCTTAGATCACAGCTGATCTTTTTTTTTTCTTTCGTAATCTATAGTAGTTGAATTAATCATTTGTGCATTTGTGCACAAGTGACATTTTAATTTTAAGTGAAAATACATTACAGGTTTGAGTGCAAGCATTATCATACAGCATTAAAATACAAAAAATAAAAAATAAAAAGTGGTGCATTTTCTGTGGCTGAATCTCAAATGGTGTTCCTGACGCAATACATGCAAGCCATGAATTTACCAGAGCATCAGAATGAGTTAACTAAGAAAACAGTATTAAAACACCGCTTAACTCAAAAACTTAATATAAATGTTCATTGTGGATGGCTGATTATAAGTATACAGATTCAAAACCAAGTGGCTCACCTTGTTTGAATCTATCACATTCCCAAATTATTAAAGCATGACGTGGCAGATATTATCAAATGTCGAACCTGTGTGCTAAGCAAGCAGGCCTGATGTTTGAAATGTTTGTGATTCACAAGATAGTTTTGATTGTTGTCGTAAATTTCGATGCATTTGGCTAAATTTAAATAATCTGTGAAGAATATTACACTGTAAATCAAAATCCAAATACCGAAATCCCACTCGTGTCTACCTGTGACAAATGTGAGCTAGTTTACTCTCAATTAAGTAACAGACTAGCTAACTTAGCTAACGTTAGTAATGAGCAAAACTGCAGCTCATATCGCATACTGTTAAATGCTGTTATTATGGAACGTGCTGGTAAATAAATCACTAAGAGTGAGATCACAGCATGGATCACATAAAAGAGCATTTTCTTAATGCCTAATATTATCCATTGATTGATCTTTATATTTTTAATGAGGAAAAAGTGCTGTCCCCAAGTCTTTTCAGATTTACAACAATCCACATTTATTGTTTTTGATCATTTAAAATTAAAATGTTCACAGAAAACTGAGGCTTTATAAGAAAAATATTATATTATGAGGAACAATATAATAGTTCTCCAAAGCACAAATTACTTTTTTAAATAGGAAAGACATAAGAATCAGTTGAATAGTTTGAATGCTCACCAACTAAGATGGTCACCACTTGATTGTTGGCATACTGCTCGATCTCCCGCAGCCACTCAGGGAGGCAGCGGAACGAGTCCTCACAGGTGATGTCGTAGGTGAGGATGAGTGCGTTGGCACTACGGTAGTAACTCTGTGTGATGGAGCGAAATCTCTCTTGTCCTGCTGTGTCCCAGATCTGGAGCTGAACAAATCAGAAAATCAATCAGTGTCACCACATATCAGCTGAACCAGGACTTCATCAGGTCTGAAAACAGTTAACACTGCATATGGCATCTCTCACAGACTAAAATGAAAGATAAGATAAACCTTTATTAATCCTTCATGGGGAAATATTTCGGTGCAGCATGATTGTAAGAATAAGAACACTTAAAATGTGCAAAAAAAAAAATCCAAAATAGGAGTCCAGTATATCACACGATTATCTGTGTGACATTATCTTTGTGCAATAAATGTGGCATTTATTGGAAAAAAAAAGGGGGGGGGGGTGCAGTTTCAATTAAGAACCTGCAGCATATACAAACTGAATGTAATAATCCACCAGATCTTATACCAGTTAACTGAAACTGGTGTTTCAAATAATAAAAACATTACATGTATAAAATGCCTAAAATGCACACTTACATACGTAAGTCAGTAAACTTTAATTATAATCAAGAATGTAATCCCTGAAGCTGTGTATCAGTGCATCATCAAATGTACCAAGAATAGTCTTAACCAAAAACATACCTTTACTTTCACCCCTTTTATTTCCACAGTTTTGATCATAAAATCAACCCCGATGGTGGCACCTTGACCAGGTGGAAACAGACCCTAGAACCATAAATGTGGTAGAAAATACAAAAGTCAATATACAGTATAGCAGTCCACTGCATATGTAGTATACTCTTTACCAACATTAGAATTGCCAAGACAACGCTCTAAAGAGACAGCGTGGTCTAGCTGAGCTATGAGCTTAAATTTCAACCCCATTATTTGGCCAAAATGCTAACATGCCCAACCAGATAACAGTAAGCAGTCAGCATGACTAATGCATAATGTTGACTGGACTCACCCGCTTTCATCCATTACAAGCCACATTAGCATTTCTGAGTGTCCTGTTGATTTAGGAAAACCCATGCAAATATAAGAGGACAGACCTGAGTGAAGCGCCGGACGAGGCAGGTTTTGCCCACTCCTGCATTTCCTATCAGCACTATTTTGAAGAGGTAATCGTAATCCTCCATGGCCACAATTATCTGAGAAATACACAGTATCAAACATGCATTAGAGTCACTCAGCTCAATGTGATATATAATATCCCAAAAATCACAGCTTTAACAAAAATGTGCAGGATAAGCATCAAGTGAGCTGTGTCCATCTCCTATGAATTCTGACTGACTTAAATATTTAATGCAATCATGCTAAATCTTGCACTTTTTAAAAAACAGTTTATGCCCAAGACACAGCCTTTCATCAGTGGATACTCTCACCTGTATACTGTAGATTTGCATGTGCTGCTGTAATAATTAAAACTGTCCTCTGCTCACGCCAGGACTCTTCACAATCTGCTCATTCTCATCACCACATTAAGTACTGTTTCTTTTTGCTCTTCTACACCTGTATACTGGAATGATTTATAATCCCACTATCAGGTGTCACTAAGAAGAGAATGCGTTCCCTTTTGAGTCTGGTTCCTCTCAAGGTTTCATCCTTGTGTCGACTCAGGGATTTTTTTTTTTTTTTTGCCACTGTCACCCCTGGGCTTTAAAAGTACATCTGCCCTGAGACGGACCGCCGTCGCTTTCAGAGTCACACCTAGTGTTCCCAGATAGGCTCCAGATCCACAACATCTCTGACCAGGGAAAAGCAGTTACTGAAGATGAATGATTTGGAATTTTGTAAAGCTGTTTTGTGACAACACCTACTGTTAAAAGCACTATACAAATAAAATCAAATTGAACTTTGACTTTTGATTAATTTCCTAAGATTAAGCCATCAATAACAAAAGGAAGGGCAAGGCCTGGCCCCCTGTAGGGTTTAATTAATTTCATTTTCAGAGAAGCAGTCTTTTTTTTTAATCAGATTGAGCGCCCCATTTTCTTTTTTTCAGTGTGTCATGTTGCTATGAGCTGAGGATCCTGTGCATGTGTGTGTAAATGGTGTCGTTGCCAAGGCATGTGGAAGGATACTGAGAGGACTGCAATAATGAAACAAGGAATATAAAGAAGAAGGGGCCTAGCATGGTTTGCCAAGCCAACACACACACACACACACACACACACACACACACCTGTGCAGAAGTGCAACAGACAAAAAAATAAAGCCCATGAGAAGTATTTATGCGAAACATTTGAAAACTGAATATGCATATGGATAGAGGAAGAGAATAAATACATGAACAATACATTCACACTTGAACACCATGGATCATTAGTGTTCCTGCACCAGTGTAGCAACAGTAGAAGCACTTCTGATCTCAGGACTGATCAGAGATAAACAAGCCATGATCTTCACCAGGCTGTGATTTACTGAAACTGCCCATGCAAAGCTGCTGCTCCGGAGTGAAGCTGTTTGTGATCCTTACCTTGCAAGCAGAATGATCTCTTTTCAGCTTGCAGAAAAAAAAAGAAAACCAACAGGCAATCGGCGGTTCTGCTAGCCAGCTAGCATCTTCAGATCGGATGAGCTAGGGGATGATTGGGCTCACAAAAATGCGGTGTATCTCCACTTCCCGAGTAGAGGGGCTTCACCCCGGCCGATGTGTCACTGCACGCGCATCCAGGCTGTCCTGAGGGCTCGCGCAAAAGACGTGATCTCAGATCTGGTCCTTCCCTCAAGCTCGATTTCGGCTCCCTCTGATTGCAGACTTTCCTTCGTTTTTTACAATGACATCATTGCCTCTACAGTGCAAACCCGAAGCTGGAAAAAAAAAAAAAAACGGGAAAGCAAGCGCGTTGAACTCTGGGAGATGTAGTGCAGCTCTTTGAGAAGGCCCTTCTTGCTAAATGTTGTTAGCCGACTCACATATATGCGGTTTTATTTTCATCTGTGTGCACAGGCAGCTTTCCAGAAAACGTTTTCCTAACGCTAGCATTAGGTTCTTAGTTAGTGATTTTTGTTGGGAACCATTTTATAACTTTTTTTTGTTTAGAACTTAAATGTTCTGATTCAGTTTCCAGAGTCAGCGCTGTTCCAGTTATGGGAAGTTTAAAATGCATGTTGTCTCATGGTTCTCTGACAACTGACAATAACTTTCACCATAAATTCATAAGCATCATAAATTCATAAGTGTCATAAGTTTGCCTGCAGGTATATGATTTTTTGACTAATTAATGCTAATTATACTGGTTTGAATATTTCTATATCTGCTGATCTTCTGAGATTTTCACTCACAACAGTCTGTAGAGTTTACTCAGAACTTGTTACTTTTTGAAGGATGGAAAAACATAGCCTGGTCTGATGAATCTCAATTTCTGGCACAATTTCCCCATCTTCTAATGGCCTACTTCTAGCATGATAATGCACCATGTCACAAAGCAAAAGTCACCTATACTCTCTGCTCACATTCAGCCAAATGCTACAAAACTAATAGGACGCTGCTTCACAGTGCAGGTGGATAATGACCCTAAACATACTGCAAAAGCAACTCAAGACTTTTTGAAGGCAAAGAAATGGNGCATGCTTTTCACTTACTGAAGACAAGACTGAAGGCAGAAAGACCCACAAACAAGCAGCAACTGAAGGTGGCTGCAGCGAAGGCCTGGCAAAGCATCTCCAGGGAGGAAACTCAGAGGAAACTTGGTGATGTCCATAGGCTCCAGACTTCAGGCAGTCATTGACTGCAAAGGGTTTTCATCCAAGTATTAAAATTATATTTACAATTCTGTCACTTTGTATTTTCCAAATACCTTTAAGCCCCTGAAAATGGAAGTACTTTGCTTAAAATGGCTGTAATTCCTAAATGGTAAATGCCATTTTTGTGGAACCTCTTAAAATAAAGCTGAAAGGCTACACTTCGATCATATCTTGATTGTTTTATTTCATAATCATTGTGGTGGTGTATAAAGGCAAAATCACAAAAACTCATTCAAGTCATTGTCCAAATACGTCCGGACCTAACTATGTATATATACACACACTTGGCGAATAAAGCTATATATATATACATTTAATATATATAAAATTTTATTTCAGAATTAGCTTTATTCGTCAAGTGTGTGCACAGACAAACAATGAATTTGTTGTGTTTTGTTGTGGTTTTTTTAAGGTGCTCTTGGTACATACATGCATGTATACATACATACATACATGTCTGACATGAGAACAGAAAACATTTAAATAGTAAGACTTAACAATAAAAAATAATAATGTGTATGAATCTGGAACAGAAGATTCATGTACAGATTTATGCATTATTTACTCTATATACAGGTGTATAAATAAGGAGATATGCATATGTATTTACATAATACTTGAGAAAGAGTCAGTAATTAGAGATGGAGGATGAATTACAGAAATTAATTACAAAAAACACAGGTAATGATTCCTGTGTTAGATGTTTAAGCTGGAGATGGCATGGGGGAAAAACTGTTTTTATGCCTAGATGTTCTAGTGCACAGAGATCTGTAACATCTTGCCTGAAGGGAGGAGTGCAAACAGGTTGTGGCCAGGGTGAGAGGGGTCTGTGATGATGTTAGCTGCCCGTTTCTTCACTCTGGAGATGTACAAGTCCTGAAGGTTGGGCAGGTGCATACCAATGATCCTTTCTGCTGTCCTAACAGTCCGTTGCAGTCTTCTTATATCTGATTTGCTGGCTGACCCAAACAAGACAGTTATAGAAGAGCACAGAACCGACTCAATAACAGCTGAGTAAAACTGTCATCTGTACCTATGGCAGGTTGAACATTTTCAGTTGACAAGGGAAGAACAACCTCAGCTGGGCCTTTTCCACAATGGAGTCAATGTAAATGTCCCACTTCAGGTCCTGAGAGATGGTGGTGACCAGGAACTTGAATGACTCCACTGCAGCCACAGTGCTGTCCAAGTCCCTGGTTTGTCCAGATGTTGGAGGATATAGTGCAATCCCACATTGACTGCATCATCCACAGACCTGTTTGCTCAGTAAGCAAACTGCAGGGGGTCCAGCAAGGGTCCAGTAATGTCCTTAAAGTAGGCCAACACTAACCGCTCAACTGACTTCATGACCCCAAACGTTAAAGCAACAGGTCTGTAGTCATTTAGTCCTGTGATTTTTGGTTTCTTGGGTACAGGGATGATGGTGGAGCGTTTGAAGCAGGAGAGAACTTCACACAACTCGAGTGATTTGTTGAAGATCAGTGTGAAGATGGATGATAGCTGGACAGCACAGGCTTTGAGGCAGGCTAGAGAGACACCATCTGGGCCTTTGGCTTTCAACAACAAATCATTGGTCAGGAAATTAGCAAGAATTAAACAAATAGCTAAAGGAACTTAGTATGGGATAGCTTTTCCATTTGATTCTTTGAAATGTTTAAGCCTTGTGGCCCTTGATGGGCTGCATCAGGTATGGCAGATAACCAAATAATGACTTTTAAGAAAAAAACATCCTAGAAGATATTTTATGAAAATTTTGTATACTCAGGCATGTTACTTTGAATTTTACATCAAGCATTTTAATTATCATGATTTTACCTTTGCATACAAGAAGACTAGCTGTTCTCCCCAAACAGTTCACTACAGCAAAAGTAAATGAGCAAATGGTGGCACATGATTTCTCAGGAGTGAATTTGTTTAATTCTTGCTAATTTTCTGACCAAAGATTTCTGACCAAAGCTTAATATTTTCCTTTTACCCCCAAAGAGTGTGTGTGTGTGTGTGTGTGTATATATACAGTCAGGTCCACAAGCATTTGGACAGTGACACAATTTTCGTATTTTTGCCTTGGTACACCACAATGGGTTTGAAATGAGGCAATCAAGATGTGATTGAAGTGTAGACTTTGAGCATAATTCAAGGGGTTTAACAAAAATATTGCATTAACCGTTTAGGAATTACAGGAATTCCTCCATTTTCACAGGCTCAAAAGTAACTGGACAAACTAACAATCAAAAATATTAGGATTGTTTTTAAAACTTGGATGCAAATCCTTTGCAGTCAATGACTGCAAAGGATTTGCAGTCATTCATAAGTGTCTTCATTCATCTGTCTTCATTAAGTGAAAAAGCATGCTCAGTTAGGTTGAGGTAGGCTATTTAAGAACATTCCATTTTCTTTGCCTTAAGAAGCTCTTGGGTTGCTTTCGTGGTATGTTTTGGGTCATTATCCATCTGTACTGTGAAGTGCTGTCCTATCAGTTTTTGCAGAATTTGAATCTCAGCAGAAAATATAGCTCTATACACTTCAGAATTCATCCTGCTACTTCTATCAGCAGTCACATCATCAATAAACACCAGTGACCTAGTTCCACTGGCAGCCATACATGCCCATCAATAACACTGCCTCCACGTTTGACAGATGATGTGGTATGCTTTGGATCATGAGCCCTTCCTTTCCTTCTCCATACTCTTCTCTTCCCATTATTGTGGTACAAGTTAATCTTGCATCAGAGCTGGTCAGGCTTTTTTTTTAATCTGGCCTTTCTGATCTTACGTGTTACAGTGGTTTCATCTTCAGGTAAACCGTCTGTTCATAAAGGTGTCTCTTGATTGTAGATTTGACAATGGTGTGCCTACCTCCTCCAGAGTGTTCTTGACTTGGCTAGATGTTGTGAAGAGGTTTTTCTTCACCAAGGAAAGAATTGTGCGATCATCCACTTCAGTTGTTTTTCATGGCCTTCCATGCTTTTTGGTGTTGCTGAGCTCGCCAGGGCATTCCTTCTTTTTAAGAATGTACCAAATTATTGATTTGGCCACTCCCAAAGTTTCTGCTATCTCTCTGATAGGTCTGTTTTGTTTTTTCAGCCTAATGATGGCCTCCTTCATTTGCATCGACATCTCTTTGGACTGCATATTGACAGTTCCCATGAACAGCTACCAAATGCAAATTCAATGCTTGCAATCAACTCCAAGACCTTTTGTTTCCTTAATTTGTCATAAAATAACAAGGAAACAGGCCATATTTTTGTTAAACCCCTTGAATTAAAGCTTGGTTGCTTCATTTCAAATCCACCGTGGTAGTGTACAGAGGCAAAATCATGAAAATTGTGTCATTGTCCACACACATTTATATATATATATATATATATATATATATATATATATATATATATATATATAAATATATAGACTGTCTTTTGCTGTCTGCATAAATTTATGTAGCTCCTTGTAGTTCTGTGTTGTTCTGTGTTTGACCTATGTAGCACCTTGGTCCTGCAGGAACATTGATTTGTTTCACTATATACTAACTGCCTGTATATGGTTGAAATGACATTAAACTCCATTGACTTGACTTGATCAAGTTAGTACACAGAACAACACAGAACTACAAGGGACTACATAAATTTCTACATAAAGTGCACAAGTGCAAACATGTGCAGACAGCACAAGAAAGTACAATGACTACTGGGATAGTCAATGGGCACAGTAAGCCCCAGTGCAGCACTGACCAGTACACAGTTCTATTAACATGCCTCGCTGTCATTTTAAAGATAACTGGCTGGAAGATGATAAATACAAACTATGATTGCATCGAGGATCAACAGACAGAAAGGCATACTGTTCCATATGCAAGAAAGACATTGATGTGTGCACTATTGGACAATCAGCCTTCACCAGCCACAGAATTAAAATCTGATCAAAATTAGATCAGGGCTCATTGGATATTTTGCTACACTGTAGAGCTCTATTGTAGCTAAGTCACCCTCGTATGTGTGTGAAAGAAATAGCAACATTCAGTTTCAGAACATTACAAATATTTATAAAGAAATATTTAATTAATATGTACATGTAAAAAAAAATATAACTTAACTTATTATTAACTTATATTAATCCATATGCCTAAATTTGTATTAGGTAAAATGTAGAATCTTATAAATTGTAATACATGAGAATATCATATTAACTAATCATTTAGTGTGGAGTGAAAAGTACAGATTGTACAGAAAACATTTTATTAATGAAGGTCAAACTGTGTTACTGTATTGGAGTCATAAACTCAAACTGTGCTGGAGTTTGCAGTTTTTATTTTAACCAAATACTGGTTTTCATTTACACTAATCTATAAATGTCATGGATAATATGTTTATGGCTAACTAAATTAAGGAACTGAATTTCTTCTTCTTATTATTATTATTATTATTATTATAACTGAATGAATTTTATTAATAACAAATACTTAATTGACAGGCCTACAGAATTTTGCAATAACATCCTCTCTTGATAAATTTGAAGTTAGACTATAACAGATCATTTGTTGTGTGTTATATTCTAATTTTTTTCCTCTTTATATCATATATTTTTTTTTCAAGGCAAGAAGCATCAAGACTTTTTAAAACATAGGACTGGTCTTTCCTTGTTTGTTTTTTTTTTTTTCCAACAGCCATGTATTACACTCAGTAGTGATGCTATGCGGATTGCAAACAACCTATTCAACCTCTTCAACTACTTCAGCAACAGCCAGCAATGGATTGCAAATGACCATGAACACCAAAAAACCTTTTATTAGTACAGACTCAGCACTGATGGCAGAGATTTGTTGGACAACAAAAATGATAACATGCCATTATTCATACAAGTCTTGTAATACCATTGGAGCTGTTTTCAAGACCATGTTTCCTGACAATGATTTTGCAAAGCAGTTTTCTTGTGGGGAGAAGAAAGCAGCATATCTCTGCACATTTTGGATTGTGCCTCATTTTTTGATTAAGGAAAGAACCAAGAAAGAATCTGCTTCTATTTGATGAGAGCTTAAACAGCTTTTGATGTTCATGTGAGATTTTGGCAGGATAGCAATATAACAAAAGGTACTTTTTTCATGGCTCATCACACTACAGAGCAGGTGTATGAGAAGACTGAAAATGTCTGTTTAGAAACTGGTTTTCACAACCTCATGCAGCTCTCAGTGGATGACCCTAATGTAAACTGGAAGATTTTCTCACTTCTGCAAAAAAAAAAAAACAAAAAAAAAACAAAAAACAAAAACAAAGTTAAACAAGAAAATGGTGGATGTTAGAAGTTGTGGATTACACATCCTGCACAACTCCTTCAGTTCTCTCCAGCTACTGACTGGGAGCTGGGAAACGCTTTGTCATGCCTCAAGTGGTTATTTGAGGATGTGTCAGCATACGAGGAAGACTAAACAGCAGTAACTGGGTCATCATATTTTCCCCCTTGATTTCTACAGACATTGGTGGCTTGAAAATGTAAAGGTGGCAGATTGTGCAAGTCCTGCCCTTCCTAAAGACCTACATGAATGCTACAAAACAATGAAAAGTACCAAAGCCAACAAGCAAGTCTTTCAAGACTGTTGAGAAGATTGTTGGAGATTACCTCTTCCCAGCTAAACTAAACTTTTTGTGGCAAGGGAACTGGCTTCTTTACTGGGAAATTACCAAACTGATAAACCCATGCTCTGATTTATGAATGAGGACCTTGCCAGTTTGTTGAGGGGGCTTTTAGAGATGTTTGTAAAGCCAGCTGTCATGGAGAATGCCACCACCATATTGACACTGCTACAATATGGTGCAATATGGTGATGCTGAGAACCATGTTGATGTCACAAAATAAAAGTTGCATTCATAATAGAGAGAGTCCTGGATGACCACAGAAAGAATCACCCAAGTGGTCAGAAGATGAGGTCGGAGTTTACACAGGCTCCACGCTGTTTGAAAATGCTCCAATCTGTTACCATTTGGTCAGATATCTGTCTGTTCTCAACAAGAGAGTTCTCATCAGGAGCAAAGAGGCAAGTCTAAAGAAGCTCAATGGTATTCTTGTGATCCTTGTCAAATCTGGTCAGATTCCTGAGGAAAGTTGTGATGAAGTTATGAAGGAGTTTAGTCAGTTCTATGACCACAGTCTGGAGTCTGATTCCTTTAGGGACTTCAAATCAGAGTGCAACAGGTTGGATAAATTCTACCATTAGCAGTTATCCTTCAAGGTGTAGTGGTGCCACCTGTGGGAAACAGTGAAACAGCTCCTAATCCTCTCCCATGGTCAAGCCTCTTAGAAAGAGGTTTTTCCTTCAACAAACAAATGATGGTGGAGAATCCGCAGGAGCCCTCATTGGTGGCACAACGTGTCATGGAGGAGCATTAAACATCACCTACACCAAAGAGCTTTTCCTGTCAGCAGCTTCAGCAAGGCAGAAGTATAACTTACATCTCGAAAAACAGAAAATGAGACAGAAGGATGAGAAAAGACTTGAAAAAGAAAAGGACTGATGGAGGAGATAGCAGAACTAAAAGCAAAGAAAAACAGGATAACCGTGGATATTCAGGTTCACTACATCTCTGCTGATTATAGTGCACAGAAGGCAGAGAAACCTGGAAACTCAGCTTGATTTTAAAATCAAATGGACTTTGTAGAGCTGCTAAAGAAAAAGAACAAGCTCTAGAAAGTGTGGAGTATCAAATAGGTGAGAAGCTAACAGAGTTGAAAACGCTTCCATGAACTGTAGTCTGGGTTGTACCAACTTGCAGGACTGTTTTAGGTTTGAGCAATCAAATGTGTTTTCTCTGTTCTTGTTTGTTTAATTGTTTTAAAAATGTTTACAATAACATTAAAAAGTGGTGTTTTGTTGTTTTGTGTAATATGATAAGGAAAAATCACTGTACACATTTTTGTACAGAATGAATTTATTTTCAATGCAAATCAGTAAAGAGTCAGATAAAATGTTTTTGTGTTTATTTCTTGGTATATTTTCAAATCATACTCTGGAAATTGGGTTGGCATACAAAAAAGCTCACCTAACCTATGGTTGGCAAAAAATGTACAACCAAAATTAAATAAGTATGCAAAATATGAACTAAGTGACTTAATATACATATAATCATAAGTTATATTTATATTGAGGATTCCAGTCTTGTAGCTTGATACTTTGAGTTTTACTAAAGGGGCACTGTTTAAACTCACCAAGGGTGGCTTTCGTCAGTTTAAGTAATGTTGCATCAGTGAATTCAACGCTAGTGCTTACAAAATGGATTTAGGGACCATGAAAGTGCTGGAAAAGTGTTAAATGTCACTCTTAAAAATCTGTACTGTAAGATCTTACATTTATTGCATTTGGCAGATGCCTTTACTCAGAGCAATTTACAGAAGTCAGAAAACACATCCTCATGCTAGTTCACTAGGTCAGGGAATGAGAGTACCATCAGTCTATAAACCCTGATGCGGAGGTTAGTACAGTATGAAAAAGACAAAACAAGGGGTAGGATTAGGGAATTTTTTTTTTTTAATAATTTTTAAAATAATAACTAAAATTGGTAATTTAAGCACTTGGTGAAGCATTAGGACTTTAGTCTTCTTTTGTAGACAGCCAGATGGAAGTTCATTTTACCATCTAGGTGCCAGGACAGAGAAGAGTCTTGATGCATGTCTTCTTTGTCCTCTGAGGGAAGGTGGGCCAAACTGAGCAGTGCAAGAGCATTGGCGGAAGCATGTTCCAGAGCAGGGTGTGATAAGTGCTTTAAGGTAGGTGGCCTGGTGGTCTGCTTTTGGCTTTATAGGCTTTTCCGCTGAACATTGAAAGCTCCTCTGTGGAGATTGTCAAGAGCACCAAATTCCTTGGTGTTCACCTGGCGGAGAACCTCACCTGGTCCCTCAACACCAGCTCCATAACCAAGAAAGCCCAGCGTCTCTACTTCCTGTGAAGGCTGAGGAAAGCCCATCTCCCACCCCCCATCCTTACCATATTCTACAGAGGGACTACAAGAGCATCCTGAGGAGATTTAAGTTTTTTATTCACTCATTAAAAAAAATGTTTGTTGTAATTTATTGCTGTCAATTGCGTTGTTGGGGTTCTGTACTGCTTGAATATGCTCAAGCAAATAGTTTAGTAATCACAAAAGTACTTAATCACCAGCCTGAGTAGCCACTCTTACCATACCAGACCTTACCTTAGAGCACTGAACTATGACTTTGAACTGAGCATGCATAAACAATATAAGGAGTGATGCATGAACAAAGGATAAAACACATGATTGGTTACAGATTAACATAAATCCTCATATTTCCATATATGGTCTTATTTTCTACTTACATGAGTTACTTTTCATCTCCGTAGTCTTTATCAACATCCCCTAATATGTTGTTTTCCAAACAGATATCTGGTAGTGAAACGTTTCAAGAGGAGGCCAACAGACAGTCCGGCACACACATACTTCTCAGCAAAGTTCTACTTGCTACACACATGTACAAATCTAATGATAGAAATTTTAAGAGAGATACTGTAGTTCAGTTAATAGTAAAATAAAAAATAAGATACCTTACCGGTCATGGTGTCCAGGAACGAATCAGTTTACTGAACAAATGGGTATAGTTTTTAGACACTGTTATATTTGCATCAATATGCTGTTATAACATATAACCTATGTTTCGTTTCAGAGCATGCACGTGAAGAGACCTGAGAGACATGACTGCACTTTTTTTTAACATATTTTACTCGGCACACTGCAACTAGTGATGGGTCGTTCTTGAACGATTCGTTCATTTTGAACCAATCTTTAATGTGACTCGGGAAGAACGAGTCGTCTCGGGGAGTGAGTCCTTCAGTCGCGCATGCGCAACATCCCATAGGCTCTGTACTGGAGTTAGTTCACCGGTTTCGGGTCTTCGGGTCTGATT
>CM074958.1:13576746-13614522 GCA_037577455.1 Pangasius macronema
AGACGACTCGTTCTTCCCGAGTCACATTAAAGATTCGTTCAAAATGAACGAATCGTTCAAGAACGACCCATCACTAATGTCAACTTATTTGGCAACTATGGAGAACAGCGATAAATGGACGGAGGCTGAAGTGCAACACAGCTCCGATCACAGCTCCTCCATCCTCCGGTTGTTTACGTTGTTCAACGCCGCACACAAATGACGTCGCTGTCAGCCGGCTTACGTCACTTCCTAGTGCCCACTGTCAGTGCGAATGCGACCCTTTAAATGGTACTGAGAAATAGTTCGCGCAAAATCGCCCAGTACTTTACTACTGTACATTTAGTCCTGGAAGTAAAGCGGTGCGAAAGGCCCTATAGTTTCCTTTTCATTGTACACTTAATGACTTTTAACATTTAGCAAGAAAAACAAGTTTTAAAAAGTAATCTGGAAATCATTTTGGAATTCATTTTCTTGAGGAGAGGGCAAGAACTAGGTATAAATAAAGATTATCATTGCAAATGTTTATATAAGCTAACTTTCCTGAATGCATATCAAATTCTGTAATAAAGGTGATCATCAGGTGTGCAAAAGATTTATTTTCTAATGAAATTCTGAGTTAACTTTTTTTTTTTTTAGTTTAGACTTATTTCGTTGACATGTTGGTGTATGTGCACTTTGGCTTTCAGTTAGGTTTCCTACATTACCCACAATGCCACTAGTGGTGCTAGAGAGATTTAGCTCTCACTCCATCTCCACCTAAATAGAGCGATGCAGCAGTTTTTTAGTCCAATGTTTGCTGTCCCCAACATTGCTATGCTGTAATATGATGTCAAATGTTGCTGGTGAGTGAGAAAAGAAGCTCTTTTGTTTTTTAGAAGCTGAAAGCAAAATGTGATCGTTGTTCCTTCAATTTGCAGTAGACGTCTGCTGATGATTTTTTTTTTAGATTAGTACAGATAATGATGGGTTTCAAGTGGATTATAGAAAACGCTGTTGTGAATGCTCACTATTACTTTGCCCTGTAGTTTTTCATCCACATCAACCCACACCATAAGTTTCAGAAAGATATTTTATAATGACTGAAACTGGGGGACTTGCACCTTGAACATTTTATTGTAGGCTGAGTGTAGTTTTACAAACTAAGTGTGTCACATCAACATTTTTCCTGTGCTGTGAACAGAATGAAGAAGTGACTGAAGTGTTGACAATAATTTTATTGCGCTCAATAGTACTCTCAAACAGATGCTCAGTTAAGGATGTAGTGAAATTTTCACCTTGATGTCACAAATTATGTCATAAGGGACACATCTGGTAGTGTTGCTGAAAGATAGTCAAAAGTCTGAACTGTTAAAGTTTAATGATCTGATTTCCAATGCCCACAATGCCCAGGTATTTTTCTGTAAGGTCCTGTGATTTCTTTGTGAGGGTACCCATGACTGAGTACAGGCTACTCAGATGGAAGTAGAAGAATGCCTCTGGGTCAGCCTCCAGCAACGGCTCCAGGCTTTTATACAGAGCCGTGTGAATCTTCGTGTTACATTCATCGTAGGGGACCAGTCCGCTCTCCACCATGTTCCTGATCACCTTCAGCATGTGGTAGTATTCGTACAGGTCCTTGCTGTTCTCTACAGCCTTGCAGTCCTCATCGTGTTCGGACGGGATGTCTCTCAGGAGGCTGGGCAGCAGGATGGTCTGTTCCATGTCATTGACTGTAGTGCTGTAGCGCTTCAACGCAAGCAGCAAGGAGTTTTTTTTCAGCCTGGTCTCTTCACAATGCATGGTTGATCTGGAAAATTCAGGCAGCTCCTGTGATGTTGGAAAGGCAGTCTTGAGGTACAAGTGGCCTGAGCGCAGTAATAGTGCATCAGGACTTAGAGTTAAATAGTATGTGTTGGTGGGGGTGGGGTTTAAGGGTCAGGTACATAGCGATGTTGTGTAAATCTGATTAGACTGGAACATTTAGGGTTGTCCTAGGATGTAGCAACAAGCTTACATTATTTGATTTTTTTTTCCAGGTTTACTTTTTGATTTCAAGGACATTAGGTTGGTTAATGCTATCAAGGCCATGAAGGCCTTTTGTAGGCCGTTGACCGTAATGTAATGCTCAACATCAGACCACGCTCATCAGCTAATCCTGTACAGAATTCAGCCTCAGCTGACATGTTTACCTTTTTATAGTATAGCACAATATTCAGCTGGACTGAGTTTGCATTCTATTTAAAGTTTCTAGAGGTGAATGATATATTTAAGTTCAACAACAAAAGAAGGTTTCTTGCTGTAAATACAGAATCAGGTGTTTGACAACAACATGAGCTGAAGTAGTTCATATTAGATAACACATTTATACCCTTACAGGAGGGGATACTGTGGCTTTCAATTTACACATAATAATAGTAATTTTCAAACCATGAATCAGGCTAGCCAATGTGCCTGTGGACTTTGATGTTATGTTATAGATGACAGGCTGATATACTGATGCAAGAAAGGCACCGGCTGATGGTAAGACTAATACAGGATATAGCAGAGACCTTTAACAGTACAGACAACCACTGAAATAGATGCACAATAAATTGTACATGGGATCAAAAGTATTAGTACTATGAATATTCTGTTGTCAAAGTAGGTGAGGACACTAAGGTTCTAAATCTGTTGTCCATAGACAATCCCTTAATGTCCACGCTAACACATTTCATGTCTTTCCTTTTTATGATACAGTTAATGACTTTTATTTATCAAGTAAACTGGAAAAGTCTTAAAAAGCATTCAGGAAAAATGTTTTGAAAATGTCTGACGTGTATTTGAGTGGCACAGCAGATAACATTGCTGCCTCACAGCTCCTGGGTCCTGCATTTGACCTCAGGTTACTGTCTATGGGGAGTTTTGCTGTTCTCCCCATGTCTGCATGGGTTTCCTCAAAGTTCTCCCACCTCCCAAAAATGCCATTCGCAGGATAGGCACTGGATCCGTTGTGATGCTGACCAGGATAGTGTGGTTACTGAAGATAAATAAATAAATAAATGCTATATTTTTCTTAATTTTAGTAACCTAATTTAAAGCAATGACTGAACTTTTATAAAGGCTCTATGAAGAAGCACAAATTAAGTTATGAAGGCCCTTAGAAGTATTAAAGCAAAGCAAATACAATACATTTGCCTTGTGTGGACTAGCGTCATCCAGGCTGACTGATTTAGTCTGCATTTTACAGTGGTGTTAGGCTCTCACTTTCAAACAAAGCTGTAATTGTTTTATGAAGTTACATTTAAAGTGTGCTTCAACACCAATGAAGTTGCCAAAGTCTCAGAGAAAGGCCATGCCTGAAACACTTGCTTTATAGTATAACTTCCTAAACACTCATTGGCCCTTTTATCAAGTCCACATACTGTACAGATGCACTTTATAGGTACACAATAACTGGATGTAGTCCTATTGCTATGCACAACTCTTTAATTTGAGTTTTAGCATTTTGCTGCATGTGAGTTTAATGACAGTATGAGTGAGGATCAGATTTGGCAGCACTTGGCAGCACTTGGCAGCTCAATACTGGCTAGACTGATAGATTTCACTCTGTTCTGCAATCATTGCTGGCATTACTAACATGGATGTCCTAATAAAAATTATTTGCTTTTTGGTCTTCTGAAATATTACTGTTTGATTTACAGAATTGCCAGCACCCAAACTGGCACCCATGTGAAATATCAGCTAAAGACAAATGTTTAGCTCATGCAAAACGTGTGGCAATTCTGTTTCAAAGACCTCAGTGAGTACACGTGGTGAGTGAACACAAACTGGTTCTCTTCTTGACATACAGGGCTTACCAAAGGATGTACATGTGATTAGCTTATGCTCCGTGTCATGAACATTATAATGACTAGAGAGCCTTTTTAGATTCAGCCTAAACTTGGCCACACGCCACTTAATTTAAAAGAGACAGGTTACAGGAAATTATAATTCTAAAAGCAGTTATAAAACTGGTTGTGCATGGGTCAGACTTATCTTAATTCTTCTTATATAAGGTAGATTAGTAAGAAATACATGGTATGTTGTCAAAGCCTGCTAATTCAAATTATAATCCAATTCAGCAACATATTTCCTCTTGAGTTCATGGTAAGCATGATGCTTTTAGATACTCATAAATTGTTTTAAGTGTCAAAGGTATTTGTATTCACTGATTTTTTTTTCTAGTACAGATAATAATACGCATATCATTATAGTGATGCGCTACTCAACATATGTAGTGATTTGCATACATAAAACAGTAGGATGTTTAAGATCACAAACTACTCCTGTAGGCTTTGTGATGAACTGAAGAAGGCAAAAAGCTGGTCACAAGTTCATTAATAAAATGAAATTGGGTTTTGCAAATTCACTTTAATTAAGGCAACAATTAGAGACATTACATAGCATTCAAAAATAAAAACTGCATTTAGTCTTCAGCCAGCACATTCTCATAACGTTATTCGAAACCTCAGTAGCCCACATAAAGTAAACATCAAGCACATATTCACATAGTACTCAGAGAGGTTGTGGTCAACTCTATTCTATGGTAATAAGAAAAAAAAAAACCACAAATTTAACAGGTTTAGCAGGGTAGAGCTGTTTGGATGTCAACACAATTCAGTTGGACTGTTCCAAATTAGGAGTCAAGCTAGTTGCAGACCTTTACCTGTTACTCCTTGAAAACAATTTGATTTGTAGATACAAACAGAGACACATGTCTTATGTTGGTCAAATCATTGACATTTTAGTATTTAGTACATTTTGTGGCCTGTGCCTCTGGGGAAATCTTAAAGATTCTATGTGAAACCCTACAGCAGGGTGTTTTCCTTCCAAAGAAACCATTTAGAAAGCTAAGACCCCTTTTTTGAGTGCATATGTCCCATTTTGCCCTACTTTTTCCACTATGTGCATATGAGTAAAGCATAAACACAGTAGACCATAATACAAATCTCAGACTCCCAATTCCTGTTTCCTGTTTTGCCTTGAAACTTATAAAGGCCTAATCTAATAAGGTTAATAGTGTCTATTAGTCTAATAGTGTTGCTGCTGTACTAGAAGCCTAGTGATTTATGTTGAGGGTGGTGGTAGCTCAGTGGATAAGACATTAAGGCCTTCTGATTGGAAGGTCATGATTTCAAATCCCACCACTGCCAAGCTGCCACTGCTGGGGCCCTTGAGCAAGGCCCTTAACCCTCAACTGCTCAGTTGTGTAAATGAGATAAATGTACATTGCTGTGGATAAGGGTGTCTGCCAAATGCTATAAATGTAGTGACAATGTACAACAACTGTACTGTGGGTTAGTGTAAGTTAAATGATTGCAAGATACTATTTGTTACAGGTAATAGGCAATAATACAAAAGACACCACAATTAGAAAGCTCACAAACTAAGCAATATCTCCACCTATCTCATAACTAATAATCAGGGTGAATTGGATGGATGTTTGTTTACTCTGTGATCCTTATCAGGTCTAGGGTGAATTTAATGTATCACACTGTTACGCAGCTTCCTCATATAAAATCTACATCGAGTCACTCTGTGTAATTATAGCAGGTTGTTAACAACACCTTCCCTGATGAGACCTCGCAGCCTTCAGTGGCATAATCCCTGTCCATCCCTCTCCAATCCCTATCCATCATTTCAGTTGGTGAACTGATTTGAACTGAAGAGCTGTTGTTCAGGACACACAGACAAGCATAAGCATAATAAAAAACCACATTTCCCTCCCCCTGTTAACTACATTCATATTTATTCATTTGTAACAAATTGACTTTTTAAGGTTGCACATTGTGAAGGGAATAAGGCTTGTGCCTATGACTTGGCATTTCATACACTGGCTTTAACCAACTTCCTCTGTCCAAAGACTATAATTTCCAACACACGAGTCAGGTCCATCATCTTGGTGAGCATCTCCATGATGTCAGGTTGCTCCTTAGCACCAGTGATGAACTCTTCTAAAGTCAGCTCACCTATAACAGAAGGCATCAAACACTAGCGTTTCAAATTTGTCAGAGTAAAGTCCTGTAGTGTCATAGTGTTTTTCCTTTTCTAGCATACTTAAGTCAGCACATAATGATCTTGGTATTTAGGTTATTAGCTGATTCAGGTGTATTAACACTTCATATAGTGTAAGGCATAATCTGGATTAATAGTGCACTCTCAAAACAAAATGTCTTCTTTGGTAAGCCTAATCAGTGTCTGAGAACTTTTTAAGTCTTTTATAGCATATAACATTTTGATCTGGTTCATACCTTCATTATTAACATCTATCCTTTCATAAATGAGTGTCACAATCTCCTCTGGAGGGTCATCATAGCTCCTGGTGATATCCTGAATAGCCTGTGTAAAGATGATATAAAGTCAATTTTTAAATTTCACTCAATTTCCTAAATTTTACATTGCTACCCATCTCTACCCATCCTCCACACATTTAACTCCTTTCTTTTGCTCTCCTGTTCTAATGTAATCAATGTTTAACAAAAGCTATGGAGGAAAACTTGTACTTTTATACAAAATACTCATCCTAAACCTGAACAATTTGGGAATCAAAAAAAATTATACAAACAGTTGGGCATGCAAAGTTTTAAACCTCATGGTCTAATACAATCTAGAGATATTAAGGGTTCTTTAATTGTCCCTTTGGAGGAACTCTACATTCAGTGTTTCCCTAACCCCTTTATTAAGCAAAGCCCTTAACTATCCAGAGAACCCTTGATGAATCCTTTTTCTAAGAGTGTAGAATAACCTATTAATCATGAAAGAGTAGCTGAACATGACACTACAGAGATGAAGTGAGTAAAATGCCAGTTGGATTTAGGTAAGGATTAAGTTTTGTGGGTCTAAAGATTAAGAGCACTTTAAGACAGAGGATCAGACTTTTCAACCCTCTCCATTAATCTCTGCCACAGAAGTCTATTTGTATTTCAGCGAGAGAATTCTTCCTACAACCTAAAATTTCAGTTTTCAATGTTTCTCAATGGAAGCATCATTAATCCCAGTGAAGTTCAGAAGAGCGCATGTATTGATTTTAAGTCTCTATTCTCATACTGAATACCAAGTCATGTGTAAACTGATAGTGAATACCTTGAATATGGTCTCCATCTCGTCTTTGTCAATCTTTCCATTTCCATCTTGATCAAAAAGTTTGAAGTACCACTTCAGTTTCTGGTTGATCTCTCCTTTCAGTAGCAAACTTACGGCAGCTATATATTCTACAAAATCAATATATCCATCCTAAAAAAAAGAGATGTTTAAGTTTATAAATGGGGAAAATCTGTTGAAGAAAAAATGTGAAAATGTCTGTGAAAAGTAATGTTTGGTGTGCAATTGGTGTGCTGGATGTGCGCTGGATTAGCATTAAGATAGACATGTACATAAAGCAACATTTGTAATCTATACATTACAGCACATTGAAATTCTTTTATTCACATATCCCAACTTGTTAGGGAGCTGGGGTCAGTTATGAAGTATTGATGATGTATTATAGCTGATGGATTAACAGTTACAAGCAAAGTATTTATACTACAATTCTCCACCTTTCACTTTGGTTGGATGCAGTTTGGATTTTCTTACCCCATCCATGTCAAACGTGTAGAAGACCTGGTCAACATAGCTGCTAGCCTCCTCAGTCATACCCTGCATCTCTAGCATGTTCTTTAGCTCAAACAGGGTGATGAGCCCAGACGGAGACTCCCTCATGAACTTATTGTACCAGTAGTGCATGTCCTCAGCCAGGATTTCATCCATGTTGGATCCATGAGCGCCCATAACTCCAAAAGGGAAATTATCTTATTTTGGTGTCAATAATGGCACTGTATGTGGTCCAGAAGCAAAAGTATCAAAGAGACTGCTAACTGTTCGAGTCAGCGTTGCTGGTGATGCTGGTGATTCTTGGCTAAACTTGGGAAATACCAGACCTGAGCAAGTATTATCTAAATCCCTTAAGCCTTTTGGCAACTAAAAGGAGAGATAACTCCTTAACAAGATAACTGTTGAACTCTTCTACGAACAAAAGGACATGGAGTTCTTACACAAGTCAGCTCTTCAAATAATGCAGCACTATAATAAATTCACCAGCCAAGATGGATTAAGGCAATTTAATGAAATTAACCTGTCAGTTTCCACTAAGAGATCAGGAATCAGCCAATGAGCTTTCATATATTCTTGCACTTCCTCTATAAGTCCTGCCCATTGCATTTGGAGTCACCAAAAAGATTTCCCTGTATGAGTGTTGTGGTTTAGGGAAACACTAAAGAGATAGCAATAATGTGTCTCTCACAAGGAGTTACTACAGTAAAGTGGTAAAATAAATATATTAATTCAGCAACCACTTTGTCCTGGTGAATGTGGTGGCTATCCCAGGAACACTGGGTGTGAGGCTGGAATACACCCTGGATAGGACGCCATTCTATTGCAAGACACACACACACACACACACACACACACACACACTTTAGTGTAGCCAGTCAACCTACTGGCATGTTTTTGGGGAGGTGGGAGGAAACTGGAGAACTCGAATAACCCCACATAGGCACCGGCCGAACATGCATTTAGCATGTATTTAGCATCTTTATGAGCCTACATGTCAATGGTTTCCAACTCTGCTCCAGGACTACCCCTAAACTGTACATTTCCTGCTATAACACACAGATCTTGATTCAGAAAGGGCCAAGTGAAGAGGTTTCAATTAATCAAACTACCAAAGATCAGTGCTCCCATTTTAGTAAATCTGGTTTTAGATAATTAACATCCTCCACACCAGATTAAATGAATGGCAGATTGTTTCTTTTCACCTGTTTTATAGAATGTGCAGCAAAACTGCTCCTAACTGCATCAAGATTATTCTGATTAACAAACCTAAGAAAGGATTTATTTTGAGATATTGATTTATTTCGAATGTGTATATTTGGAATTTAAAGCTAATGAAATGATTAGATATGGTTAATTTTACATAAATTCTAGTACATTTCTTTTGTTTTAGAAACACAGTGTCAATGAAGATTTCTGAAATACCTATTTTACATAACTAATATTTATGTAGTGTGTGAATAAAGGATCAACTGGTGGCCCATGCAGGGGGTATTCCTGCTTCGCACCCAGTGTTTCTGGGATAAGCACCAGATCCACTACGACTCTGACCAAGATAAAACGGACATGAGTAAAAATGTCTAAGTCAAAACAAGACATGTAAATCATTTAAACACTTGAATGAATTAAATGCCCAAATGTAGCAGCACTTCTGCTAACCTGCTAAGTACTTTAAGCTGATTGAAGAATTCTCCTTTCCTAAAATATCCTTAAAAGTTTACGTCAGTGCTGCTTTGCTGACCCAATGAAAAACAATCTCTGAACACCTGTTCATTCATGCAATTATCGAATCAGTCATGTGGCAGCAGCACAATACATAAACTCATGTAGATACAGGTCAATAGCTTCAGTTAATGTTTACATTAAACATCAGAATGGGGAAAAAGCTGATCCCAGTGACTCCCAGAAACCGCTGATCTCCTGGGATTTTCTCACTCAGAAGTCTCTAGAGTTTACACAGAATGACGCAGTTCAGTTCTCATCAAAGCCTTGTTGATGAGAGAGAGAGTAGAGGAGAATGGTCGCACTGGTTCAGCTGATAGGAGGGCTACAGTAACTCAAATAACCACTATTTACAAAACATCTCAGAATGCACAACACAGCATACCCTGAGGCAAATGGGCTACAATAGTGGAAGACCACATCAGGCCTGTCAGCCAGATATAGAAATCTGAGGCTACAATGGGAACGGTTTCGCCTAAAGTGAACAGTTGAAGATTAGAAAAAGGCCACACAACATTTATTTTGATATTTATTTTGAAATTGCAAGTGAACCATAAAGCTGCCCAGTATTTGCTAATTTCTTTGGAATAATATACTAGTAATAGAAAGAAAGTTGACTAATGACTTTATTTCACATTTTAATCCAACCAGTTCAAAAGCAGAAAGAGTAGAGTAGGCCTCTAGTGTTTATTGGGTCTTGATCTATAAGAATAGAGACAACACGCAGTTGTGTATCCATCAGCTTGTACAGTAGAAACTTACAATGCGAGTCAATAAAGTTCACCAGCAGAGGGGTTGATTAATAACTGACTTTGACCCAGATTCTGAACAGCCTTTCTCGGAAGGATTTGGTCATGTTGACATAGCATGTGAAGGAAATTAACAATTAACCTGCTAAAGACATTGATGTTTTTCCAGAATAAACAGATTTGAAAAATGAGCCTAGGCTAAGTATGCCATCATGGGTTTTGCTCATGTAGTGCAAAATCATTGGTGCAGTGAAATTTATTTTAACAGTGGGATGGTATGCTTTTATATTATGGAGGTCCTATCCAAGTTTCTGCTTGTCACTAATTGCAGGATTTATTAAAAGGTTTCCTTTTAATAATTGAGATTAATGTTGGGGTTAGATTTAGGTGTAGGCATAGCATTAATAATAATGTCACTGGAAAGTTCTCACTAGGATAATTAAGACAAACGTGTGTGTGTGTGTGTGTGTGTGTGTNGAGGGAGACAGAGAGAATCAGAAGTATTAAATACCAGTGAAACAGTATTTAGTATTTAGCTCAGTGTTTTATAACAAAGGAGAGCCAATAAACAAAATGATGCCAAATATAAAAATAATAAAAATTAAACTCAAAATATAACAAAGAAATATAGCAAATACATCTGATATCCTTGTCCATACGCTCCAACTATAGTCATTGCCGTTTGATGAAAGTAACAGCTCGAGTTCAGTGGCGATCTTGTTAAGAGATTTATTAGAAACTAGATGTAATCTGCCTTGTAAAGGACGAAACAAAACACTAGCACAGACAGAGAAAACACCAAAATATTCAGTGCAGGGATTTTCCAGGAGCATGGTTAGGAAACGCTGCACCAGGTTCATGAAGATCCAGCAGATCAGCCAAAAATGAACATATGCATTGTTCCCCTTACCCCCAAATGTAATCAGTTAGTCAGGACATGTTTGGCATCAGAGGTTTGCTTCTTTACAGCTGCACTGGAGCCTTAAAATGCTAATAAACACACTTTCAACCTGCATGCCTGAATCATCACACACTTACATTCAAAGACTAACTTAATTAAAAGTAATACTGTAATAAATCTGTACGTAATGGAACAATAATCTGTAGGTTTAAAATTGGAATTACTATCTCAATCACTTCTAATATGCTCACTTCTCATATATTCAAACTTTAAACACTGTGAGCCTGATGCTTGTGCCTAACTATGTGAAAGAGATTCTGGAAAAAAAAGACTAATGACTAACTACCATAACAGTACTACACTATTTATAGCTCCAGGGTAAAAAGTAAGCAAACTTGTCCATACGCCAGCATGTTTCAGCTGATTGCCTGTAGTTAACGCGATCTGCCAGGAGGACAGGTTACTGACACACTGACAAATGACTTCTGACTCTCTCTACAGCTTGAGACCTCATCTCATAAAAATAAAATGATATTGTTACAAAGCAGACTGTTGCACAAACACTGCATTATGGAATTTTAATTGGCAATTCAAAAGCAATAGCTAATTTAGTTTGCTTCGTTTGTTTTGTTTTGTTTTGTTTTGCAGATCCCAGGATATCCAGCTCTGTATTGACAGCTGTATCATTTTTGGGGGAGGAAAATGCACTGTGATACTTTCATCAGCCCATGTTGCATCTACTGCTACTTTCACAGCTCACCTGGATTAACAGAAGCTATTATCTTTGGGGGGAATTAAAAAGTCATAAGCTTGTAAAATATCTACTTATCTTTAATTTATTCAAATATACAAATTCATCAAAAAATGACTCATTGGTATTTGCTCACAATATTACAAAATCAAGAAACAAAAAACCATGAATTAAAAATTATCAGAGTCCAAACACACTGACCAAATCATAATATGTAATAAATAATTAAAACAACCACAGGGACAGCTTGAAATGGTGGAAGTGTTGAGACTGACATGGTGTCATATAAAGCAACAGCACCACCTTGTGACTCTTACAAACACTTGGTTAAAATAAAGATATGAAAACCTCAGTGTACATATAAAAATATATAAAGTTAATCAATATTTAGTATTCAAACAGATATCATTATAATACTTAAAGCGATATTGTCTACTAGAGATACAACTCAAAGAGTCTCAATAAGGACTTGTCAAAACATTTCAGAGGAACAGAACAGGAAGCAAATGTTAGCGGATCCAGAGTTCCACTCCCAGTAGATAAACACAATATGTGTCTGATAAGAGCTCCTGCCCTTATCAAAGGTGCAAAGAGGCCTGAAGTGCGTAAGGACTAGGAGCAGGAAAATGACTAGAAGTTAAATAAACTTGGAATAGGCTTCCTATTGAAGAAAAAACATCTGAGATGAAACCTTTGAATTCCTGAACCTGTTTGAGAAATATGTTCTCATTTACAAGTGTTGTGGTCAATAACATCATAAAATATGTTAACACAGTGGTTCCAGTGTAAGAACAGGCACATGCAGAATTCCATGACCATACCGGAGGGGGTAATGTGGTCATCATATACAGGAGTTTGTAGAACTTTGCACATCAGGACTGTGGCTGTAGTGCAGCTCATTTAACTTCCAACTGTAAAGAGAAATAAAATAACATTTTTGGCCCAATACCCAAGGTTATACAGACTGGGTATGGTCGAGGATAATGAAGACCAAGGATAATTATTTATTATTATTATTATTATTATTATTATTATTACACTGATGGAAATTTATGTTTGAGGAATTTATTCATTAATCATGATCAGGTCAGATAAATCTGATTAGGTGATTATGTAATAATTGCTGAATGAAAGGTTGATGGGTCAAAAAAAAAAAAAAAAAAACTCCCTGGGAATGATGTGAACAAATGCGTTTTCTCTGTATCTCAAGCAAATAAGAACAATTCAATTTCAACCAGCCATTGTCTAAAACACCTACACCCTGTATTGTATTGAGAGTTTTTTTTAAGGATATAAAAAGTCTACATAACCCTGTTAAAACTCCAGATTTTTCTGATTAAAAAAAACTTAAAGATAAATCATATCAGATTTTTTTCCACCTTTCATTTGTCATAACAACCAAAAAAATCAAGTGAAAAACAAATAGCCTGGTTGCTCAAGTGTGTACACCCTGTCATAATGTGACTGTGCTTACAATTAACCAATCCCATTCAAAGTCATGTTCAAAAGTAATTATCATACACCTGCCATCAATGAAGCAATTCTGATTAACCCCAGATAAAGATCAGTTGTTTCTGTGGGTTTCTTCGTGGTTTCATCTGACTGCTGAAGCCATGCTCCACAAAGCACGTGAACACACACCTGGAGCAGTGGGCAGCCTTTTTTTGCTGCGGTGCCCGGTTGGGGGTTCGGTGCCTTGCTCAAGGGTCTCACCTCAGTCGTGGTATTGAGGGTGGCAGAGAGCTCTGATCATTCACTCCCCCCACCTACAATCCCTGCCGGACCCGAGACTCAAACCCACGATCTTCAGGTTACAAGTCAGACTCTCTAACCATTAGGCCAGGACTGAAATTTCACCGTCCAGAACAACAACCCAAAGCACAAATCCAACTCAACAAAGGAATGACTTCAGAAGAAGAAGATCAAAGTTTTGGAATGGCCCAGTCAGAACCCAGATCTAAATCACATCAAATACCTGTGCAGTGAAATTGCAATACCCTCGCAATTTCACCTGGAGCAAAGAGTGGAATCAATCTGCCAAATCAAGATGTACGATGTAAGATCAAGTTTGTAGACTCTTACTCAAAACGACTGAGTGCGGTATTGCAAATAAAATGTTTTATTTATTAGTGATTTTAGAAATAATAAATCACTAATGATTTATTAGTGAAGAGGAGTGTGCACTCATGCAACCAGGTTAGCACAAGTTTTTTTCTTTTTCTTAGCCCTAAAACATTTCCATTTGTTTTTCCGCATGAATTTTTTTGGTTGCTATATCGCATTAAAGGTGGAAAAAGTTTATAATTTATCATAATTTATCTTGGTGTCTTTTTATTTACATCACAAAAACCTGCAATTTTAACAGGGGTGTGTAGACCTTTCATATCTACTGTATAACAGGATATGTGAGGTTTATTGCACAGGAAACATTTTATTTGAGACGTTAATAGAGCTAAACTGGTATTCATAGAAAACTCTTCTATCAGCTTTTGCTGCCAAGTATTATTTTATATAGAGTAAACAGACTACACTTTCTAAAAGTGGTGGAGACAAAACTGGGCATATCCAAAAGAGGTAGGGACATATCCACAGCTTAAGTTATGTCTATGGTTACCTTCCATGGTGAGTGAAGACGGCTCGATGTAAAGTGGGTCCCCAGTGTCCTGGTCAAATAGCTCTTGCAGAAGCACAGAATACACCATCTCTTTGCTCAGAGTGTATAGTACTATCTGGTTGTGCTCTTCAGGCATCATAAATTTCAGCTCATACTCAATGCTAGACTTGCTGTTTCTGAAAAAGGCAAAGATTTAAATTGTAATAAAAAATTCACAAAACCAATTTAAGGTATGTATTAAAGTGTAGAAAAAATTCTTCTGCAGAATTTGTCAAGGAATTTAGCAACTTTATGTAAACACTGAGTTATTTCCTCTGTCTGTCTTCTGCAAATTCCTTCGTTCAAATGTAAACACGCTTTTGCACACACCCTCTAGCTGCTCCACTTTTTTTTTTTTTTGCACTATAAAATAGAGGAGACAGATCAAAGACAGATGTGCCAGTAGTTGCCAATTTACTCAAATGCTTGAGGAAAAAAGGCACAATACTCCATATTTCTTTTGTGACTGTTATTCAAAATATTGTTAAAGCAGTTCTATCATGAAAAGAGAGTTGTCTTGTGGAAAAGCTGTTCTGAGGAAATTTCATCATTCTCTGTTGGCTTATCATTCATATGGATGAAGATACAATCATGCTGAAAGACAGCACTTCTAACAGAACTGAAATGCTTTTATATAGAATTTTATACACAACACCCAGTGCTACAATAATTGCTCATTTAACCACCCCGTTGCTGTTAAGTGCTCATCTGAACCCATGAAATACTCAAGTGACCTACCATTTTAAGCCAGACTAAACTATGTGGATGAAAGAACAAGATGTTACCTCAGTAGTTTTACTGTAGCAAGGGTGAAGTATCGACCCAGGGCATATGAGGATGTGTAGATGTGAGTCAGCTTTAGAGGAACAGAAAGAAAAAGTAAAAGAAAACTTTTAGATACTCGAACAATGAAACGACATGAAATGGAAATACCCCCAATTAGCTTAGCTTTGAGAGTAACTCCAGAACATTCTTTTGAACAAATCCAGCTAAATAAATCTTGCTGAGAAGAGTTAACTTGTGTTTCATCGTTTTCTCTAGTTTTATACACACCATATTTAATAATACTGAAAATGCAACCAATCTTATTTCCAAATATTAAAAATTTTTTTAATATTTGGAAATAAGATTGGTTGCATTTTCAGTATTATTAAATATGGTGTGTATAAAACTAGAGAAAACGATGAAACACAAGCTGGTCAGCCTTTTTCTATGCAACACTGCTGAAGACAAAGCAAACCCTAAGTTGGGCAACACATTACTGTTAACTCACATTTTGTTTAAGAATGAGAAGAGGATCTGTTGGCTGGGATTGTGCATCTAGAGTCAAATTCTTGTTGAGAAGTGTAAAATTCCCTCGAAAGAAGCGTGGCACCACAAATTCTGCAACATTGTACTTGTCATCCACGTCCTCCTGATAAACTGTGAAACCAAGATGCACGTATGGTCAGATGTCATAAGAGAAACATTTCTCTGCACGTAGGTGGTTACAAAATAATTAATGATGTACTATATACATGGCATTCTGGGAAAACCCAATGGATGTTGCTGTGGCTGAACTCTGGCAAATGGCCTTTTTTTCTACCTATACCATATTTTAACACATCAACTTTAAGGCACCATAAATATATTCCACAAGCCTGAAATGCTTTTATGTGATTATTTTTAAGGTTACCTAGGCTGTCTACTTGCAAAGATCATTTTGTATAAGGAACCAGTTTGGGTGTGACCAGATTTTAAAATGCTCTTCACTTGTGGTTGCAAGAGCAAAAGAGAAAGATATTTCAGGAAATCCTGTGTAGTTTACATGGTATCGTATATATGCAAGTCCAAATTTGTGCCAAATAGTGGCTTACACTAAATAAGATCCAGGAACATACTATGAATTAGACAAATTAAGCCCCACAAACATGGATGTTTCATCAATAATAATAAAAAATTCCTGGAATAAACTGTATAAGCCTGAAAGGAACAGACTCAGTACCATATAACAAGTGGAAACATGCTCTGAGGTTTATACAGTACATGTACCAAATTTAGCTATAAAGTCTCAATTCTGCACTCTTATAACACCACATTTGAGTTTCTTTATATAGGTTATTTTCCATAACCCTGTCATAAATACTAAATTGTGGACATTTATGAAGGTAATTGAAGATAATGATGCACTTTGGTTTGGATCTTGACAAACAGGTGTAATTCTGCAGCCACTTCTAATCAACTATAAGCACCTTAACAGTATTAGGTCCACGTAAACCTGAAGGTGAAAAACTTCCTCCGCCTGAAATAAGCAGCCATAGTATATAACACTGTGCCTCTTGACACATTTGTTCCTATGCGTTATAATTAAACTAGAAGTGACTGTGTGCTGCTTTTTTTTACTGAGTAGTTACCTCTAACATAATGGCATTTCAATTATTGTGTGCATTAATAAGTATATCTTTTCTTTAATAATGCTAACAAGGCATTTAACTGACTGTACTAGGGTTAGTGATAGAAACTCTATGCATTGTGTAGCAGTGTACCTGAGCAGAGATAAATAGAGAGAAAGATGGTAAGAATGATTAAAAGGAAGCTGATAAGAATAAGCATCCACACTTTGAGCTTCCAACAGACTGGTTCATTCAGCTCCTTTTTCAATCTTCCGAGTTTCCCCACAGGCTGCAAAGAAAATCAAAGGAAAGGATATAAAAACATTATACTCAGATAAGACTAAATACTTCATAAAATGAAGGAGAATACATAATACTGGTAATCTCCAGTATTTTTATTATGTCATTTCATAGACTATACTGATGCAGAAGTCAAACATGACCACAGGATTTCCTTGTCTATGCATCATGCAAATAATGCAAGTCCCTGAGGAAATGATTGTCCATGTACCCATACTAAAAAAAAGCATTTCAGTCCTAGCTTTCTTTTTTTTTTAAATAAATACTACTAACCACACTTATAGCACTTATAATGCATTAGGGCATTACAGATCAGGATTCAGGATTTTTTAAAATACATTTCAGCTCCTAAAATACCTGAACCAAATAATCAGTGCTTTACAGCCCATAATTACCATGGCTCCTGTGTTTTTTAATCTGGAACAGACTAGAAACGTAGGCTAGCTAAGTACAAGTACAAGTACACAAAGTACTGCTAGGGTAAAAGTGCATTTGTAAATACTTTTCTATACCTTATTAAGACTTTGCCCCGACTGGTCATCTGGGACAACTGCCACAATACAGTGTTCTCCATTGCTCCCAGCAGCCTGAGTATGCAAACCAACATGCAAAACACTGCATTATATACATACAGTATGATTAATCTAATTACATTACATTACATATTAATACTAATTACATTGAATGCCAAGCCATAGAAAATATGTTGTAATTACGTGAAAAATATATGACTGATGTAAAACTGAGAAGATACTTATTCTGGTAGATGGCCTTATGCCTTATGCATTGCTTGGTAATTCCATTCGGGATGAAACTCCACATTTTTTTGGTGTCACACAGGGTCAGGTTTCTGTTTTCACCTACACAAAGACTCCACTTGAAAGCAGTTGGACCTGCTTTGCTTCTAGTGAGAACTGGGTGTTGCCATGGCAAAGACACCACAGGGTATGAATGAAATAGTGAAATATTTTGTGATGTGGACTCTGATAAGTACCATGATGCAGGTATACTGTGATTTGTGCACAGGGTTATGCGAATGAAGTAGGATTGTAAGGGTATACTCTGGTGACTGTGATGCAGCTACTTAGCCATTTTATTAGGTACATGTACAATAACTTACTTATTTACTTAATTAACATACTTTGTGGGTATATATTACTGTATGTTCCTATGCACGATGATGTGAGTTTGTCAACCCAGCATTTTACACACACACACACACACACACACACACACACACACACACACACACACACACAAACCACCACCCAAACAATACACTATATGGTCAAAAGCATGTGAACACCTGACCATCACACCCATAAGTGGACCTTCCCTAAACTGTTGCCACGAAGTTCAAAACAAACAACTGTCTAGAATGTCTTTGTATGCTGTAGCATTAAGATTTCCCTTCACCGGAACTAAAGGCCCCGAGCCTGTTCCAGCATGACAATGCACCTGTGCACAAAGCAAGGTCCACAGTCAGACATAGTTGGGCATGGTTGATGTGGAAGATCTAGAGTGGCCTGCACCTCTGACCTCAACCCCATTGAAGAGTTCTGGGGCTCCAGGCCGTCTCACCCAATATCAGTGCTCGGCTTCACTAATAGCCTTGTGGTTGAATGGGCACAAATCCCCATAGCCACATTCCAAAATCTAATGAAAAGCCTTCCTGGAGTATAGGAGGCTGTTATAGCTGCAAGGGGATGGGATCATAGTTTTGGAATGGGATGTTCAACAAGCACATATAGGTGTGATGGTCAGGTGTCCATATACCTTTGGCCATATAGTGTACCTGATCAGCAGTGGTCATGTGGTGGTCCCTACCACTGATGGACATGGTAGAGACGGCTAATAAATTGTCAATACCAACAGTCAGTAATTGTATATTTGTAATACCTATATGGTAGGTGTACCTGATATAACAGCAGAGGAATAAAGTATTTCTACATTGTACAAACTACAAACTACTACCACTACTAAAGGCTTCTTCACATGCCTGTTTAAATATTCTTGCAATTTCCCTAACCACATTTTTTGCATTAGTTTTGCAGTAGGTTCTTAGACATCATCTTAGACACTTTTTAGATATACTAAAAATTGAGACACAGTCATTTTTTCTTCACACTGAGACAGAGAGATTCATAGTCTCACCTGTGCATCTGACAGTAAGCGACTGTCTTCACTGGCATTAGGCACGTTGTGGTTCGAGTAGCTTCCATTTCCTGGGCACACCTGTAATTATTTCAACAAAAAAAGCAAACAACAGACATGAAAGCAGGATCTTTGGTTTCCTGAATTTAAAAAAAAAGTGTAGCTTAACATGGAAAACAGTGATATCTTTGCATTTACACTGTCCATATTTCTGTAAACACTGGGAGTGGCAGGAGCCTTACCTGTGCACCATTAGAACTTAGACCAGGTTAAACTTGTTAAATAACAACATGTAATACAATTGTGTAAAAATGTAATGAAATAAAAATGATCATTGTGTGAATGGGGGTTTAAAAAAAAAGCTTTTAATACATTTTGGAACTGCATTTTATGCTTAGAAAGGAAAAACATCAAACTTCTTAAGCCAAAAGAAAAAAAGAATTTCAGTCTGTGGAAGTTCACTTCAGCTCCAGGCTAAAGACAGGTTTGCACTTGCTCACTACACACACACACACNCACACACACACACAGTATCTGTTCCCTCCGTGTTTAGCATTTCACAAATAATATTCCTGTCAGAAATGTTTCACGACTTAATTAATATTCTGTCACAGCTCATAGTTTCAGACGTTACCCCATACGTCTCATGACGCACAGACTTCAGTCTCACAATCTCAAGTTTTGTCTTCACAACTTAACGAAAACCACATAAAGAGGAACCTTTTAAAACTCACCTCAACCCTTGAGTCGACCTCGTCGTTATTGTTGTCGGATGGTTTCAATTCGCTTAATTCCATGTCCATGTCTCCAAACTGATCATATCTCGGTCAAGTCGATCACCCGGAAATCAGCGCTTTCAGTGTCGATGTTAGGCTGGTGTCTTACCGAGTCATTTGTTACGATATGACAGGTTAGCACTGAATATGAGTTCAGTCTGATTCTTTCTCAGGTTGGGAAGCTGTGGTCAGTATGTGTAGCCTACTTCTGCCTGCTCTTATAGCAAACCGGAAAAAGCGCGTGAGAGCGTCAGGACTGCAGTGAGTAGCCTGAGTGAGCTTGAACGGTGTGGCTTGCTTTCATGTCTTTCTTATAACAGACATTAGAGAGAAAAAAAAAATGACTCTCCTCCCACTACAGAACAGCTACCAGCTCTGTGGGATTTCAGTTTCTGTTAAAGTAACAACAATAGTAGTAGTAATGGTAGTAGTAGTAGTAGTANTAATAATAATAATAATAATAATAATAATGATAGGCTTAGTGATTAGCACCTTTGTCTCACACCTCTGGGGTTGAGGGTTCGAGTCCCAACTCCTCCATGTGTGCCTGGAGTTTGCATGTTCTGGCCATGCTTCAGGAGTTTCCTCCAGGTACTCTGGTTTCCTGACAGGTCCAAAGACATGCACTGTAGGCTGATTGGCATTTCCGAATTTGTCCATAATGTGCGTGTGATTGTGCCATGTGACGGGTTGGGACCCCGTCCAGGGTGTCCCCCCACCTTGTGCCCCAAGTCCCCTGGGATATGCTCCAGGTGCCCCTGTGACCCTGTGTAGGATAAGCGGTACAGAAAATAGATGGATGACAATGATAACAATAATAGATAGATAAGGTTTTCATTATAACCTTCAGGTGGTGGCATGGTGGATCAGCAAGTAGTGTTACTGCCTCACAGTTCCAGGGTCCCTGGTTTGATCCTGAGCTTGGGTTACTGTCTGGATGGGTTTCCTCCCAAAAACATGCTGGCAGGTGGACTATCTATGCTAAATTGCCCATGGTGCCCTGTGATAGACTAGCTACCCGTCCAAGGTCCTGTCTCACACCCAGTGTTCCAAGAACAGGTTTTGTGACTGTAGCCCACCTTTTGTTATGCACATTTCTACCCGGTCTACAGTGGAAAGAGACTGCCATAGGACCACCGCTGACTAGATAGTATTTGGGTAGTGGAGCAGGGTAGGGGTATCTTGAGCTGGTAGCTGTGTAAACTGCTGGATTGCAGAATAGAGAGTATCTTCAAACAAAAATGTCCAGCCAAGAGCAGTCCTGTGGCTAGAAGCTGAGCACTGAGAAAAAGCTAGAAGACAGGAAATTGTGCATGGAAAGATGAGCTATAGTCTAACACCTACAAGGGGAATCAGCAAGGTAGGTGATGTCTAGTAAAATGGCCAGTAAGTATACTCTCCCTGGTATTAAAATATGCAGCAAGGGTCCTCTACTCAAATAATAGCTAGTCAGTACTGATCCGTTTTACCAATTGAGTAGAGCAGGACTGACAAACTGCATAGCAGCAACTGAGGCACAGTCATATTGATTGGTCATATTGAAATGCTTTCTAAGCCAGTATTACTAATTAAGCTGCTTCTGAATCATAGCGTGCTCAGCAGTTTAAAATACAAAAGGAANCGCAGACTTCCTCTGGTGTTACTTGTGCTACTTTGTGTAGCCAGGTAGCCAGTTAGCAATAATGTAACTTTGAATGTAGCTACCGCTTTCAAAGTTGCTATGACCCAGATTGCACTGATTGGTCACCTAACAGAACCTACTGTGTGTAATGCTGCCTTTTAAAGGCATTTCAACAAATAAAACTCCAATGAGGCTGACTGTATACCTACAAAATGACTCATATGGTAAGTCTATGTGACAATATTGCAAATGAGTAAAGTGGGAGGAGTGTTCTAAAGTATGGATCTTCAACTTGAGCCAGAGTCAAGTCACATAGTGGTGATTTCCCTGCTTGAATATAATATGAGTTGCCGCGATGTAAATGCAACATTGTGATGGTGTTCAAGTGAGCTTGCCTAATACGATATTTTACGATATTTCCAACAGGACTTGAGAGCTGCAAAAGACACCTGATTGAAGTCACTAGTTAACTACTAAGTTTACTGAGCAAGTATGTTAGAGCAGAGAAATCATGAAACCGTGCTGTGCTCTGGCCCTCCGGCGCTTCAAATAATGACCTAGACAGTGGCACTAAATCAGTGTCCCAGCCCTGCTCCTGGATTATCCCTGGCCTACATAGATTTTGGTATTTTTCTTGCTCCAATAAACCCATGTCGACTCAGAAAGGGCTGTTTAGTAGTAGCTATCTAGGCCAGGGTTGCAGTGGTCAGAAAATAGCATATTACTTGGATCGGCAGGGGAACAACAGAATATTCAAGTCAGGGGGACTCAAGGACTGAAAATTATTTTTCTCCTTCTCTCTCTCTCTCTCTCTCTCTGTCTCTTTCTCAGTAGACAGTTGGGTATAAAGACAGCGATCATCAATTCCAGTCCTAGAAGGCTAGAATCCCTGCTTAAACACACCTGTAATGGGTAATTAACTGGTGTGTTGAAACAGGTGTCTTCGAGCAGGGAACTCATCAATCTGTGCTAGAATCTAGCCCTCCAGGATTGGAATTGATGGCTGGTGGTAATAGGAATAGAATTCAGACCAGTGCCAGAGAAGTCGGGAATGTCCAGTCTTATCCACACAGGGCCAGTGTGGGTGCAGGTTTTCATTCCAATCAAGCAGGAGCCGCACCCGATTCCATCTGTTTAATCAGTTGATCTTGGCTTTCAGTAGACTATCAGATGTGGCTTCTGCTTGGTAACTCCAATGTAATGAACTGTATTTGAGGGTGTAACTAATGTCATTCACTTCAAGACACAAATCTTGCCTTGAAAGAGCTCATGATTATGTTACATGATCATTTTCACAATTCCTCATTAAAGGGAGTTTATCTGGAAAGCAAGAGGAAGTGAAGAAGTGGGTCAGAGAAGCATGTGGAGAGCATTTCAAGGTATTAAAAGGCAGTTTCCTGATTTAAACCATGGTGAATTTTACAATGCGATAATGGTTTTGTGAAGATCAAACAAAACCTTGCCAACTCTCATAAATAACCATGTTTTAATATTATTATTCTTTTTCAAGTTGATCACATTTGGACAAAAAGTATGTTTATTTGTGTTGGGTATGGAGTTATATCAATTAATTACAAGCATAGCTACAGTCACTTTCAATTGTCTTCCGTTCAATGGCAAGCATGTTAAGTATGCATGAATCCTTGCTAGACTGCCCCCTTGAGGACACTGCAGAGTGCTACAGCTTTGAAGAAGCAGTTCCTCGTTGTATTCATTAACCTCACATTTTAAAGAGCAGCATGGCAGCCTAATAATAAAAATTAACCCAGTTACATGTATTCATCTGGCAGACAATTTTCACCCAAGTGAATTAAAATCCAATCCTATCATGGATCTGAACAGCTGGAAGTGGATTTCTGGTTGTTCTGGGACTCAAACTCAACATCTTGTGGTAACAGTTTCAGAAGTAAAGGATTTGTTCATTTAATTTATACCACAGTGCTGCTGAATTCTCAAATCTGATTGGTTAGTAGGTGTGCATTATTTCTGTATAACAGCATGGTCTGACGTGTGTTATTCCTTAGGTTTAATAATAATTAACCTTAGAATGTGGTTCAACTTGAATTTGAACCTTGAACCTTTTCTGAAAGAGAACCCTTTAGGCTGCTAGATTGAAGTTTTTTTGGTAGTACAGAACCACTGTGCCACCAATGTGTCATCAATAATAACATGAAATAATAATTCAAGGTATATAAAACCAAATCCAAAAAAGCTTTAAAATATAAAGCTCTACAGTCAGTCTTACATAGCAAATTTTCATCAGAAGGAATAATGTAAAAAAAACATTTTTAAAAAGTATTCCTGAAGGATCGTTTGCATAGGTAATGGTGCTTAGTCTCACAAAGAGGTTAAAATATTGCTCTGTCACATTATATACTTTGCATAGCAATTGAGGTTTAGTAAGAGCTGCTAGTAACATCATTCTCCTTATCAGTATCTGCACTGCTCTGATGCCATTGTATTCTATTAACAGTTTAAAGACTACATTTGTAAGCTACACAATTTCAGAGACAGAGAGAGGTTCTGAAGTGTACACTGGTGTCATGATCCAGAAAGAGAAGAAAAGAAGATCAGGAAAGATTTATATCCTCCCCAATTTAATATACACTTTGTTTTCTGCTCATACTCTGAACATACTGCAATATTCCTAGGCCACTGTTAGATGGTCAACCATGCAAGGCGTGGCTACACTGTTGATTTTAATGCGAAGGCTTAGAGCATAAATCAGAGCATAAATCCACGTCCAATGTTATAAAATTACAAGTCTCTGCAGTTGGCCGGTGTTCTTCCTCTGGTAGATGTCCTCCATTGCACTCTCCACCTTTCACAGTCATATGTTTGTCCATTTCAGTCTCCAGAAGCTTGATCCTGATGTTGATCCTAAAAAAAAATGCAATTTGGATTCATTATAAATCTCACAAATTTACAAGCTATGTGGCTTAACTGAGTTTTTGACAGCAAGTACCTTCACTCCTCTTCTTCTCCAATCTCTTTATGATTTTTAAAACCAGCTACATTTCTCCTTTCTTGAAAACATGCTCCTTTTTAGATGGACATATAATGCCCATATATGAATGTTAGCTAATATCCTGTCTAAAATCATGCATTTGAGGTTCCTTAAAAACACTACTGGGTTCATTCTATGAGATAAAGAAGGATGGCAAGGATTCTTCCTTTGTTGTTTTCTAAAACTGCTTTTTATTTGTGATTTTCAGGCAAGGTGATTTTGAAGATTTATGAATTTTTTTTTTCTGATTTTTTTTTTTCTTCACAGCAAATAGCATCTTCTTCAGTGTGTGGTGTTGTTGTCTAAGGCATATATGTTCAGATCCATGACAGGACATTATCTTTATATAAAACATTGCCCACTGTAAAAGTGCCATGTTGGTAGTTAGTCAACATCCTCCTACCCAGCACTACTCACTGTATGCACATTTGTGTTACTATAACAACCACTGTAGATATGCAAACTGCAGGCTGACTAACCAAAGTCGATTTGCAATTGACTAAAATTAGTTTTAGGAAACAAATTAGATTTAGCCTTCGATGTAAACAAAGCTTTTGCTGATTTTCAGAACTTTCTGAATAAAAACATTTTTAAGATGAGGATAAACACTGTATATATAAGGGAGTCGGTACTATCTCATATCTCGCAACACTTCAGCCAACTAGGCGTCTCGCATAATTGGTTACAGTGCTTAGGCACTCAACAAAGTTGACTTATGACAGCTCATCTACATTAAACTTTGTGTAGTTTTGTATTCTCTCATAAAGAATGCTCTTGTACCAGCAGTGTGAAATGATTACCTCTGCATCCATGTTCTCTTCAGTAGACTCTCCTGAAGCTTCTTCTTCTTTTTCTGATCCTTCCATGTCCTCTGTGCTATGTTCCTCAAGTGCCTTTTCTTCTTGTTGGTTGTCCACAGCTTCTGAAGCCTCAGGATTTCCTGAGCTCCTTTCCTCTGCTACTTCTTCCTCCATCCTTCCATCCTTCTCTCCTTCAGTGTCTTCAGTCCCCTCACTGTCCTTGGTCACATCATCATGTTCTTCCTGCAGCTTTGTGTCTTTTACAGTGGTGGGAGGAGTGGAGTCTTCCTGGTTCTCGTGTGTCTCCTCCTGAGGAACATTCAATGCATCCTTAGTATTGCCATTCTTGTCAGGAGTGTTATCAGAACTGTGCAGATCACAAGGAGACTTGTTTTCCTCAGGTGTGTCTGGAACCTCCTCTTCACCTGCTGACTTCCTGTGCTGGCGAGTAGGTGGCCGCCGCTTGAAAGACAGCCGAACTCGACTCTGTGGAGACAAAAAGCAAAACAGTGTCAGTGTTTTGTTGGTATAGCAACATAAAACAAGAACCACATTTATGAGTCACTTTTAAGATGTATCTTCATCTGGAAGGAGATGTTGCATTTTAAGGGATTTCTAAAGCTGTTTGTAATTTCTAGGACAATATGCTTCTTATGAGGGGAATAAAAATTGCAATGAAGAAAATGGAAAAACATTCCCCTCCCCTCTAATTAACCGCCTCTGTTGAAACTCTGTATGCCTTGTGAGTTGTTATCTTAGCTGGGCAGTGGAGCTAATTCCTATGCCTGAAAGATCTAAGCCTCAGATGAAGACACTAGCCAATTCCGTTACATGGAAATACTGTAAATCACAATTTTTCTAAGGTACATTATCTTTGAAATGTATATATTATATTATTGGTAAAAAGGTGGCACTGTGCTGCATCACAGCTCCAGATCCTGAGCTCAGGCTGTCTGTGTAGAGAGTCACATGTTCTCTCTATGTCTGTGTGGGTTTCCTCAGGGTTCTCTGCTTTCCTCCCACCTCACAAAAAGCATGCAAGTAGGTGAAATGTCTTATAAATTGCCTCTAGGTGTGAATGTACATGTGCATGATGGCCTGCAATGGTGTATTTCCACCTCCCACCAAGTGTACCTGAGTTAGGCTTCAGATCCACCTTGACCCAGACAAGGATGAAGCACTTACTGAAGAAGACTTCTTCATAAATATACAAACTGTGCATTTAAAGTAATAGAAGCCACATTGTGCTTTGCATGCTCCCTATATGTCTAGTGCATAGTTATTCATGATCTTATAAATCATTTCACATAAAACATTGGCTAGTAAGATGCTAATCTAACTTGATAGAGTGGTGTCATGATGTGAGAAGGAAATGGGTTAACCGGATTACAGTTTTCATTATCCATTGCTAGCCACTTTGAGCTTATATGGAGCTTAGGCTCTGAAAACAGCTCAACCTCTGCAGCTAATGTGCCCTTGTTTGCATGTGCATGATATCAAATCTTGTTTGCATGTGCATGATATCAAATCTTGTTTGCATGTGTATGACACACACCATTAACTTCTTGCTTTTAAGTTAGTAATATATACTTAATAATTCTCATAGCTTTATAGTTAATTGATTAATTAATGTGATTTATTCATTATTGTGTTTAAAAAATAAATATGCCTATTATTATTATTATTATTTTTTTTTAATTGCCTTTTTAAAAATTATATCTGGTCATTATTTACTTTAATTTTTAATTGTCAAACTTTCAACAATAAAGTCCCTTAAAATGGCCCTAAGCCTCCTTGCATGGTTCAATGTTTAGCATTTTGGATCTGAGTAAAGCAGTCAAACCTTGTTGAAGCTGGGCAGTGTGGTGCCCTCAGCTGGTTGTTCAAAGCTGATGGGCACCTCATTGGCACCGTGCTGCTGAGGGGGCCTCAGGGTGGGACTGCTGGGGATGACGGGACAGAATGGTGCAGCCTGTTGCTTCCCTTCTGGACTTTTGGCCGAGGTGAGCAGTATATTGGGTGACAATATGGGATTGGCCTACATGAGACAAGAAAAAAGTAACATTGGACCACATTTATTCTGCATGATGTTAATATATTGTATGAATTAATATGTGAAAAGTGATTCATTATGTGTTTAGTTCTAGTCTGCATCAGTGGGCAGTGAGTAAAGAGACTTACACAAACAGCTGTTCCACTAGAACTATATCAGCTAGCCTAATCTAATCTGCATGTATCTTTTAGAATGAGTGTTTGAAAACAATCATCCCAAACATAGTAAGAGAAAGGAAGTTGAGATATTCTTGGGCTATATTACTATAGCCATAAGCCTAACTTATTTATTTATCTATCTATCTGTCTACTATTTACATATCTGGAAACACAGTGAGTTCTCACTCACAAAATAGAAGACAGAAAAATCACATGACCTGGATCAAGCACGGATCATCCAAAAACAACAAAGAACCTTCAAATGTAAAGTGGAGAGCCATTATTTGAATAAGAGATGGCACTACATATGCGTCCTACCTGTACAGGAGAGAAGAAGAAGAGAGAGAAGTAGCAGCCCTTTTGTCTCATGGCTGCTAAGTCGAGAGCAGGACAACTCGGCAGCCTGGCAACATGGCTAAGACCTGATCTGATTAGCAAGCAAGCCTGGGCCAACCCAAGCTACAGGGACAGAGCTGTAGCTCTATAAATCCCTAAATGCTACTGTAAATCCTCCAGAACTACCATACAATATAATATAAATACATTATTTGGATTTAACAGATAATGTTTCCTAAATTAATACAAATACAGACACGAACAGGAGGCAGACAATTCTGTTTTTTAAGATGGCTTGTGAGAATATGCATCTATTTGAGATTAGATCCTACAGGAAGCAACAAAAAAATATTTTATTTTCATGTGATGAGGGTTCAAGCATGCTCAAGTTGTTGTTGTTGTTGTTGTTGTTTTCAGTGTTTTCCAGTGTTTCCGGGGACAGAGTGGTAGGGTTCACATTTAAAAAAAAAAAAAAAAAAGCAACAAAAACCTTCCAGTCTAGACCACTCTCACTCTGACAAATCCAAATATAAATAGAGCTCTGAATATCTGGAGCAGATAGATAGATAGATAGATAGATAGATAGATAGATAGATAGATAGATAGATAGATAGATAGATAGATAGATAGATTTTTCTAGTACAACTTCAAATGCCACTACTGAACACTATGGGGCAGCAGAGATGCATAAAGTGAAGAGAATAGCAAATCTCTTCAAGTGTGAAGAGAATGTACAGCTACTGCTAATCCCCAAATACTACTAAAACTATATGTATCTATACTGATGTTCATGGGCCAGAGATCACCTAAGAGGAACTGACTTCATCAGGCAGAAACATTACTGTATATTTTGCAATAAATGAGTGCGTATTAGTACATCTTTGTGATGAAAGTTTTCAGTAATCACTGTTTACATGTATGTCACAAATACAGAAAGTACTGATGAAGGAAGCTGCAAGATGGAGCATTTCCTGTGTAAAGTGCTTCCTTAGAACTGCTGATTCATACAGACTTAGACAGCTAACAGGGCCTCTAAGGAAAACTTTTTAAAAAGAGCTTGCATTGTCACACAGCGTCATTTAGTATTGAATATTAAAATAAAATATAATGTACTTTTTTTTTTACTAAAAACAGTATAAAATGAACAGAAAAGATCAGTACTGTATTTAATTATTAGTTATTATTCAGAGAGAAAGACATATTCACAGGATGTTTACCTGCAGTTTCTCAATCAGGGGAGAATTCTTCAGCTTGGCCTTGGGTGGAGGTTGAGGTGTAATAGTCGGTTTCTTTGACAGAAAAAGAGTTGTAGGTACAGAACATATCACCAAATAAATGAAACACTTTAACACCATTATGTGCTAATGTAAACACTACACTATCTAACAATATGTCAAGAGCAGCTGTTTCTGTACATTGATACAAGCTGTTAAGTTTAGCTTAGGGGAGAATAAGCTGAATGTTACATTCACTGACTATTCAAACAGAAGTGATGTATCTTAGTGAAATTCTCACCTCCTTCTCACTCTCACTATCCATCTGGTCATGCAACTGCAAAGAACATGGAGGGCTCTTTCGAACAGGTTTTCTCTGAGACAGTAACAGATGGACTTGCATTACAAATCAGACAGCATATGCAGAATGCAAATGAACAATATATGATGGATTTTACACAGTGTTGTTATTTAAAAGAAAGCCGTAACAAGCTGCTAACTTTAAAAGAAAGTGAGGGAACAACTGTTTATAGCTGCTACAACCTAACTCATAACAGAAGCTCACTTTTTTGTTTCATAACCTACATAAAATGTAACTATAAACAGATAAAAAGTATAAATGTGTTGTTCTTTAATAAATTAAAGAAATGTAATTGTTGGCAAATTGCTGTGGTATAAGAGGAATGAAACACTTCAGGATGTGCTGTTATAGGAAACTAATAAACAATAACTAACAATAACAACAGTAAAAAGTAATAATAATTCTGCTTTGTGTCAGGCTGCATCATGTCACCCAGTTGTTTATCATTTTTGAAATAATAGCACATACCAAATTGTTTTATTCCTTAAATTAAATGAAATATTACCTCATCATTCCTTGGCATTAGCAGTGGATGACTTTTGAACTTCCCAGCCAGTTCAGCCACTGATAACTTGACTGGAGACGCCTCCTGAAAAGGTAAGAGTGATGCTTAGTATCATGAATGCGTGCGTACATACAAGTTTGTGCTGTTAAAGGAATATTCCAGGGTTTTTCAACTTAATCTCTAGCCACAGCATTTGTAGTGTGTGCACCTTTGACATGTTTAATTGTACTGCAGGAAGAACAGAAAATTCTTGAGCAAAAGTGAGCTTCTTATAATGGAAATCTAAGGCCAGCTCCTGAGCTTTGTCAATAAGCATTTATGTCGACGACATATATTATTGTACCACATAACCTTAGGACTGGGGTCTCTAATTTCATTCCCAAGCTTGAGCCACACCCGATAACACCTACGTTAAGCCTGAATTTTGTTTGGAATGAAAATCCTGAAAAACCTGCAGACTGGTCCTTTGCTGATAAGATTTAACATCCTTGCCCTAGATAAAGCGTAAATAAGCAGAATTACATTTTACTGTATCGTGTTGGAAAGATGGCTAGAACTGCTTCTGTAAGGCATTCTGTCAGGATTTCTACATCTTAATATGTGTTTAATTTGAGTCATATAGTATTTGAATCATTTTAAAGATTTATTGAGTGAATTCAACAACTGCCCTAAGCCTTATAAATGAGTTTTATGATTAAATGAGTTTAGAAATGAGTTTACAGGTTCATGTTTCCTTTCAAAGTCCAGGGAAACATCTTGAAATTCTTATACACATATTACAGATGTGCTGGATAAAGGTTAAGTTTAAAAAAAAAAAAAAAAAAAAAAAAAATGGAGTATTTCTTTAAGTTCAAAGTCTCATAACTGCGACAAAGCTGTAGAACAAAGGAATATACCACAAAAAGTTGTCAGCAATGTAAATAATACTTAAGATAATCTTGCGTTGACCCTGAACATAGCTTTGTATATGAACTCATTTACCTTAGCTTTACCTCAAGGTTAGCTTTCTGTGTCATAAACGCATCCTGATAATAAGCCCTGGGTGTATTTAAAGTCTGATTCAATCAATCACTGAGCAATGACACTCTCTAGATTTATATGCTAAACTGTGTTGATTTATGTGCTTTTCTCACACACCCTACTATTGTGCCTTATGAATTACAGAACTGATGCACTGGCCTCTTTGTTTTGTTAACAGATTTACCGAGCGCAGGCACTGTTACTGCTGGATGTTCTCTGACCCGTGCATTTCTGAGGCAGTTTAAACCTCACGATGGCTTACTCTCACTGTTGACACAGGGTTCCCACAGAACCTAGAATATCCCCAGACCACCAAAAGAGCAAGCTCAAGAATTATAAGCCTGCAGGGGAGAAAATACGCCCAAATAGTAGTTTTACACGCCTCTGTATTTTTCTGAGACTTTACATAAACCATGATCCAAGAATTACCTTCAGACTCGGACAGCATTTGTTTTATGAGGCTGATCACATTTCCCACTTTCACAACAACAGGAAAATGAAGCGAGGCTCACATGAAAAGTGCATGAAAAAGTAGCGCAGGGAAATGGTGACATCAGCCCAGAGGGGCATTAGGGACAGGGGGGCTAGGAAGGTTGGGTGTGTTTCCTAGAATGTTAACACAGCTGACTAACATCACGCTAACTGCCTGGGGAATTACTGACAAAGATAGCAGTTTCCATCTCTTTCTCCCTCTTTCAATATAGTTTTGTAATATTATTAAGTAAAATGAATCACCACTATAAGGTTATGGGTGTTGACACTGGCACTGAGCTTCTTTGCTTCCATTTTTCTCATCACATTATTTCTTTTGCTCTGAGAGCTATTCAGGACAAAGCACTCTTTACACACAGATCCTCCTTATTGCCTCTAACTTTGGGTGTCTGCCCTGTCTGAGCCAAACCCTTTGGAAACATTAACACACTTCTCCCACAAACATTCTTACTCAGTCTGGCAGATATACACACATTCCCTATTCCACACACACACACACACACACACACACACACACAAACACAGTGATCTCACCTACCTTGCTTCCCTCCACCCAAAAGGGATAACTACATGCACACACTTCAAATCCTGCACATGTTTCCTAAATACAGTACACTAATACACACACACAGAAAGAGAGACATTTTCCCTCTGATTTGTTTCCTTCTAAATTCCTACAGTTCCTTTTTTCTTCCATGATAAGCAGAAGCCCCCAGAGACCACCCACCCTTCTTTCATTATTTTGGAGCCTATGATTGTTAACTCCTTCCTGTCTCTTAAAAACAAAACCCCATGCTTAAGTGCTCACAGCAAAAAACCTCACAAAAAGACAATGGAGTTGAGTGTTTATTGAATGTTCAAGCTTTTGTTGGTTAACCAAAGCTGATGGTTTCTACCATAAAACATTTGGACAGGAGCCACAACTTTGCTCCTTGGTCTACAGAAATGACCTTCAATCTGAGAAAAACACAAAGGCTGCAAAAAATAACTTACACAATTACTGCCTCAAGCATTCAAAGTTCACATCCCCATTTTAAACACACTAACACTCAAGTTCAGTACTGTTGCCAAATGTGATTATATTCACGCTCATTATCTAACAACTTACATGCAGTTCAATTATTATCACAAGTGAGCACAGTCATACCTAGACCATGTATGGCAAAACTTTTAAGCCACCTAAGATTAAGATTGTGTTCTGTTCTATAGGATATACTGTATGAGTTCAGGATTCTGGGAAGGCCAGAGGGGTCCTCTGTGGGAGTGAAAACCTAGCCAAATCTATTTTAGGGGTTTTGGGCCTGAGAAAAACACTACCAAGCAGTCAAGAAGGTTTGGGTCATTAGTTTCTTGTTGACATTGACGTGAACCATGTCCAGAGAGAGAAAACATGTCCCAACAGTCAAATTTACTAAACAACCACAATCATGCAAAAGACTGTACATCACATTTCAAGGATTTTTAAAGTATATTTAGGATATAGTATAGTATAACATTTTCAGGAAAGTCTGAAAACTAGAACCTCTAATCTAAAAGTTTTAGGAAAACCCACACACTGGCACACTCACTCACTCAGACGCAAACAATCAGCTGAGACAAACCACTTAGGTCTGATCAGAGAACAGCTGCATTATCTCTGCCTTTTATCATCTGTGACACAGGATGTGTGTGAACGAGTGATATGAGGATAAGAGAACACAACCACGTGTGAGCAGGAAGAGCTGTAGATCATATTTAAAAAGTAACAATTTCAACCCGTCACAACACAAAGAATTTAGCAGGTGCATTTGTCCTGACTTAACCTATGCAACACTTCAGCCTTACATTGTACCAGTGTCAATGCACAGTGCAATGATGTGGTATTACTTTCCTCACTTGCTTTCAAGATATGGAACAAAACAAACCGTGCCCCTCTGTTAAAACTACAGCTATGTTCAAAATTGCATACTATGCATGACAATACTATGCACTGTGCCCACATGCAGTATATAGTATAGTAAATAATATGTAAATATTATTATATGTAAAGAACCAAAATATTTTCAGTATGTCTAGATGACCTGCTGGCTGAGAAGAATTTTTCCAGTATGCCGCCAGAGCTATCTACTTTGGGTCCTGAAATCCGACAATGTCACGCTGTGATCAGGTTGTTGGGTAGCTATGTGCTGAAGCAAAACAGACAAAAGCCTAATCAGTTCAGTTTGATACGACCTCTCAAAATGTCTGTGATGCTCCTGAGTCACAATCAGAATCTTTTAACTGCAATTTTAGGTGCAACTTTTCATTTTTGGGAGTAGCCAGATCTAAAATTGCTACAAAGAGCAACATATTTCAGTTCAGGAAAGTTCTACTATATATAGTAGAAAATGTCACAATTTCACCATGTGAAAGATTTTCCCAGGCCACCACACATGTGCCTTTTGAGTTGCATTTTAAGAAAAAAAGGGCAGAGATCAGCAGCTCTGTTCCGGATGGGGATGGGTGTGATTTCAGGGCAAATAAAAATGAAACAGAAGCTTGAAATAAAGAAACTAGTTAGATGCACTGTATGGCAAGACTGTAAACTGCAGTTTTAAAGATACCTGTGATAATTACTGGTCTAGGAGTACTTTTAAACATTACAAAATGAAAAAAAAATCTGAAAATAGAAAAAAATACAACAAAGATAACTAACAACTAATCAAACAAGCATGAACAGGAAATGGTGAAAGAGTTGCCTCTCACTCACCAGTCAGCTCAGCTAATGCTCTCATGAGCACCAAGACTAGCTGTGATATGTTTGAGTCATTCTGTGATTTAATGTATGCTTTGTACAGATTAGGGAAGGTAAGACAAAAGTGATGAATTGTGAGAGAAAAGGCAGTGAAGGAGAAGAATGATAAATATAGACATGAATAAGAAGAAGTGATGGAAATAACGGTCTTGCTGCGGTAGAATATGAGTGGAGTGAAGTTTACATTCATTTAAGTGTGCTGGATTAAACTGAAGAACACTGGGTTCAGGCTGCCAGGAGTGACCATATAAAACAGCAGCCAAGTCTTGTTAATGCTACAGCAGACTTGCAAATATCCTTTGTTTCTCCAAGTTTCCAAGGAAACCTGGTGTATTTGAAATCACATCACTTTCCACTGGAATTGCAAACTAAATCCTTCATTTGGCCATTTGTGTTGAACAATTATAGCAAGTTTAGTAAACTTTGTCCTTTTTCACAGCTGTTAGTCAAAAGGACACTGTACAGAACAATATCTACAAACTCTATCCAACAGTGTGAATGCTCAGGAGTGAAAAGAAGCAGAAGATTTACTCTGTGATACTCCCCAGCTTGCTTTAATTATGTAGAAGGTAACCATGCTACATTCCTTATCAGGTAAATTCACATCTCATCCTTGCACCTGCTGCAAGCATGTCAGGATATGTACAAAGCAAAATATAAGTAGGAAGAATATTTATTCAGACTAATGATGTAAATGAATATGAATAGATTAATCGGTATGAATGGATAATGTGTTCTAAATGGATACAAATACAGACTTGAATTGGAGGTGCACTATTCGTTTGGAGATTTTCTTAAAGAAATCTTGCCAGAACATTTCACAGAGCATCTGGCTGAGACTGTGCATCAGGCCTGGGATTCCAGAGAAGTCACATGGACATGAGATGTACTTTCATGTGGGCATGAGGTTGCGGTCAGATATGAAGCTTGTGGGATAAACAAAAACCACAATCAACATTAGAAAATATTGTGGGCTGGGACAAACAAAAATAATAACTGTGCAAGTGGGATTTAAAAAGAACCAGTCGAGATAAATTATAAACTTGAGAGTTGTAGCTGAGTTTGAGACCATTACAGAGACAGTGCCGGCATTTCAACATCCAGGGATTTTACAGTGTTTTTCAGTGTTTCTCAGGACACAGTGGTGACCTCCTATTTAATTTTGTTTAGGTCTGGTTTTGGCCATGACCAATACAGATATGGATATTTGGAGCACTAAACAGATATAGATACACATATAGATAGTGTCATTGTGTTATACGCCAATAGAAAAATACTAACAATCTTGTTTTTAATGAAAACAACACAAGTCTTCATGAATTGAAAGTAGACATCAAGCCCTACACATATGCATTACCAAATATGGGTTCAAGCCAAGTCAGGCCAAGTCCTTTCAAATTCCCTAAAATGTCAAACAATCATAAACTGCAAAGATAGCCATCAGATTTTTCTTACTAACGTATCAAGACATGTCGGGATTGAGCACCAGCAGTCCAGACATGCACTCAAACACATTCCAAATATATGGGAGTGCATAGAGCCACACTCCATATACAGACACCTACAAGTGTCAGAAGACAGAAAGCTTCCTCTCACTGCTTATGCTTCGAGTGGTTAATGTCTCCACTTCCCCATTCTAGGATAATGTACAGCACGGCTGGTGGATAAATAAAGTCATGCCTTGTTTTTCTCAAGACACCTCCATTCAGGATCCTCAAGAGAGGTTATAAAATGCTTCTCGATTTATCCATGTAATAGTTCTTGTACTTATAAGAATAGGCATTTTCTGCAGTAACAGTCCCTCCTTAAACTGTTGTCATTCTTCATGGATCATTACCCCTTTTAGTAGTTTGTTGTTGGAGTTAAACACTCTGGTTGTCTTACGGGGAACAGTCATGGCTTTATCTACAAAAAAGCTACTATAATTGCAAGATTATAAAACATTAGCATTTGTACTTCTAACACTTATGTTCTGTGTTTATTTGTGCCCAATATGCTCTCAGTAACAGTTATTATTTTGTGACTTCCTCCATGACATCACATCACAAAATCAGAGTAAGTTTAAGTGGTCAGTGACATGCTTATGTTGGATATGTTTTCTTTTGGTACTGTTGAACTTGAGTGCAATCTTTGACTTTACTGACATTGACATTTTGATCAGCAGGCTGGAAATTGAGCTCTTTAGGCAGACAAGTTCCTGTCTGGTTTAGATCCTACTTGACAGACAATTGCCAGTTTGTCCAGACTCATCAGAAAATGCAATATGGTAAACCACAAGATTTTGATTTAGGCTTTAGTCTTCTAATCTTTCCCTTGGACATGTAATTCACAAAAATAATGTTGGCTTTCATTTCTATGCTGATGATACACAGTTCTTATAAGTTCAGCCAGATTCAGTAGCACACCTGAGCAAAATGGAAGACTATGTTAAAGATGTAAAACCTTGGAATAAGAACCTCTTTCTCCTAAAATCTCAAGGGTGGCTACTAACTCTGCTAAAAAAAAGTCCCGTTTTCTTTGTCTTCTTCACCACATCTTTTCAAGCTCCCACATGGTAGAGATCACTATCTGCTAATCTGATTAACAAGCACTGATTTGTATTAAGACATACGAGGGAACTAAGCCACCCAACACATCTAATGAAGCATGTAGCAGCAGGAGTGTCAGATTCCTGCCTTAGAGAGCCACAGAACTGCAGTGTTTATCATTCTATCTCACAAAATGCGCCTAATTTAACTCATTGGCTCATTGCCAAGGGCTGAATTTTACGTGTTTGAAGAGGGCTTCCTGTTAGGGCTGCAGTCTGAGAACCACGATGTAGAGGATCATACATATCATATGATTCATATGAGATTAGTAGCAGTCAGAGCTATGTCTAGCTGTTAGCAGGCAATATCGAGGCAATGGTCAAAAAATCAGGAATATAAAAAGCTAATAAAGAGAAGATGCCAGACATGTCGCCTAGACACACTGACATAGAGAGAGTGTCCCTGAAAATCCTGATTAAATCACTCAAGAAGTCAGTGTCATGGACACTGAAGCAGGCTATCATGGACACAGTGATATTGAAACACAAGAGAAAGTCAGAACATGTTGTTTTGGACATAAATAATTATATGCAGATGACTAACTCAAATTAAAATTTACTTTGAATAAGCAGTGTACAAATTTTCTTACTGATAGTGTATAAATTATTATCATTTGTATGTATTACTCAATACTTGTGTAAATTAAAACATAACAACTGGAAGAATGCAACGATGTAAAATCACACAGAATCTGTGATTTTATCAGACACATTTAATGCATTATTTTCTGACCCCTGTGAAATATAACACATCTCTTAACAGTGCTAGTGCTAGCCATCCTGGCAAAACTATGGGTGGGAATAGTCCATGTGTAGCTTTTCTAGCGTACTCTTAAAATATAGCAAAGCTTAACCATTATTAGCTATTACTAAACATCATATGGCTGGCTGAGCAATCCTGGGCA
>CM074958.1:13625086-13639687 GCA_037577455.1 Pangasius macronema
TGCAGCGTCGGCAATCTATCACAATGACTTTACATAGAGAAAAGGCAAACAATTCTGTTTCACAGGAAGTACATGTATAATCAACACATTTTAGAACTGCTTTTTGCTTTAATCTTTTTCATTAGTTTCTCTGGAGATGATTAACTTTGATTTTTTTTTGCATAAATACAAAAAATATATATATATCTTTCGAATATGTGATTCAAACGAGGAAAATAATGAATCACATGAGTAAATATGAATACTTTTATATTCAGTATTAAGGAGAAAATTAATATTGGTAAAAGTAAACAAAAAAAAATCTGAGAAATNAACATGAGTGAATATGAATACTTTTATATTCAGTATTAAGGAGAAAATTAATATTGGTAAAAGTAAACAAAAAAAAAATCAGAGAAATTAAGAAAATACTAGGTAGAAGAAATGAAGAAGAAATCACAAGAAGAAATCATTACTCTTGAAATAAAATGTTTCAATAACTACTTTTATGGTGCTACAACTCAACACCCAAAAACACAAGGGCTCGCATGGTCAGAGAGTGTGTTCCGTAAAACACATCACAAGATCAAGCCTCCCATGTCCTGGAATAAGATTCTTTGCACTGATGAAACCAAGACTAATTTGTACCAAAATGATGGGAAGAGAAAAGTATGGTGAAAGAAAGGAACAGCTCATGANGCTGGACAATATTTCGGAGTAAAGCAGCTGCATGTAAAATCAAGCTACAGTATACTTACATGATAATAAAAATAACTTTTGACTGTGTTAGGTTTCTTTTTTTTTTCTCCCCCCATAGTCATTGATCTAAACCCTAAACCAACCCAGATCTCAAACGAGCAGGTCCTTGCATCATGCTGTACAAAAATATACTACCATTTCTCTTGTCTTTTTGCATCCCTACACATTCTGCACATCGAAAAAGGGTTTTAAGCAAAGTGCTAAATGAATGTTCTATAAGGTGAACAAGTGTATCAGTCTCCCTTTTCTCAGTGATGTCATTACACTAATCTCCTACTGTGAGCTCGAGCCCATCAGGACCTCCAGGCTTTTCATGTCTCTTCACTCTCTCCCATGTGTTGCTGGGAGACTAGCATAACCTACCTCCCCTCATCCCTCTCCTCCTTATTCACTGGCTCTCTGGTTTCCGTCCCCTATTAGCACACCAGTGACCCGCGCATCAGTGAACAGCGGCCAGTGCACCAGAGACCAGCACACTAGCAAACAGCGCATCGGTGAACAGCTTACCAATGAACAGCGGCCAGTGCACCAATGACCAGTGCTCCAGCGAACAGCGCATCAGTGAACAGCTTACCAACAAACAGCACGTCATTGAACAGCTTACCAACAAACAGCACATCATTGAACAGCTTACCAACAAACAGGGGCCAGTGCACCAGCAAACACCTCACCAGCAAACTGCGCACCAGCACCATGCCAGCTATGGAACACAGATCCAAAGTCACGTACTGGACAAATTATAGTTAAAACTAAAAATATAAATAATAAAAAACTATAGCTACATATATAAATGAATGATTAAAAAAAAAAAAAAAAAAAAAAAGGAGTATGCAATGAGCGGTAAGCTTTGTTCCTAATCCTTCAGTAATCACCTCCCGGCTAAAGGGAAAGGAATACTGTTCTTTCTAACAGCGCTGCAGAGAAAGAAGGGTTCGATAGCAGAGAGAAGAGTCAAAAAGAGGAGTCGATGAACTAAATCTACGGCCTCAGCTTCCTTTTCTCACCCTTTCCCTTCGCACACCGTTTCCTCAACCCACTCTGGTGCCGAGAACGAAACAGACGGAAAATGAAATGGACAGAAAAACTAAACCAAAACAACAGGATTTGGCGTTGTGGCTTCAGGGATCACTCGATGACGAGGTACTGGATGGCCACGGCAATGAGGATGGAGGTGAGGGCGAGCAGGGCGATGATGAGGAGGGAGAACTGCTCGTCTGTGAGGCTGCGTCGAGGCTGCTGGCTCTCGGCAGCTTTAGGCCCCGCGCTACTGGATGAGCTGGGCGATTCGATGCGAAGAGGCAGTAAAGTGACACTGGAACTGTACGGCCCCATGATCTCCGGAGCATCCTGGCACTGGCGGATCGCACACACGCGGAAACGGTATTCGGAGGACGAGCTCAGGGAGGGGAGGCGGAATAGAGTGTCTGAGCCCTTGTACATCTACAAGACAGGAAAGAAAAGGGGGAAAAAAAAAAAAGAAGACAAGAGGACAGAGCACATAAGTTACTTGATTTTTGGTTATTTCAGGGAACAAACAGACTAAACAGAGATGCTAGAGTTTTGTTTTATTGAAGAAAAAAAAAACCCAGACAGTCTCAATTTTTAACGCTATATAACAAAAAATATATAACAAATGACGAAAATAATGTTTTGCTCAATATTAAAAATGATTTTTTTATTGTATCATCATTTTAAATCCACACAATATCACTTCAAATACATAAAATGAAAGTGAATTAAAGCAGTATACACAAAGCAGAAGATTTTCAAAAGTTTGATTTATGCTTTTCTCTGAACAGACTTCAGGCGCTTGTGGGGAGTTGGAAAGGCACCTGGGATGGGACGGAGCCAGGGAGTTTGGGAAAAGACAGTCTACAAAACCAAAGTGTCCCATCTGCCTACCCATCTCCTCTGTGACAGGCTCACAGTCACGTGTGAATGAACGAGTGAGCAGAAACTGAAAGAAGCTTCAATGTCCAACACCCTATGGTCAGATGCATTTATCACAGTCAGTGTTGGATCATAGTGAAAATAACTGCACTTTCCAGAGCAAGATACTGCGGTGGCTCTTCCCTCCCTACAGATCTGCCTGATTCATTCTGATGCTCTACTTCTGCTTGGAGCTTCTACACTTGTGACTCACTTTCTTCTGCTGTGAAGTGTCCTACTTGTATACCCTAAAGATCTGTACTTTCCAAAAAGTGTTTATGCCCAAGTCTCACCCTTGCTTCAGTGGATGGTCTCACATGGATACTATAGACTTGTACCTAAGAACTGCTACTGCAATCAGAGAGAGTGTCCTGTGCTAATCCCAGGACTCCTCTTCACAATATGCTCATACTGAACATCATTTCTACATTCTCAGTACTGTTTGACTTTATAGTGCACAATTATAGAAGAGTTCTGATTTATAATCCCACTATCCTGTATCGCCCAGAAGAGGATGGGCTTCCTTTTGAGTCTGGTTCCTCTCAAGGATTCTTCCTCATGTCGTCTCAGGGACATTTTCTTGCCACGGTCACCTCTGGCTTGCTCATTAGGGATCTAAATTTACATCTGGACTTCTGTAAAACTGCTTTGTGACAAAGTCTATTGTTAAAGGTGCTATACAAATAAAACTAAATTAAGGTGAATTGAAAATGTTCTTTTTCCAATCCTGTATCTTATATCTAGTGAAACTGTCAAATTGTCCAGGGAATGGGGATAAAGACTACATTATTTAATTTGCTTTACATATTTTACACGTTTTGAACTGATGCATAAACATAGAAAATAGTGTTTTCAAGTCAATGCAGCAGAACTTTTTTTTTTGTGGATTAACTTGTAGCTTAACAGATCATGATTTTAACATGAATGTGTCACTTGCACATTCAGGTTTAAATCTTGACATGGGACAATTTAGAGATGAGTCATACAGTCATTCATAATTTTGTTTTCCATTAGACAGCACAAATACTTTTTTTCATCTGAGAAGCTTCTAGTCATTTTATTTTAATAAAAAACTAAAACATACGCCTGCTGTTTGCTACCTGCTCTGCTATTCTGACAGACAAATATGGTTCTTTTACTGTACTGAAAAACCACGAACACTCACGGCAAACCTCGAACGCATTTCTGATGAAGCATAAACCATGCACAAGACTCATAAAAAATTAAAAACTGGAGTCAAACAGAATGACTATGACAGCAACAGTGGTACCTGTTTAAAGTCAGAATTCCCCTGCATGCACTGCAGGCAGTATATGAGCGGATCTCCCTTCATAGGCGGCACGGATTCCCAACTAATCTCACACGACTCCTCCAGTCGTTCCACACGTGGTGCTAGATACAGATATACACAAAGAGAATAAAGTGAAAAACACCAGAATACACTCCAGAAAGTGATCTAAGACCCAGGTGAAAGATGAGCGAGCCGAAAGCCTTACCTTTGAGTGGAGGTGGAGGTGAGCGGGGGGTGGTGAAGGTGTACACAGAAGAGAAGGGCCCTTCACCCGCCTCGTTAAAGGCTTGGATGCGAAACGAATAAGAGGTAGACTCATTTAGCCTCTGCACTTTGTGAGTGTGGCAAGGTCCTTTATACAAGGATATAAACCTACAGAGAGAAAGATTTATTCCATACTCAATTGAATTATATAAAGAAATTAAATATAAAGTCTGTAGTCTTCAACAGGAACTGTTTATTTAGTATAGCTACATTATATCAAGCATAGACAAACGGAGCAGGTGTTCCACCTTTTTTCTCCAAATTACCACTATAGCTAGTGTAATATTATTTTACTGATGATCCATCTACATCACCAGGGAGATTTTCACAACTACTACTTTTGCTCGAGTGCTCTGTTCTAGCATGTTCTTTGCTCGAGTACTCTGTCCTAGCAAGGACACAAAAATAAAAAAATCAGGGCTCATGCTGTATGTGATGGATGGTCTCACCTGCCATTTTTGTCCTCCATTTGGAGCTGGTACTGCAGTGAGTCTGTGGGAGAATTCTTGGCTGGACCATCACCCCACTTCAGCCTGAGCGTCTGGTGGCTGAATGCAGTGCACTCCAGCCGTGGCGGCAGAGGAGGCAGCGGTTTTGTCTTCAGCTTAAAAGTGTGGCTGAAGGGACCAGCACCGAGGCTGTTTAGAGCCTGGATCCTTATCCTGCACACACAAATGAACACATCCCTTTTAAATGATATATTTATACAGTACATTTAACTTCACATTTAGCCATGTATGCTACTGCATTTAATGAAATGAGATGGAGTCTGAGTGCATTTTGCCTATTAGGCTGGTTTCTGTCCATATCCAAATTTTAATGAAGCTACAAAATTTGGCAAAAAAAAACAAAACATATCACCTCATTTCCATTAACTAACAGTATGCATTCAGACAGTGGAAAATTCCGGCTGTGAAAATGCCACACAGAGACTGATGCATTTTACTAATAATATGTGGCTTAATGTAAGAAAGAGCATTACATAGAGCTGTAGGTAACATTATGGAAAAATGTGTTTAGGTTTCAATATGCCTATTCTGAGGTAAGCTATAAAAGTAGCAGTGCTAACTTCTGGGTATATACCTGTAGGTGGTATCAGGTTGCAGGTTCTGTATAATGTACTTGTTTACAGGGCCAGTGGAGATCGGCTGTCTTTCTCCTATATCAATCAGGTAAGATGTAATCTCTGCTCCGTGATCACAAGGTGCCTCCCAGCGCAGCCCCAGGCAAGTAGAAGGGGAGTAGAATGGAGGAGAGGGTCTTTCTCCATCCTCTTCCTCCTCCTCCTCTTCTTCTTCTTCTTCCTCCTCTCCTCCGTCAGAGCCCTTCGTTTCCACCCTCATCTCGCTCTCGCGGAGAGCATGAACAACACTGACCATGGCAGGGACAGAGCAGGGTGTCTGACACAGTATCACTTCACTAAATGGCCCCACGCCAGCCACATTCACTGCCTGTACACAGACAAACAAACATACAGGCATAGATGAGCACACAATACATGTATGTAACAGCACTGAAACATTATCTAAACAATAAGCTGAAAAGTAAAGCTACAGGAGAGCCATGATTAACATAACTTCTGTGGATACAAAAGAAGGCGCAAGTACTTTGCAATTTGGCGTTGTGAACAGCTGAAAGAGTACTTAATCCACAAATGGCATCAATAAAAGCTGGATGAGACCAGTGAATGAGTTTATAGGCATAAGGTCAACTAAAACACATGAGCTGAAGAACCTGAACTGAGCTTACTTAACCTCTTGGGGGAGTAGTGTGCATAAAATTCACCATTATTCAGCCTTTTTTTAAATTAATGAATCATTTCCTTGAGTCAAAATACAGAAGCTGGTGGAAAACATCCAGAACACAATGGCGACTTAAGTCTGAGCCAGATCAAAATGAGCCTAATAAAGTATAAAAAAAAATAAATAAACAATTTTCAGAGCCTTTTTTCTTTTCTTTGATTTATTTATTTATTTTTTATTATGATTAATGTTGCCTAGGCCTAAAAAGCATTTTCAGTAGTGCACCGTTCTGATTTAGGTGCAAGTTTGAGTCATCTTTTTTGTAATTACATTTATAACGTGTACAGTAGTAGTATCAGCAATATTTTGGCTGAATACCATTCATAAACAACGTCATTTCTGAGAATATATACTGTACATGTCTGCTTTTATCAAAAAGACTGATTACTGTATTAAATCTGTAACAGTTGCTAGCTTTATTTGCAAAAAGCTTCCTGTAGACTATATAATTACCACAGCACATATGTCCAAGGTATCATAAAACAAGCTTTTGCTCCACTACCCCCAATTCCAGGGAAATGGTACCAATGTAGAATGGAAGCTTTGTCTTCTAAATCACTGGACATTTTTCTGGTATATTTTAAGCATATTCTTAAACCTGGGGATTCATGTGGTAGACAGTTGAACAGGTTTAAGTACAGTCTTCTGCTAAAAGAAGTGATCAGAATCACACACCCTAATCAACACCACAATGTGTGCTTTCAGTTTCTAACACTAACCTGCACTCTGCAGAAATAGTTGGTGGCAGGGAGCAGGCCTTTCAGCTCATAACTCATTGCAGAGCCACTGTAGATCACCTGCATGCTCCCCTCAGCTGCCCCCCACTCCAGGCGAAACTCAGTCACTGCTGCACCATTACAGGATGGAGCCTGGAAGACAGGAGATGTTTTAACGGTGAAATCCGAGTACATATCTTCAGGGTATGCTGGCTAAAGAAATATTGCTCTGAATTAAAGTCTGGGATGCTTCTCCGCTGATAAAAAAAAAAGCTTACGGCTTCTTTTAAAAGTGTGTAACATGAGTTTCATAACATGAACTCTTCATCAGTGCAATGAAAGAAAGTAGGTGATCCTTACTTCCCAGCTGACCACAGCACAAGAAGGAGATTTGCAGATGATATGAGGAGGTCGACAAGGCTCAGGTGCTCCTGGTCCTGTAGTCACCTCAACACGCTCAGAGAAAGGCCCATACTGACAACCAAGACAACACACATGGTGAAATTAGGGTTACGGTTAGAAGACAACCCTACAGCTGTTAACTGGTGTGCATTTACAATCGGAAAGAAATGTGCGAGAAGTTGAAATCAAGCCTGCGAAATGATACATAATTAGTATCAGCTTGTTTGTTTTTGATGTAATTCATCTAATTTCGGTCAACACCGCTGACCCACACAATGGAATCAAACGATAACACGTTCTGTGAAGGCCATATGTATAATGAACTACGAATACATTTATAACATTATTCATGATGCATCATAAATATTGAAAATGTTACCTTGTCATACAGTTTATAGCCTTGCTCTAAAGTGTTAACCTAATGCATTATACATGGGTACAATGCATTATAACACTTACAACTGCCAACACCAAAGTGATTAACTGACTGCAGATTATTAACAGACGTAATATAATTGCTTATAAATTGTCCATGTCAGCACTAAGTGACGTGGTTTAAACAGAAAAGATTATTAAATCAATGGCATTTCCAGTGTTTTCTCTCACAATCCCAAAACCGTACTACAGTTATATACAGACTAAGAACAAACATTTAGTTCAGTATGTAAGTTGTTACAGTATGTTGTAAGGTTGTTTGCAAAGCTGTCAGGTTTTGTAGTTGTGCTTCATGTTAATCACGTTGGTATAATTGATTATTAATTATATTCAATTTTTTTTTTAAATATATAACTTATTAAAGACAAAAAAAAAAGGTCTCATTCCATCATACTGCACTATTCAAAGGTATTGGAAATATAATGTGTCATGAAAATGAAAAATGCAACATGTTAACAAAACCATAGCGCATAATATGTATAATGTATAAAGTCTAATGCACTGTCATAAATTATTGACTGCATTATAACATGATTAATGAGTGTATACACGTATTAATGCATACTGTATAGAGCTAATTATAAATATGACCTTTACAGAACGTGTTACTGACACATCTGTTCACACAGAGAGTAACAGCTTGCTAAACAGGTGGTCATGCTGTGGCAAGTGATATAGATAACTTCACATCTTAGACACATTTCTGTATATATCTGTCAACACTATATTTAGTGTCCTCAAACACAACCACACATTTGGGAAAACGACAGATAACGTATCTATTTTAACGTTGCTCTCTGACGTTATTTGAGTTCCAGCAACGCTGAATTACAACGAAAAAAACAAACAAACTGACACTTATTACTTCTCATTTCTTTTCCTTATCTTTTTGTTTACTCTCACGTTTTAAGCATTCTGTTTGACTTCTCCTTCTGTCTAAGTTTCAATAGCTGTTGAAGCTGTTTATTTGCTGGTAGCCACCTAACGTTAACATGAGCGCTGTCTGAAAAGCTGCTTGTGCCAGTGTTTGCTCTGCTCTGTTAGTATGCTGTCTGGGCAGGTTATTGTTTAACTGCTACTAATAACGCAAATAATGGTTTAATGTAGTTGCATATAAGTAATATTCTTCTATGTAAAGCCTGTCCTATTGTATAAAGCCAGTCAGAATGAGAGGTTTGTTTCTATGGTAACAGCCAATGACAGTTAGTATATAATTTTCTGAAATCTGACACTACAGGGTTATTTTTTAAGCCATATCTGAATTTTAGGACTTTTTAAATCATAATGCATTGTGATCAAATGTGTTCACTGCAAAATGTTCTGCAGGGGGGGGGTCCTTTTGATGACTAATTTTAAGCTGTGATAGAGTCAGTGGAATCAAACACAACTTTAACAACCTGGTTTATTCTTTTCAGTTTAGCTATTGTATTTCAGTTTTCTATTACTGAGTGCTGTCTAAATGGTGTGTAGGTCTAACCCCAGCTTTGTTGGCTGCTCTCAGACGGAAGCCGTATGTTCTTCCAGGCAGCAGGCTGTGTACGGTGCATTCAAGCTCATGGCCCTGATGCACCTCTCGGGCCTCCTCAGCCTGGGGAGCGAACATCTCCACACTGTAAGAGCACACCGCACTCCCACCATCCACATGAGGAGGAGCTGATGCACAACAGCAGCAGAAGCAAATTTAACTCACTCACTCACTCACACACTCACACACTCACACACTCACACACTCACACACACACTCACACACACACACACACACACACACACTCACACACACACACTCACACTCACACACAAAATACATAAGATATAGAAACAGAAAGCTGCATGCTTACCCCAGCGAAGTTGCACCTCTCTGGCTTTTGGCTTGCCAATTAATCTGGGAGGCTGACAGGGGCCAGGAGGAACAGCTGGAGTCTGGACCTGCAGGGTCTCCGAATGCTGACAAACACACAAATTAAAAAAAAACAAACAAACAAAAAAAAAACACAAGTAATTAAAAAAAAAAACATCTAGGAGAATTTAAGACAACTAAAGACAAGAAGGTTACATGTGGACCTTCAGAAATTGTATATATACACATGCAATAATTTCTGAGAACGTAAGAAAATGATGGTACCTGCATATAAAGTTGTTTATTTCATTATTATTATTTTTTTTGCCAATGACCAGCAATCAGGTTTGTGCAGTAAAGGCGTGCATATTGCCAATCATACCAAAGGACACTGAATGCACTTGTACCTAATGAGGCCCAGGTGGAACAATGCTTTGATCAGCTTATCTTTATAAAGCCTTTAATTTAAAGCCTGCTTTAAGAAAAAAAGTCTGTTTCTCGTGTAATGTGAAAAAACCTTGATTATCGTTAGAAACTAGAGAAATGCATTAGTTGTGCAACGTAAGGAGAAGCTATAACTCTTTTTCAGACGAAACACAGCAGCATCCACACAGCCTCCTGCAGGAACGAAAAAGACTTCCACAACTGCATATTCTCAGGCTGCAGCCCACTCACAACTATGCCTGAATCCCTGTGAAGCCTACGCATTCCACAGAGAGAACTCTTAAGGTCTGTCTCTGTAGAGAATGAGAACAGTCATTTAGGAGTGCTCTTCAATCTAACTTTGACACCAACGCCAGGGTTCTTATTGTGTCTTATTGGTTCTGTAAACTAAAGCTAATTTACAAAATTAGACACTTAGATTTTCCTATTTCTTCTGAACATACATTTATAGATGAACTCAAACAGTCCACCATGAATCCATTCACTGTAGTACCACCACAAAGGATTTTGTGAGAATAGTGTCTACCAATGATAATCATTTAAAAGGGCCATGTGAAGTCACTTTTCCAAACCTTCAGTTTGACCTTAAAATGGCTGCCTTGAGTGGTTTAACTTGGCCTGCACAGGGTTTGTAACTTTGGCATGCACCACACCACCAGTGACTCTATGGGTCAAACAGAGGTGAGGTAACTGAGCAGTGAGTTCTGCTTCCCACAGTCATGAAAATAAGCAGATGTCACATACAGACTTGTCGGATTCAGTGCATTATGTATAGTTCTCCTAGAGTGTTGTTCATAAAGGAAACAAAAATATGGCCTATCTAGTAAACACTAGACAATTCAGATAAAATATTGGCACTATTTGTGTAGATCCATTCGTATAAACTGTACTGATTAAAATTCCAGTCATCATTACATAAAAAAAAGTAATAAACAATAACAAGAAAACAATAGAAACTTTTAAAAACAGTTCTTCAGCACATTTTCTGAGCTTCTCTTACAGTCACTTCTGTCTGACTCATCCGAGCCGTGGTGCACTGGTGGTGCAGTTACAAAGCCTATGCAGACCATGTTAAAACACTGAAAAAAGTGTTTGCATGTATTTGTGTGTTTTACTGGGCTTTGTCCTCCTTTGCTGTGACAGCAGACTCTAGCTTGGTATGTCCCGCCTGGCTTCAGCCCATCACACACACATTCCGTAGCTGAACCCCTGTACACTTCCTCCCAAGAGGAGCCTGAAAACATGAACACAAACACAGTTGTATCACATGCCTAAATGATTACACGAAAATCATTAAGAATCCCACTGGAACATACCACTCAGTCCTTCAGACAGCTCCACCACATACTCAGTCACATCTGAGCCACCAGTCTCTTTGGGGGGATCTGCGGGAAGAGCGGGTGCAAGCGCTCAGAATAAATACACTGCATCTAACGCGAGTTCAAAGCCTGCGTCGCAATGCTGAACTCACCCCAGGTCATGCGGAAGCTGGTGGGATGTTGTTTGCCCTTAACGGAGGGTTTGCCGGGGCAGCCGGGTCTATCTGGGGCTGTGGTGAACTCTGACACAGGACTCGGGTTACTCTTACCTTCTGTATTATATGCAGCAACCTGAAAAATACCAAAGTCTTAAGTGACATCAGCAGTTTAACCAGCATCATAACTCAGCAGAGTGTGTAATGTACTGTAAAACTTGCTAACAATACAGCAACACAAAAGAAACAGCATTCAAATTCTTCCCATGATCAACCACAAAACAGAGTGAAGAAAGAGGCTAATGCGTACTCTTGGACAAAACTAGAACTGGCTGCTCCGAAAGACAGGCGTCACATCAACCGCACACTTATAATGGGACCCAAAAAAGTCCAAAAGAATTATGACAAAATCATGCTGATTACTTATTATATTCAATATTCAGTAGAGCACCCTGATACCTCATGGGGATGGGTGTAACTGGACCTGTAAAAGGGAAGAGTTGCTCAGCAGCTACTGTCAGTCTCATCAGTTTCCCGCTAGGACCACTGAGCACATTAACACACTGTAGACTTTAGGAACATGACTGCAATCAGGCCTTCTTCTGATCACACCAGAATTGTAACTTTAACAACACTGACTAACTCGATTAACAAGAAGCTAATGGGATGTTAATGGAAGGTTAGAATCAAATTTTTGTTCGCATGTTCTCATTCTCTTTGTTAATAAAGCTATTCAAGAGTACACTTTTTTTTTTTTGATAAGGCTTTTCACACTATATGATGACTTATGTGGCTTCAGTGTGCCACTCTGCCCAGACACTCATCACTATCATCATGGCAGTTGTGCTAGTCACATGCTGGGCTAACTGCCTGTTATTTATAAACATTTATTCGTTTATAATGGACTGGACGGTCAGACAGACCGCGACCCCCGCTGTGAAATTGTGTTCCAGGAAGGGTATCAGATTACTTCAGATAACAGCTGAAACCAAAATGATGACTGATTAGAATCATCAGAAACTATAAATGCCTTACTACATGATTAGTGCTGGGAAAATGTGACTGTAGCTAGAAGATGCAGGTTAGATAGCTAAATAAACCTGTCAAGTAGCAGTCTGCTATATATATAAGCTGGTATCTTACAACAGGAAATGCATCTGCATTTAAAAATGCTGTTACTAATAATGAATATAAAACAGGTTACTAGCCATTGCAGGCTAATATAATTTGCTCACTGAAAAATGCATTACACAAACACTCCTCAAGGACACATATACCAAAGAGAATACCACTCTCACCCTGAATTTGTACTTGGTGCTTCGGTGCAGATTCCTCACTGTGCATGACAACTCATCGCCATCATAGCTGGGCTGGAACCCATAACCCTGCACATTCAGACCAAACAGCAGTTAAAACTACATAATCCTGTACCTGCATACCTGTGTATTGTCTCTGTGCAAGTGAGGCTCCCATCACCATGAATGTAAAAGGCAAGTGAATCACTGCATATCTGTGTATGTGAACTATAGATAAACATATTAGAGACCCAGACAGTGCCATGAACAGGTTACTCCCTTTCCACACTGTAGAATGGATGGCTGGCTGGCTGGCTGTGTGATACCTCAAAAAATCCCAAATCCATGTTTGCCTGCAACAACCGCAAATGCATGTGCTGTGCTGTGTATAAGCGTAACATCAGCTTGTGCGTGCATCAGACAATAGTCTAACCTAATTTACCAAAATAATGTGGACAACTTTTCTTGGCAGAAAAAAAATACTCACTAACCTGTCTACTAAGTAGTTAAATAAATATTTGGGGGGAAAATCTTTGCAATAAGAAAATTCAAGCTGTTCCCTGCAGAAAACTTAGATAACTTGAATTTTGTCATAACTTTAAGAAAGAAGACAAATGTCTATGGGGCACCTTTTCTCCTGAAGAAGTATGCATGGTTGGAATGGTGACTCCATGTTTGTATACAGTATATTGTGTGTGCTGGGTTCTCACCGAGCCCTCTTCTTCCATTTCCAGTACGTAACCAATATCGTCTTCTTTCGGCGAGCTGTCTGGCCTGTTCCACCGTAGGCAGAGCCAAGTGACCCCGGCCTGGATCAGCTCAGGGCTCTTTGGAGGTGCAGGGACACTGCACGAGGTCAACATGTCTACAGGTTCACTGAACTCACTACAACAGAAAGTGAACACATACTAACCCATGTACAACTCAAGAAAAAGTCCCTAGAGTGGTGGCTGAGTAAGTACTCCCACATGTCTACACCCACATTCATCATGTAGCATTTGGATCAGCGCGCGCGCACACACACACACACACACACACACACACACACGGCACATGGCACATACCTGACACCCATGTCGTTTTTGGCTGCTAGGCGGAATGAGTATTTGGATGCTGGCGAGAGCTTGGTCACCCTGTACTGCTTCTGAGGGCCGTAGTAGCACTGCTCAAACACTCCTGTACCTTTACCCTGTTCAGATTTGACAATACAAATACAGAAGGACACAAAGTTACAATCAGCACACAACATGAGGAACAATGTTTACTGCAGATTAAGAGTCAACGTGTAAAATAACTAAATATTGCAAACTTTAAACAAAGACACACTTTTGCATCACATGTATTTGTGACTGCTAGCTATTTTACACAGTTTAATTATACATGCAAAATTAAAACGTTTAGCTAACAGTTAATCTTATTTGCTTTAAGGTTCTTGACTTCAACCCAGATAAGGACGCTGTGGCATAAGCAACTGCCAAATGTGATGCAGCATGTACTTAAATTAACTTAGTGTCACATGGTGATGGTGCATAAAGCATTACCTCATCCGTGACGTCTTACATCAAAACTTAAAACCTTGGTAACAGTGTACCTCGGATCTTCTTCTATAAACAAAATTTTATTTAAATCCATGGTATAGATTGTTGGTTATTAAAACACCGTTATGAACAATCATGGCTAGAGAGACACAAGATTATCATGTGTGTGAGTTGTAATGAATTTTCAAAATAATATTCTAAAAGCATGAATATTAATTAGAAAAGATGACTAATCATAGTCATTATGGCACTCGCACACACGCTCATGCACACTCGCTCACAGGCACGCATGCTCACACGCACTCTCACGCACGTGACAAGATAACTGGCAAAAAAGTGTGGCCTTGTGTGCATGGGCGTGTGTGTGTATACACCTTCCACTGCAGGACGAGGCAGTTTTTGGTGCCGCTGGCTTTGCGAGGTGGGATGGGTGTGT
>CM074958.1:13639787-13650406 GCA_037577455.1 Pangasius macronema
TAATGAATTTTCAAAATAATATTCTAAAAGCATGAATATTAATTAGAAAAGATGACTAATCATAGTCATTATGGCACACACGCATGCTCTCACGCACTCTCACGCACGTGACAAGATAACTGGCAAAAAAGTGTGGCCTTGTGTGCATGGGCATGTGTGTGTATACACCTTCCACTGCAGGACGAGGCAGTTTTTGGTGCCGCTGGCTTTGCGAGGTGGGATGGGTGTGTCAGGCTCACAGCTCAGAGTTGTAAAACTTGCAGGCTCAGAGGGGGTTCCTTGTAAACAGTTATACATAGCCTGGACCCTACAGGTGCAAATGTACACAATATTTCCTCTTAATTTTAGAAATCTTGAAGGTCATAACTGAATACCACAGCAAGTCTAAACCAGAGTACAGACCTGACATGGTAGTCTGTTGCTGGTCTTAGGTTCTCTATAGTTGCACTAAGCTCCTTACCACTGGTCCAAAAAAACAAACAAAAGATTAAAAAAACATTTCAAAATGTCAGTCATGAACAATGATCTTTATAAAAAATTGTTTAAAAAAAGGCCAAAATGCTGCCAAACCACATAAATACAATAAAAGTGACAAGAATCAAGACCAAACACTACAAACTGCCTGAACACAACATAAGCAATGACAAAAAGGTCCTTTTTTCCCTTTAATTTAATTTGACAAGAACTAATCAACATTTCACAGAGTGCTGTGATCCAACTGTTTATACTGTTTATAACAGGAGTTTTAAGATCTAAAGCATAAGGAAACAATACAAGTTTTCACAAGTTTCAAAATAATGAACTGCACATTTTGCTCTTTGGAATCTCAGACCCAAACTTGTTAGGCTCAGGCTGAAGTCACATCAGTCCAGATAAGTTACTGAATCTGGGTCTGTCTAGGTCCAAATGAAGTTCCAACGTGTCACTACTGTCTATTGTGCAGCCTACCAAGTGAATTTATTTTGTAGGATTACCTGTAGGCAGTGTTGTACTTGCCGTCCTTGCCGCTGTACGAGACAGACACCTCATAGCTGATTCTGGGCTCCTCAGATTTCTCCTCTGGCTCTTTCTGCTCCTCATCTGCAGTTTTCTTTACAGGAGCTGTCCAGCACAGACACGCTCCTCTGGCCTGGATATCCACCACCTACAGAAATCAAAGACCAGTGAATTCCACTGTTCAGCTGTATCTCTGATAAACCGGCTTCTGAAGAGCCTGATATAACAACCAGCTAGAATACAAGAGCTCCATGTCTAACAGCATCCTCTGCGTTTCTGAAATGAGTTATGTAAGATGAATTTAGGCACAGAGGTACTCCAGAAATAAAACATAAACCAATCAAAAATGTATGTGAAAGGAAAACAAGAAGGATGTTTATTTTTAGCCTGCTTTAGATATAGCTTCATGGCTGTGGATATTTCTGATTCTTTGATAATCAAAGCACAGGAATCTTCTGTGAGCACATAACAGATGCACGAATACAAAAAAAAATGGCACACGGAAAGCTTAACTCAGCTCTTTTTTTTTCCTGCTTTGTGCTATTTTATTCTTCACTACTCCTGTAACCTCTGCTCACATCCCTGTAGTCATTTCTGTGGAAATAATCTGTCCATCCGGACCAAGAAGCCCTCGCTCCACTGCCCACCTCATTTCCTTCTGTCACTTTATTTAGTCTCTCAGGGCTCGTGTAAGGATTGTCACGACAAAACCAATGCAACTAACTGTTACGCAAGGATATCTAGACTATTATTAACTACAAGCTTTTACACCAGCACTCAATAACCATTATTTTACTGACCGTGTTACAGGTCCAATGCAAAAGAACAATGTGAAGGCAGGGTATGATTATAATTAATCAATAATCTTATAGTGAAAAACCCTTGAAGACCCTTAGACTGACACGGAGATAAAATAATGTCACATGAACACCACTTTGCTAATACAGATGAATTAAGCCCATTGGCCGTGCATACTAAGAAATGACAGAAGATCATTCCATGTGTTTAAACATAAACCTGCACACTGGAGGTTTGAAAAAGAAAAAAAAACACTTTAAAACATTAGAACACACCAGAATAAATAAGGATGTACTTATTTGGTTGTTAATAATGTAATTATATACAGCTTTAATGATCCTTCACAGTCAGCTATTACTCACAAATTCTCTAGGGACACAACTCGCACAACTTTTGTACACATTTTCGAATTCTCACGTGTAATCATGTAACTGACACGAAATGAAACGTCACAGCCATTGTGTACTCTCACAGATTCATGCTCACATAGGCATTCAATCACTCACTTATAATGTAGACATAAATCTTAGACATACTCACCACAGGCTTGCTGATACTGTTCAACCATTCTCGAAGAGCCTGCATCTTTTCATTCGACTCTGAGAACAGAGATTAACGCAAGAAAACAAGAACTTCAACAAGATTATTTACTTTCTCATTTTCTCAGTTCATTTCTCTATACAGGACATTCTGCTTCAGAGAACAGCATCAGATATGCACCCTTGTGTACTAGCTCTGACTTGGGGGTCCCAGGCCATGATGGACAATGATAAAATGTGAATTACGGCCCCTAGTATCATTGGGATAATGGAGTCAGAGATAGTTCTGTCCCTACTCTGTGAGTCTCTGAGATAGAGACTCCGTCCCTAAAGCTCGTTCACACATCTCAGGAGCTGTAGCACCATTTTCTACTCTAAAGTGGAGATCTGACAGCACTATCATTTCTGCTATTTCTAACTGCGTGCCTCACTAACTGATCTATATTTAAAAAAGAAAGAAAGAACTGTTTAAATTGATTCCAGTCATGTACAAGTGATTTGGACCCTCATTAGCTTAATTATCTACTGATAATCCTGCTCTTTGGCCATGACCATGAAGCTTTCACGTTACAGGACACTATAAGCTTATAGTATGCACTAAAATGTGTCTGTTACCAGCAAGACGCCATTTAAAGTCACCAAAACTTTTCTATGTTAGATGCGCTTCTATGGTGGTTTGGGAAAAATTTGTAAGCAGAAAACTAATGCGACGTTGGGATAAAAGAGACACGTCAAAGCCCTTTTAACCATCCCTGGTAAACCATCCTATTAATTAAAGCCTTCATTTACATACTGAATAAAAGATGTTATGATGCAATAACACTTCCATGTTGCATGATTAATACTAAGTCACATTATTGTATGTCCTACACAGCATGAGGAGTGGTTTTGTACACAAACAGTGAATTACTGGTTGGCAGTTTAGAAGTCTTTATGCAACAGAACATCGCCTAAGAAAAAAATGGTTTCCTTGAATCTCAAATCCCCAACCCTTTACTAGTGTGCTACATAGTGCTCCTGATTCTCCAGTGTGAGTGATAGTGCAGAGAGATCATTACATAAAGCATGACAGAAGAATTACTGGTAGAATTATGGTTAATAAATATTATGGCACAAGCTATAATGATATATATATATCTCTCACTACCGGCAGGCTCTGTGTCTCTCACTCTTCCTGGACTTTCTTTTCCCAGGCCGGTGAGTGTAGCAGCCTGGCTTTGCTCATCCACCCCTTTAAGGAGGCCGTTCTGGAGGTCTCCTCCAGCTGCTGGAGGGGTTCCACGGTTCTTCTGTGGAGAAAGAGGAGGACTGTCTTTGGTAGGAGCCTGACCTCCCCCTCCTCCCCCTACCTGACCACCTTGACGATCTTTTAGCTTCTTCTGCAGCCGTTCATGCGCTTTGTTAGCCCTTTCATCCCGGTGAAACGCTGTGCGTCCATGTGCCGGGTGAGTGTCTGGAGAAACTGGGAACACACACAGACTAGTTGCATATGGCAAAGGGACACAGCTTGCTTTCTTAAAAAAATGAAAAAAGGTTGAAATTTGAAGCAGTATTGGAATCTACTGATTTCCCTCCTACTGGCAACAGGTGTATATACAGTCTAAACAAACACCACATTTGGGAGAATCCAAACACTGCTCATTAGCCTGCAAACACCATCTCCACAGTGAGACATGGTGGTGATGGCACCAGACTGAGAGTTATCCTTGGCCTCTTGGCTGATTCTCTGACTAATGCCCTTCCTTACCTGGTCACTGATGTTTAGGGGATGGCATCCTCTAGGCAGAATCATGGTTAATGCCATATTTTTCCCAATTTTAACCATCTCTGGAGCCTTCCAGTAACAGTAACATATCATATATATTGTGCCATATTCATATCATATAACACTTTAATTGCACACGGGTAAAGGTACCTCTGTGAAGTTGGCACCCCATATAAATAAATTGTCACCGAAACTATACCATTCGTTTGTGCTGATTTGTGCCGCAAAACGAACGTTTGTGCTGTGTTTGGCGTTCAAGATATTAAACATTCTCTGTTTGGCTGTGTGACGTCACTCTCAACCCCATGTTGTTTAAATCACCACAAACAGGTGGCATTCATTTGTGCTGGTTTGTGCAGCTAAAATGATCACTGTATGTTTTTCCCTGACTTGGAAAGAACACGTATTATTTGGGGCAGTGACGTCTCTCTCCACCCCATCTTGTTTAAATCACCAGAAACAGGTGGGGTTTGTTTGTGCTCGAATTGTGCCGTTTTGTGCCGTAGAAAGAAACAACATAACTCGTTCCCATCTTTAGACATTAGCTTTGTTTAGACATCACGCGGCGCTGCGCAGACCGATCGGCATCTACACCAAAGCACCAAGTATTTATTAGCATTTCTTATCCCAGTGTTTTTAATTTGATTCAATACAAATGGTACACTACTAAAGAAGCTGAGTGACTGCGCTGTAACAAACGTTTGCTTGAGAAGATTAAAGTGTAATTTGTTTTAAATTTGCATATAAAGATTTTGTTTAAAATTGTTGTAAGCAGTTAGTTGAAAACTGGTTTGCCAGTTTAACCCGGTTTTAAATTTGGCCATTTAAAAACCGCACAAAGTCAGCTGTCATCATACGTTCCCCTCATGTCCTCTAACAATCTATATGACTTTTTGTTGCCAAAAGAACAGATGTTTTAAAGAAGGCGAAGCTTTGGTGTATACGAAGCGCCGCATGAAGTCTAAACATAGTTGATGTCTAAAGATGGGAACAAGTTATGTTGTTTCTTTCTACGGCACAAAACAGCACAATCCGAGCACAAACGATCGTTCCCAGTTAGAAGCGATTTAGACGACGTGGGATGGAGAGTGACGTCAGCGCTCCGGAAATCGTTCTTCTTGTATCTCATGAAGGGAAGTTACATGGTTTGTTTGGCACAAACCAGAACAAATCGAGCACAAACGAATGGTATAGTTTTGGTGACAATTTATTTATATGTGGTGCCAACTTTACCGAGGAGTAAAGGTATGTCACTTCAAATGGCACTAGAACCAGTTTAGGGGCTTTAAGGGAAGTAATATGAACACAATCTCAACACACAAAACAAAGATCACAGGCAGGGACATTTGAATCAATTGGTATATAATTTGGAATTGAACTGACATTTTATTAAGGGTTGCACAATGATGACTCAAACAATTACCAAGATTGTTTCGCTTAATATAGAAATCACAAATATTTTTCCCAATTACTGATGCAAATTTGGGAACAAATTAAAATTGATTTAGCTTTCACTGCATTTTAAATAAACAGAAATAAAGTGTTTTAATTAAAATACAACAATTCTGCAGTCTCGATGTGTTTGGGAAGCAGAGGCTGTAAAAATGGTCAGAGCGTGCTGTGCTTGGTCAGACATTCAAACCATATAAACAGAAAGTTCAGCTCTTTTTTTTGTGCCAGATAATAAATACTGGGATCAAGGTAAAAAAACCAAAAAAAACCAAAATGATTTATGCAGCTTGAAACCCGTTTAAACTTAGCGATAGTTTCCAAGTAAATTATATAGACAGAGCAGCGAGCCAAGCTCAAAAGTGTCTTCTGGTGACTTCAGGCAGCTTTCCAAATTAATTGGTGACAAGCTTCCTAATAATAAACTACTTCTATCTGAGCTATTAATTTGTTTATTCAGTAGTGCATCTACTCATTATTAATCTCAACGATGCGTGTCCAACTGATTAAAACTTACAGCGGCTTAAGGATATTCAAGTCACTGAGCTGCTGGAAAAATTGAGTTACAAAACAGAAATGCAATCAACCTCTAAATCTGTGTGTTTCTAAATTAAACAAAATGTGTATATGACAGTAACTATTTAGTGAGTGATATGAGAAAAGATTGAATGGATTAGCAGTGCAAGCTGGTTGGGATTAGTGTGTGTGTGTGTGTGTGTGTGTGTGTGTGTGTGTGTGTGTGTACACTCACCCTGGTCTGGGTAGATGTGGGCTGGGTGGTACTGGGAGATGTACTGGGCATTCATGTCTCCAGTTCCGCCGGCCATGCCTGAGTACAGGTGAGGAGGAGGATGAGGCAAGATGGGATGTGGATGGGGGATGAAGGCCTGCAGGTGGGGGTGTGTGGGTGGAGGGGGAGGGTGGTGCAGCGGAGAGTGGCCCCCAGGGTGAAACTCCGCCTGAGGCAACACCAGCACCCGCCTCACTCCATTCTCCTCAATGATCTTAGGAAACATCACACGCAAAAATGAAGACAACGAGCAGAAAAAAAAGAGTGAAAATCTCCAAAATAATTCAATGTATATTATGACAAAAGCAAATGTGGCAAGACGAAACAAACAAGCATCTAAACTCACTTGTTGAACGTATCCAGGAGGCACATAGATTGGAGGCACTGAACCATTAGGGGACATCATGGGAACCTGAGCAGGACCTGCAAAAACACAAATCAATCGCACATTACAATACTCTCTCAAATCTATTACCGAACTACTCTTCTAAGCTGTTCCTATAAGAAGACTGGGTCTGCAAGGCGCAAAAAAAAAAAAAAAAAAGTCGTCTCAGATGTGACACGCTTGCCTCACCCAACTATCAGAGCTAATCACAATGTCATTAGCTTTCCACCCCTACACAAAGCGTTTGTCAGGTCTGAGCACTGTGATCATTTTTCACAGCTTTTCAGACAAAGATATAATCACTGGATTAAAAAAAAATAATAAAAAATTCAGCCTATTTTAATGCAGAGGTGCCAACATCTCCAGTTTAGCTGTAGCATTTACAATTTTTGCTTACCAAGCACAAAAACTTCACCTGGCTTAAAAGCCAATTCACTTAAGTAGCTTATGCTGAACCTCTGAACTGCTTTGCTGTTTTCTTACTGTTGCTAGGCACACAATTAAACAAAACAAATTAGCTAGCCAGCTAATGTCACCCCACGTTCACTCCAAAAATCACACGCACTCAGGACATTTATCATTGCTATATAAGCTATTAAGCCTACCCCGTCCGACAGGTTTTCTTCTTAGCAATGTTGGCATTTCTGCTAACGTACCACATTTTTAAAAATCACTTCCTTCTACACATCACACACACACACACAAGAAGTGTGTTTGCAATTGCCTTTTTGTGTCAAAGCAGGTGGGTGTTAGTGATAACTGAGAAGTACCAGACCCTCTGGGGATAGCTACAACTATGGTTTGCAAGACTACAAAAAAAGTCTAAGAATCCTGGAAGCAGAGCCACACAAATTCACACTGATTTGTACAGTTACGGAAAACACCACCACACTGCTGGCTCTTGTACCTAGGAAATTCTTGTAATGATCCTGTTGGACGCAGGCCATCAAAACACACTCTACAACACACACGGCACACTAGGATCAAAGTACACATAAATAAACAAGCCTTGCTTAAATCAACAACAGCTGCTTATTTTAGGATTCACTTTGCAAGATCAACCCTTCTGTGCCTCAGGACGTACTGTTGGGATCATGCTCAGTTGTAGCGCTGTGGATAGACCGATCAATAGCAAAACAGTGTTAAGTACAGAAGCTGCAACAACAACAACAACAACAACAACAGCATCTGTCCTTTTACAGCAGGGATGTGCAAACCACTGTAGGGATCAGGCACTAAGACACAGTGGCTGCAAACCCACATGCATCAGTGAATGCAGCGCTCTGAATCAGCTAAAGAGTGCTCAGAGAAATCGATGGGTTGAACCAATGCATGCATGATTCAAAAGATCTGCTGTAGTATGAGAACAAGTTAAAGACTCTCTGTTAGAGATGAGCTTTTCAAGACTTTGTGATTTGAAAAGCAGTCATATTTCCCTTGGAAACTATAGGGCCTTTCTCACCGCTTTACTTCCAGGACTAAATGTACAGTACTAAAGTATTAGTGAACTATTTCCCAGTACCATTTAAAGGGTCGCATTCGCACTGACAGTGGGCACTAGGAAGTGACGTAAGCCAGCCGACAGCGACGTCATTTGTGCGCGGCGTTCAACAACATAAACAACCGGAGGATGGAGGACGCTGTCATCGGAGCTGTGTTGCACTTCAGCGTCCGTCCATCTATCTCTGTTCTCCATACTTGCCAAATAAGTTGACACTACAGTATGTTTACACAGCGTTTTAAAGCATGGCGGGTGAGGGCGTTTTTCGTACGCGTTTGGCCAATCATCGTCTACTTACATCACGGATAGTACCAGTTGTGCTGGTTAGACCCAGTCCGGTACTAAAATCACACCCAGTTCCGGAGGTGTGAAAACTCCAAAAAGTGGGTAGTTCCACAATCAGTTCAGGTACTATGAAAAGGTTTCCATGCTGCGAAAGGCCCTTATGTCAGTGTGACAAGATTTTTAAGTGTTTGACTGATTTACACAACAGCCAATAGCATTTGAGAGAGGCCACACCCAGACCAGAACTTTTGCTAGAACTTTACATGTAAATGTTAATCCTGAGGCTAGCTTATACTAAGGCAAGTCACTATTCTTAAATGTGATTCACTTGTATAAATATTTATAGAGAACACAGTGTCGGAAAAACAGAACTCAAATACCGACAAGTCAGAAAACATGACTAAAAATATAAAAGAACTTAAAAACCGAAAAGTCTGGGATTTTTCCCCCCAAATTTTATATAATGCCAATGAGTGTGGGTACCTGTAAATAAACAATCCTAATGTGTTACACTGTAGCTACAATACAGGAAAATATCAGGTGGACCATTTCACTGATTTGCACCTCATCACTGATGTTCATACACCATATTCACAGTTTAAATACAATTTAATTTTACAAGTAAAATTGCGGTAATATTTGAGAACACATCATGGACAGAAAAAAGATTGCATGCCAAATGTGTAGAAAATGGGTCCTAATCGGAGAAGAAGTGATCACAGACCAAGTAAAATTCATGTCAGGCGCTGAAAGTATTTCCCATCAAACCAAATGAATCCGAATATTTAATAATAATAATAATAATAATAATAATAATAATAATAATAATAATTTTAACCAATGAACATTCACACACATGCACGGACACACAGATACACACATCATATTTTATTATGCTGAAGCATCCCTGGATGTAAGGAAGAAAAAAAGGGTTGTTGAAAGAGAGAGAGAGAAAAAAAAAAGGTACTGACATTTTTTAATCAACTAAACTTTACACTTTCCCACTAATAACTACGAAGTTTGGAGGCCATCAGTCATCAGCTGCCAGCTTCATTACAGAAATGTTACTTTCTGAAACGAAAATACACAAGCACTTTAGACAGACAACCATTATGTCTTTACTTTGATGTGGAGTGCTGTGGGAGCTTTGAAGTCTGATTTGGAGAGAGTGAATCTGCATAATTGATGTGAAGTGAGTAAGTCTGATGCAACAGGTGAGTAGAGCTGAAGGCCAACACACACACACTGTGTGTGTGTGTGTGTGTGTGTGTGTGTGTGTTTTACGTCGAGACAAACTCTCTGGACTCTGGACCAAGGTGTCTCTTTCCAGAATGTTTTGAGGAACTTTAACCACACAGTTCCTGGTTTACTTTCCATCGTTACTTCAGGGACAGTGCCCATTATCTAAAACGACAAAGGTGACGCAAATCGTGCAACATGGAGGAAAATCCACATCGCAGCAAATGGAGGAGGAGGTTAGGAATGAAATTTGTTTTTGCTTTGTATGCAAATACATTATACGGCCAAAAGTATGTGGACACCTGAAAATCACACCCACATGAGGGTCTTCCTCACTCTTCCTGTTGCCCAAAAGTTGGAAGCACACAATTGTATAGAATCTCTGTACACTGCAGTTTTAAGATTCCCCTTCGCTGAAACGAATGAGTGAATGAGTCTATCCCAAACCTGCTCCAGCATGACAATGCCCCATGCGCAAAGCAAGGTCCGTGAAGACATGGCTTGTCAAGGTTGATGTGGAAGAACGCGAACGTCCTGTGCAGAGCCCTGACCTCAACCCCACCGATAGCTTTGTGATGAAGCGGGAGCCCAGTGGTTAAGACGCTGGACTTCCGACCAGAAGGTTGAGAGTTCAAATCCCAGCACCGCCACGCTGCTACTGCTGGGCCCTTGAGCAAGGTCCTTAACCCTCAACTGCTCGGTTGTAAGTGGCTCTGGATAAGGGCGTCTGCCAAATGCCATAAATGTAATGTAATGTATGATGAACTGGAACGCAGACTGTGCACCAGGCCTCCTCACCCAACATCACTGCCTGACCTCACTAATGTTCTTGCGGCTGAATGAACACAAATCTCCACAGGCACACTCCAAAA
>CM074958.1:13650506-13691077 GCA_037577455.1 Pangasius macronema
CACCCAACATCACTGCCTGACCTCACTAATGTTCTTGCGGCTGAATGAACACAAATCTCCACAGGCACACTCCAAAAGCGAGTGGAAAGCCTGGAATGGGATGTCCAACTAGCAAATATGGGTGTGACGGTCAGATGTATACAAATTTATACATACATATAGTGTTTGATAGCCCTGTGTATAATAGATAATGCAACTTTTATATCCTGTGTGTGTGTGTGCGCGTGCGTGAGAGAGAGAGAGAGAGAGAGAGAGAGAGAGAGAGAGAGAGAGAGAGAGAGAGAGAGAGAGAGATAGAGAAGCACAATTTAATGCCTCATGCCTTTTTTTTTGCTGCAGCATGTCATAAAAGAGAAAAAGCACTCCTGTGCTGTTTTTAGCTGTCCACTTCTGTAAAAACAAAAGGTATGACAGAAAAATTGTGCTTTGTTGACTGCGTCGCACAACTTCTGATAGAAAACAAGCTTCAATTAATAAATAAAAGATGAATTTTTTTTTAAATGGCAAGTAGAATAAAGCAAGTTCACTCCAGTAGAGCCTTGTGTGAAGAAAAGTACCCCCTGGAGCAGGAATTAAAATGTTGCTCTGGAAGTTCCAGAGATGCGCCTGTCCACTGAGTGTATAGACAGGGTAAATCTGCATGCAGTAAGCTCAACAGCAGGATGAAAAGGTGTTTGTAGCTGTAATGGAGATGGGTTTGAGATTACAGCTTTTCTCCCTTCATTGTGTTTGTTTCTAAGAAACAGAGTACAAAAGGTAGGAAAAAAGATCCTGTCAGAAACAGGGAAAACGTGACAGGACAAAATATTCTGGGGAGAGAATAAGAGATAGTGGAATGGACGGAGGGATCAAGAGAGACAGGATGTGAAAATGTGGAAGGAACAGAAGTATGTATTAAAAAAAAAAAAAAAAAAAAAACCACAACACCCACACTTACATCAGACTGACGCACAAGCACTGGCAGATGAGACACAAAGGCCACATCCCCCTCTCTACCCTCTTTTCCTCATCCCCCATCTCTTATTCATTCACTCACACACACACACACACACACACACACACACACACCTCCCCTCAGGAACAGAGTCAGGCTGCTGCTTTGCTGACGTGGACTCCAGAGCCAGCCTTCCGGAGGAAGCATCAACAAACACAGAGCGAGAAAAACACACATAAAAAAAAAAAAAACGGAGGCTGAGTCAGGAATAGGCCAAACTCCAAAACAGCAGGCAGGCCTGCTTGGCATGTGAACAGCAGCTAAACTCTTTTTCCTAATACACAAACAGCACTGTGTGTGTGTGGTAGAGGAAAACGCCGGCGGGGGATGTTGGCGAAGCTGAAACAAGCTAAAAGCTTATACTGTGTGCGCTGTCTAGTATGTCAGCTGTGCCTGTGCTGGAGGCAGACACCAGACTGTTCTCTCTGTACAGTCACCAGCACTAACGCATCTGTGATCCAGCCTGCTAGCGGTGAGATGGGGGTTTATACGAGGGCTGTTGTTTTGCTGTCAGAGACCTGAGTGACCGTGGCTCTGGGAGCAGACTGGGCTTTGCTCTTAATTACAGCTAATCCAGAATAACACACTGTTAGAGTAGGCACCCTGCCGGCTTCTAATAACCAAGACCCTCAAATAATTAAAACAAACACGCAATCGCCAATGCGCCCACTACACTAACTGCCAAACTACACCAACTAATCTAATCTAATCTGTCCTTTAAATCCATGGCTCTCAAGATGTACATCCATGATGACTGTATCAAGGTTTTAGTAATTCCAGAGCTTTGTAGGAACTCTGCATTTCACATCGGAGTACGCTGATATCACTCAACTCATCACTCAGAAATACACCAACAGAGCGGTCTTCTCTTTCTCCCAATTAAAAAAGGCAGATGAGCCAATCAACATATGGATCTGGAATGACTGACAGGTGCATAGGTGTTTTGAACTCTGAAAACCCTTCCCCCCCACCCCTGGAAGACCCGCCCCTCCCCCATCACACATTAGTAATAATAACCTGGTGTTGCTTTTCTGGCTTGAAGATGCACTGGCACCCTCGCGCTCTGTCACTGTAAATGGGGAACGGTTTAAGTGCATTCATGTGAAATAACATCTATCAGTGTATGCTTAGACATGAACACAGGTGACGTCAATTAGCTATATTTATAATGAGAAACAGTTCAGCTAAAAATAGTCAAAAATGGCTTTTTTTTCAGTTGAAAGACAGGAAAGAAGTGTCAAATCTACCACCTTCAAATAACTTTAATGGTAATGATAATTAGACAGTAACTAAGAGCACAGGCACATTCAAGGCTGTGATGGTAGAAATTGGAGTGTGTGTAAATGCAGGGTCTTATGGTATTTTATGGGGGGAAATTCTGATGCTTGTCAGTTTCAGTTAAGATGTAGACACTAGCAACATTTACATGCACACTTTTTTTTTTTTTTAAACTGGTCCCTGTACATAACGTGTTTTAGCCAGAATAAAAGTAAGGAAAGTAAACTTTTCTAGTTTCCTACAGCAAGCGGGGTCTACATCTTGAGTGAAACAGACACGATTACCACAGAACCCTGAATATACACGTAATGCAGTGGCTACCTCGGACGAGTGACTGGTGAAAGAACTACATTGAAAATGTCATCGATTTTAATAAAAGCAGGAGATTTTGGGACATATGCGAATATTTCAAATCTATAAATATTTCTTTAGGGTTGGTGGAATGTGCAGGTATTAAAAAAAAACAAACTAATAGCTCAAATAAATGAATTTAAGGCTATAATTTATACTGTGCCTAATGTCTGAAGGTTTGTGTTGCATTTCTTTTACTTTAAGTGGGGCACCTGACTGCAGAAAGTTTGAGAACCGCCGCAGATAAACTGATTATTAGTTCTGTAGTTTTTTAAATTATTATTATTATTAATTTTAATCACCCTGGGGAATGTGAGGAAAGCATTATGGGTCTAAAAGTGTGCGTGTGTGTATGTGTGTGTAAAATCAGCTTCTGCAAAGAACATTATTTGTATATTTGTGTTACTTCAAGGCCCCAGTAAACATCACAACCGCTGTGTTCCATCTCCATCGCTAAAATCAAAAGGAAGAGAAAACACGCCCAGCGCCACCTTTCTACGCTATCTCTTCCAGAAATAAAAAAAAGAGGGGAACAAACGACACAAAAACACTACAGAATGGCTTGAGGGGATAATTTGGCTAATTCGTTGGACAGTATTCAAAGGGGAATGCGGCGAGACTAATTCTGCAAACCCACGCAGATTTATTAGAGTATAGCAAGCGGTTATGCAACAGCAAGCGGATAGATAAAGCCGAAGAGGTATGATGTAAGGAAAAGAACAAGTCTCAAAAATAGTAAGGCAACAGCCCATTTCAGAACTAATCCCTTCCAGAAATATTACCAGAACATAAACCAAAGGTGCACAGATCTAAAATCTCTCTCCTGCATGCAGCAAAGGCAGAGAAGGATGAGTCACCGACTGGTTTATTCTCAAAGCTATGGACTGCAGATGCTATGAATGAATGGTGTGTGTGTGTGTGCGTGTACGAGATTCAACAGCAATGGAGTTGAGTGAGCAGACACATCAGTGCTGAATCTAATCAAGTCACATGGCCCTGTTTGGACCAGTGTGATTGGCACTCGAGTGTGATGGAGTCCATGTCAAACTGGCATTAGGTGTTTCTTTAAGCCAGTGCCGATTTGTTAAGTCGTTCCGTCAAAGCAAAAACAAGAATTCTGCATGCTTTCCTCAATAGTTTCTGCACTACAGCACTATATAGGCACTATAGCTCAGTGACTAGACTCTAATAGTGCTTATCAGACAGTCTGGCACAGCGTCAGTAAACTAACCCACATGGTTCCGTTGCCAAGTGAACAGTACTGTAGCAAAGAGTTAAATTTGCGCCCCAAACTCACGGAGGTAGCACGCTTGCCAAATACACACACATGGGTAGAGCCAGAAATAGTGCCGATCACCGATCGAATGCAATCGTCATACAACCGTGCTCATTTTCCCACCAGACAGTGCAGCTCAGTGTACTGCCAGTATCAGTGTCGTTACTGACTGCCAATTTTTTTTTCTCTCTTTTCAAATGTCTTTTTTTTTCCCCTCTGGTGGGTTTATTGAGGAACATCAGAATATTACCAAAATGTTTCCGATTCCTTTATTAATACAGATTTAACCACATGAATGTTGTCTTGTCACTTATATTTCGGTCATTTTCGCTAGCGATGGGACGACACACCTTTTTTCCCCCACCCCTAAATCCTGAGTATCAGCTGATCCTGATAACCACCTGATATTGTTTTCTTTAAAAACTGGTGAGTTTTTTTTAGCTGAAGCTCTTCACAGTTAAAAGTCTCAAAAGTCACAAAAATCACTTACACTGAAAATACATAGTATAAACTACAAGTATAAACATAATAAAATCCATTTATTTAAAAAAATTATGAGAAATTATGAGTTGTTGCATTTTTGCTGTACTAACGTCCTCTGAAAAGAGTGTTTGCACTCTCTATTTTCACCAGATACCTAAATAATAGTGCATATCCTCTTCATAAATACTCTTGGATGTTGTATTGTACATCATCACAATGTTTTTACATGACTCAGAGAATAATAACTACAGAAAGCAAAACAACAACAATAACACCAGCATTACCTGACTGGGGCTAAGAATGGGTTTTGTATTTAAGGGTGGGATAAAATACAAATTCATGCAAGTCTGTTATAAAGGTGGCCTGCCTCTCTCTCTCTCTCTCTCTCTCTCTCTCTCTCTCTCTCTCTCTCTCTCTCTCTCAAGCTTAAAGTGCGACTTTCTAAAAATCATGACACTGGGCTAGACATTCATCATACAGTTAAGTTTTATCCGCTTCCCCTTTATTGCTCCGGCGGTCAGTGCAGTTTTGCTTTGTGGGGAAACAGACACTTGACTAGGATATGGTCAGTTCTGGATTTGCATTATTAACCACGCCATGCTGTACCACACTATCCGGTGCTATAAGGCTCAGATGTCAGTGCCAGTCTAGGTTTGGTGACCTCTGTGAAAGGTCAGCGCAAATGGACAAGTGTGGAGTGCTGGGATCCAAACTAGAACACATTGGCTAAAAAGGTCATGTAAAAACCATCCATTGCATGTTAGTGCACATATGGTGACTCACTCACACACACACACACACACACACACACACACACACACACACACAAAACGTGAACAATCTTAAACCTCAAAAACCTTTTAAGCCTCTCTTCCACATGGCTTATACCTACTGCTTCACTGAGCAAACAGATAATGTATGGCTTAACAGATAATGCTGGGTAATCTACTGGGAGTGGCCTAGAGGTATTCTTATTTATGTTTATTTTTGCAGAAACTTTTTAAGTCTTGCACTTTTTAAACTGTCCGACGTTTGGGAGAGTAAAGCTCTCCTCTGTGTGAGCCCAGCTGTTAGCACTCTGCCAGCCAGGAACGCTGTATAAAGCCCATTCTTTAATGTTTTACATCGCCACCTTTGAATTCTCTAATCAGGTTGATCAGAAGGTGCTCATTAATTTTCCATAACAGCAGCTCTGAGAAAATTTAGATTAATGTACAAGTTCTAATACGTTATCATGTCTATAGTAACAACTTATACAGGGCGGAAGTTGCACATAAATGGAAAAAGTGTGAATTGTTGATGTGCTGAAGTTTTCTGGGAGATGTCTATTTAGCATTTTTGGACTGTATCTGCATTTTGAAACAATCAGATGTAAAGCTGTTCCCTCCCCTCCACAACCACTAGCAAATTCTCCCCCATCACACCACAAGTACCAACTGGGGAGGATGGGGCAAACACGCGCTTCCTCCGAGACACGTGAAATCAACCAGCCACGTTTCCGAACTGCTGCGTCGCAGGGTGACGCATCACACATGGAGGAAAGCGCCGTCTGCCCTCTTCCACATACATGAGTTCACAGACACCCACGATTGGCTAGTGTCGCTCTGATTGACAGGTGAGAGAGCACATTCAGTTTTGCTCCCTTGGCTCTTGGGCACAGGTGGCGTCGTCAGGATTCAGACTCGCAATCTCACAACGATAGAGTGAATGCTTTTCTTTCGCAAGTCTTCACGACAAAGTGGTTTCTCAGTGGCATGCCTAGCTGCAATTTTGCCTTATTACCTTACAGAGAGAAAAAAAAAGGCTGATGAGGAAACTGTTTATAGATGTTATAACGAGTGATAACAGGAACAAACCTTTCATGGATGTTCGAAAACATTAAATGTAATGATACATGGATAACAAGTACCAGAAGATTTCTAATAAATAAAAAAAAACATTAACATTAGCAAATTGAAGTGGTATAAGTGGAATAAAACACTTCAGGATACTAGTAAATACTTTGGAGGTGGTAACACACCACCCAACTGTTGATTATTTTCCTATAACAGCCAAGTCCCCTTGTATTATCTTCCTTAATTTTTATCACGCCACCATGCTGAAGTTTTTCCATTGTGACGTCTCGACATCTACACTACATACCCTGAATTCAGACCATGTGTTTTCAAAGCTAGGAATGTTGCTAGACACTGATTTGGGTTTCAATTAGCTATTTTGTGCTGCACTGTGCTATGCTACAAGTTTCCAGGAAAAGATAAGAATCACAAGTGAGCAAACCATGCTACATAATTAGAGCACACTTGGGGACAAAATTAAATTTGGTTTCTCACAGAAGGCACTATGGTTCACTTGCCATGAACCTGCGATAAACCTTAAATTAAAACTCTGACACCCCCCCCCCCTTTTTTTTTCCACCCTCTCATCTTTCCACAGTCCTGCCTGTTCATATTAAGCAGACAGATATGCAGTCTTTGGCCTGCATGTGGCATTTACGTACTTCCTTCTACTAAAAATACATGAATGAATCCTTAAAATAGACCTGGGATGGAAATTGGGAGGAGCGGTTCTCTCATTGATTTCAGTGTTGCCTCCAGTTCATTTTAAGGTTAAGAACAACAGAACCTCAGAACGAATAAGGTTAATGAACGAATCCGCCACAGCCACCTCCCTCCCTGAACGCATGATGAGCGGTGAGTCATCAATCTGCCAGCGTCACTGACAGACAAGCGCTCACAGAAACATGCCAGTTAGCACTAGCCTCACTCTCCTTTGTCCTGCACTTCACACGTCTCCAGGAAAAGGCACTTGTAAATTTAGGCCACTCGCATCGTTTTAGTCAGGAAGGGGTGATCTATCTATAGCACTTGTTTACCGGAAAAAGCCTGAGGTTAACCACTATGAGGAAGTGATTTCTCCACATCCTAGTGTGCCACATCCTCATATAGAACCCTACACATCATTTATCAAGTGTGAATAACCAACAAGAGATATCCGAGGTATGAGTAACGTGTCTCTGTGTTGTCCAAGCCAAAGGGAGCATGTGAAGCTCAATGACAAAGCAAACTTCATTACAAGAACACAGCAGCCATTGATCAGAATCAAACTTTATCATAACGCTATACTTGTGCAATTATTATTGGCTGATTAACGCACTTCGTTTCTGCTACTTAGGAATGTAGATGCCCACGACATTAAATCATTTCTATCAGCTACCTATAATCACTAGCACACATTTCTAGGTTAGGCTTGCAAAAATGTTAGAATTTAATCAGCAAAGCTTGGATCACTTTTATTGATAATTAGATAAATATTCAATCTGATACAACTTAATTTATATAATGCTTTAAACTATAGATATTACAGAAAACTTGAGGGAGAAACCAGAGGCGACAGTGACTTTTACTCCTGAGATGTGAGAACAGATGTGTCTGGCATTTTTAAAGATGCAGTTGTGCTATCGCAAATATCGGGGTGGGCGATATGACAAAACTGTCAAAACTGTCAAAAAACTGTCAAAACGACAAAACTCTCGATGATGCCACACACATCCATGGCGGGGAGCAAAGGGAGCAAAACTGCCTGTGCGCACACGGTCCTGTCAATCACAGTCATACCAGCCAATTGTGGGCGTTTTGGAGCTCCTGTATGCGGAAGAGGGCAGACAGCTCTTTCCTCCAAGTGGGTAACGCTGCCGCATGAGCGACAATTCAAAAAGATGCAGTTGATTGGCTTCACGTGTCTCTGGAATTTTTGAGCAAGAGAGGGAGTCCCTGGTGGACTAGTGGTTAGGCCACGACACTCTCACCGCTGTGGCCCAGGTCCGATTCCCGGCCAGGGAACCGACCCCAGCCACTGTGTGTGTGCTCCCAGTGCCGGTCCCAAGCCCGGAAAAATTGGGGAGGGTTGCGTCAGGAAGGGCATCCGGTGTAAAAACTGTGCCAAATNCTCTGGAATTTTTGAGCAAGAGAGGGAGTCCCTGGTGGACTAGTGGTTAGGCCACGACACTCTCACCGCTGTGGCCCGGGTTCGATTCCCGGCCAGGGAACCGACCCCAGCCACTGTGTGTGTGCTCCCAGTGCCGGTCCCAAGCCTGGAAAATTGGGGAGGGTTGCGTCAGGAAGGGCATCCGGTGTAAAAACTGTGCCAAATCAAATAGATCCAATCATCCACTGTGGCGACACCTAACGGGAGCAGCCGAAAGAGCTTTTTTTTTTTTGAGCCAAGAGTCACAATATATATGCCTTGACATAGAGACACTATCGACTCCACCAGTGGAAATGCATTGCAACAGATCGTGGTTTAGGTTTCATACGAGTCTACTTAAGTGTTGGAGGAGTTGTTACGGCTCCGTCTCATGTTTAGTTCGTTAATTACCTGTACTACTCGTTGCCTAATCAAAAGCTTTGCAGTGCGCAGTAATCGTTTACTTTCAGACACACTTCACGTCCTACTGTGGCACCAACTGCCAATCACAGACACTGGCAGAGCAAGTCTTCTTTGAGTCAGTCACAGTTCATAATGTTTTCATGCGTCCCACACAATGGCTGAACACAAAAGAAGCGTTCCCACACAGTGAACGTGTAAGACATCTCATAGCAGTCCCACAGAGAGCCAACGCTGACTGTTGTGACTGAGCGTTCAACATGGAGAACACTGACTGCTGTGCTGAGAAGGTTCTCCGTCACAACGGCTTTCTTCATCTGATGCATCAGAGTGCATCAGAGTGCATCCACGTCGAACGCATCCATCCATGATGCAAGAACAGTGTTTCGGGAAGAACTGCGCTGAACTTGCAATACCACTGTTAGTGAAACACAAGGGTGGAGCAGACTCAGTGTTGCATGGCTCACTGCTTTCTGTCCCAGACACACATGAGAAACAAACATTGACTTGTCTGCTATTTTACTTTCACTTAACCTTTATTCAGACTGGATTCATTTTACATAGAGAGGTGGGGTAAAGTAATTATTATCAGTATATCTCTGGGCTTTTACTCAATACCTCATTTCAGGTATTCCAGCTCTGGAAAGACTCCACAGGCTTTTTTTCATAATTGGGATCCATTATGTCGAGGTTAGGTTTACCTGTCCAAACATTCCTAAGCCAGTGTAGTGCACTCTTTCAGCTTCTGTTCTCCAGCAAAAGATCTTTTCTATTGACTCTAAACCAAATTCTTGGCTGAGTTTATAACAAAAAACAAAATACATTTTTAAGGTGACAGTCAACTTTCTAGCACAGGTCTAGCCTACAGAGCAGTCTAAAATTATTGCCACCCTTCACATGAAAATGAGCAAGAATTATTATAGAAAAAGACTAATAAATGCAGTAAGGTACATTTTGAGCTTCATCAAACAGAGACATTAGACATTAAACTTTTTTTAAGCACAAAACATTTGCAAGTAGTTAAAAAAAAAAAAAAAAAAAAAAAAAAAAACATAGATAAACACGACAACAAACTTCCAGGGAACTGAATTTCTTCCAATTATTATTTTTTGGTAGAACAAAAAAGCATTTAAAGAAAGATTTTTTTCATGTAGTGTTTATATGACGTAATAATTTTTCTCATTTTTTTTTTTTTTAAATAAAGAACGTCAATAATCATGGAGGACACGGCACATACATGACACGTGCATGTAGTAAGCATGAAGCTTCTGATGCAATGACTGCGTGTACGATGCAAATAATACTTTAGCTTCAGCACTCATTGCACTGGTACTGAGAAGTCACAGTTATTTGTGTTGTATACTAAAGTAGGCTAATTTACAGAAGAAAAACTCTCATCCTTCTTCATTTCTTGCCTAATAGGCTTTGTTATTTCAGTCCCACAATTAAATGAGCATCAAGTATAAAACGTACTATCATTTTTAAACAGCTCCTGGTTTTAGTGTCTGCTTTTTGCGTCCCCACCTGCAAGTCCAGTACAATGGCCTCAGACCTCAGACCTCCAGCATCATCCAGATTTGGTACAAAGCTCCAAAAAGCTCCAGTATTACAGAAAGATAGACTTGCACCCTTAATCAACAGCAATAAACTGACAGAAAGACACGGAAGCAATAAAAGCTAAAGACAGCTCTGTACTACAGACACATATTTGGAAAGTTATAGGACTAGGAGGAACTGAAATGAACACAAACCAAAAGAGTAGACTACCTACCATTTAAAAAGAGAAAAGAAGAAAAAGCAGATCAATTAATGAACACAAGAAGCACTTAGAGGCAGTTAGCCATGTAAAAGGTTATACAACAAACAGTAGTTATTGGGTACCAGTAATTTGATCAGACTTCTTCCTGATTCGCCCCACACACACACACACACACACACACACACACACACAGTGTGTGTGTGTGTGTGTGTGTGTGTGTTTTATTCGGAAAAGTTCACCGTTTAGTTCCCGGCTTTACAAAACGAACGTGCATAATTAAAATATATTCAGTAAAACAAATCTAAGCTGCAGAGCACATGAGGAAAAAGGCATGGTCGTTGAGTGGACAAGGCACCAGAGTTTCTGTTCAATCAAGCTCACATTTCAACTGCTAGTATCACAAACCTCTCAGCATAATTAAAGGCCACTTAACACTGCGTGTGACGAGATGGATGACATGCTTTAATTTGAACTACAATGTGACGTGAATCTCAGGTATAAAACCACTTAGAGAGAGTCCCGCTGCAGTTCCACTCGCACAGCTCCGCGTCCTGCACGCTGGGAGCTGTAGGATCATAATCAAAAACAACGTTCTGCAACTTATAAAGTTTGTGAAGTAATGAGAGGCTCTACGTCAACATGGGAGATGAGAGAAGAAATTCAATTATGCTGTCTGATCACAGTCCCAGTCTCGTGTTACATTTGAGCTGATCTTCTGTTCATCTGTCCCCAGCCTCTGCCTTCGACTGACACAAAAATTACGCATTTGTAGCGTTAGTGTTTATAGAAAGAAACTGAAAATCTCTTTTTCAGAATGAAAGCAGTGCTTTATTAATGCTGTGGGATTGCTAAACAGTGATTAATAATGCACTGCAAGACTTTTAATTTATTTATTAAAGCCGTATATATTTACAGCCTTTAGGTTCTGGTCCATTTGGCCGCATTACATGATTTAGCATGAACAACTGTAAGTCTCTAACCACACTGCGGCATTAATAAAGCGCTACACTTCACTTAGATCCAGATGTTCCACTCTATGATCTGTGAGTTTTCTTCCCCCACATTTGAGAGTTTGCTTGTTCATGACAAAGAAAAGTCTCTGAGCTCGTAAACTGACCTTCCTAAAATACATCAACCCAGTTACAGTCTCACAGACACTGAACGGAGTTAATGTCGCAGTAACGTTCTGAGGTTAAAACAGTCAAGCACATCTTGGGGTGATGTCTGAGGAAACCAGACACGCCTCCTCATTATCATACAAGTAAGTAAGAGAAAAGGAAATGTTGCACGAGTAAAACAGGAAATAGAGAAATGATTAAATTACAGAATGATTCAATGCACAAATCGGATTTGAGCTGAAAAGCGGAAAAACAGAGTTGAAAAATAAGAAGTGAAAACTGTGATGGAAAACATCCATCCACCAAGTGGTTAATTACAGGAAGGTCTATGAAGTTTAAATCAGGTTGCAAACATGTGTACTTTAAATGATAATACACACTTCCTGTTTCTGATCTGCTGATCAACCTGACTGAAGAGAAAACAGTGTACAATACAACAAACATCAAGAAATCTGTAATAGTCTTACCTGTGATACACTGAAATTGACCATCCTCTCGTTGAATTGTGAAGGCCTCACCTGGGTTTACTTGCACCAAGATTACCTAATAAGAGCAAAGAAATTAAATTCAGTCACTCGCTCCAGAAACACAGTAAACTTATTCGGAAAAATACGGTGAGAATGAAGACATTGATGTCTCTATTCGACATAAGTATGACTAAATAGTTGTGATCTGTGGACGTAAACTGTTGTAATTCTCAGTTTTATGGGTTTGGCCTTGCTCCATGCAGTAAAAGTACACTTTACATGTCTGACTGCGTACATGTAGAAGCGTCTGTGCATTCTAGTTTCAGTGAAAACCTGCTGTCAAAATCTTTTTTTGTTGAATGGATCTGACTCTTTAACTCTTAGCGTACTTGCGTATGTGGAAAACGGGGAAAGGTTATACGTGCAATACGTGTACAGCAGTGATACCGTCCGTGTTTTGAGCAGACCCACGTTCTGCAGTAACGTTTAACTGCCATTTTAAAATGTTTTCTGCTGCATTATACACAACTATTAAATTCTCAAATCTGATTGGTCAGATGATGATTAATTTCCTGTAACAGCTTCTCTGACAATAGCACCAGCTATAATTCAAATCACAAGCTTATATAAATGTGCTAATTTCAACACAATTAGTGTTTCTATAGTAACAGCTATGCCTAATAAACAGATATAAAAATAATTGTTGTGATGGCAACTCTTTCTGTTAGGAGGCTTCTATTTAACATTTATTTAATCTGTGGAAGGAGAGTCAGGCATCCGTGCATTGTAAGTGTCAGTAAGTCTTCTGTCCTCGAGATACAGGACTTTACAGTTTTTTTGTTTTGTTTTAATAACTTTGAGAGAAAGAATAGAGAATTTGGTGATTTGGTACGACTTATTTACAGCTGCTATAATGTAGGGGGCTGTCTCGCAGATGTTCCACAACATTAACTGCAGCTATAAACATTTACAAGTATGACATGTCCTGCACAGATAAATTAAGTAATTCTAATCAGTGCCAAACTGCTGTGGTGTAAAAGGAATAAAGCACTTTGGATCATGCCACTATCAGAATATTATCAGCTTCGAGTTGGCACGGACAACACGCCACCCCGGAGTTAATTATTTTCCCGTAACAGCATGCCTATTCATGTTTTATTCCTTACTTTAATATCAACCAGCGTTTACAGCTTGAAAGCAAACTCGAGCATAATCATCCTGTTCAACTGGAATGAAGGACAGAAATCAGCAAACGTAACATCACATCTTCGCAAACTGAGGTCTGCCACTCGGTGTGAAAAGCTGGTTTTGTGCTGCTGTGTTTCAGCTGCTTCATCATCTTTAATCAATGTCAACTAATTTACCAAACTGGCTAATGAAAGTGAAATCTAAATATCTTCCATGCTGCTCCATTTTAATCTGAAGCCATAAATCATTCTTGAAATGCAGTTAAAGGTAAATTACAGAGAGTTCCTGGCTATGACTTTCAAACCCACGTCACAGAGACACGCTAACGGCACTCATTACAGGGACACTTGTTCCATGAAACCAGTCTGAGTCAGCCCTCCGCTGAGCCTTTGTTAAGGAGCATTCATGACACATCTGGCTTAGCTGAGAGCGCTGAACTGTTTCAGCAATGCAGGGGGGCCTGATCCAAAAACCTCCACCAGGAAGTCTTTTAGGAAGAACTTTTCGATGTTGTGAATAAGCTCATAGCCTGGAGTCTTACACACTGAGATTATGTACAGAGGGGAGGGAGAGGGAAAAAAAAAAAAAAAAAAAGCATAGAGGCTTCGTCAAAGACTGAGGTGACGCCATGGTGAATGAGATGCAATGCAGCTGAAACATTATTAGCTTTTGTGGCCTTGTGTTTTCAGGTTTGCCATAGCGACCACTAGAGAGAGTGACTGATCTGTCAGGCTGATCATCGCACATCGGAGCCCATCATTCAAGCAGAAACTAATTCTGAGCTTTCCATCATGTCCACTTATGCTTCATTTGGGGAACAAAAAAATAAATAAAAAAAAAATAAATAAAAAAAAAAAAGTTGCCATTTAACATCAAAGAACAAATGAAAAGAGCAACAGATGTGAATGAAATTCAGTACAAATTTAGACTCTTTCACATTTTAGGCATTGACATTTAGCGACAGAATTGAACCGTGGGTGAACGAGCTTAAAACAGCGCTTCCCAAACTGGTCTTTTTTCATCTGATCCCCCAGACAAGCCACATTTTTTTTTTTTGCTCTTTCATAGCCACACCTAAACCAAGCCATCAAGAAAACTAAAATACCTAGTTCAGTAGTCCATGGAGCTGGGAATGGGTGAAAATGTGCATCATCGCCAACCTGAAGAGGCTTGTGGCACCTGCTTCAGACTACGTTAACACATTACCCATATCGGAATAACACACACTACGCTACGACCTGCCACACGCACAGCTTCAGTGACACATCATCAAAATTACAGCCTCAACATAACATGCAGCAAAAAAAAAAAAGTTGAACAGGGTATTACACAGCAGGGGGAAAACATCTAATCAGGTTACAATAATGCTCTAAGCAGCATATTCTCTTCACACTGAGCACATCTCGTATTAAAAATGCAAATGAATAAAGAGCAGTCGCGCTGTGTGCTTTCGCTTTACCTCAGTCTTGTTGCTGTCATATTGTCTATACTCCCACGGCATGGGGCTCCGGCTGCGGGTCTCCCCCAGCACAGCCATCCTCTGCACTTCCTTCTCACTCCCTCTTCCCATTCATGAATGTCAGAGAGACGCAGGCACGCACGGTGCACACGCGTATACACACATGTTCGCGTACACCTACGCACGCAGCGGTAAACAGTGATGCATTAGCAAAGCAGTACTATCAGGGGGCGGCTGAGGGAAGTCTTATTGAATTAGAGTCAAGATGCTACAGTCGTTTGGCTGCACGCGCATGCAACAGTCTCTTCACTTGCTCGCGTCTTTCCTTTGTTCTGCAAAACGCTGGCTTATCCGTCCCCTTTTTCCTCTTAATGACAGCTCTCCAAATCAATTGTATACGCAGGATACATCACGATTCTGGCTCTTCTTTTTCCAGAAGCATGCACCGAGTCAGACACAATAATATGAGTGTAGAAAGAGAAAGAGAGAGAGAGAGAGCGAGAGCGAGAGAGAAGGGGTGTGTGTGTGTGTGTGTGTGTGTGTGTGTGTGTGAGTGAGAGAGAGAGAGAGAGAGAGGGCGAGAGAGCGCAAGAGAGAAGGAACAAACTGCCACTTACTGTTGCCCGCATCTCTTCCCATTCAAACGTGCTTGCTTCAGCAGGGCTGGCCACTGTGTCAGGAATCTCGTCCGCCCGCCCGGGGGGGGGGGGGGGGGGGGGGGGGGGGGGGGGGGGGGGGGGGGGGGGGGGGGGGGGGGGGGGGGGGGGGGGNATGCTGCGTTCATCAGCACTCTCTCCCGCTCTCTCACTCTCACACACACACACACACACACACACACACACACACACCTCCAGGGGGTTGGAGTCACCTTCTCTTTCTTTCACCCACCGCTCATGAGAGTGGCGAGGTAGAGCAGCGCGATGGACACATGGAGGGCCTGCCTGAACTCCAATCACGCCCCCACCCTGGTGATAGACGAGGAGGTACGACTCGCTTCTGGCTGCTAGCTGGAATCTGTTTACTAGATACAGGGAGCATAGCATGTATTTGCTCTCTCTTGCTTTATCTCCTCGCCTGCACTCTCTGCAGCAGATGGATGGCTCTCTCTCTCTCTCTCTCTCTCTCTGCCTCTCTCTCTCTCTCTCTCTGCCTCACTGCCACCTCCGGTCTCCACAGCAACCCCTTCAACAAATAAGCCGTCCCGATGTCCGCAGCGTTCCATGTTGGAAGAGATGAGAACAGCTAAATCACCTGTGCGCTGCTCGTGAGTGAACGGTGGAAGTGAGGCAGAAAGGCTGAGGATAAGCAGCATTTTTCCTTTAATTCAGAAAATGGGCTTGCAATCATCACTTCATCTTTACAGCCATATGCGAAGTCTAGACTGGACTGAATCCTAGCTTAAAACTAGAGGCTGACAAATAGGAGCGTAATGATTTGTTCTGCCAATGAAGCATGAAACTTTCACTTCTGCATTTATCTACATCATCATGTCAGCCAAGTTGTACCTTAGACTTCCTAACTAAGTGCCCTAACCCCGACCGGCAGTAAAGCAGCTGGGAACGCACTTATTCAGAAGCTCAACTCATTTTTTGTGCACACTTTATGGAACAGTACACGTTCGTGAAATAACTAGGGTATTCAAAAAGCACTGTACTTTTAATAAGGCTTTATTAAGGTATAGTATTTGGAAGCAGAAGATTTACAGGCTTGTCAGTGTATATTTAGTGAAGGGATGACACAGTTAAAGAAAACATTAAGACACGGCGCTTGTTGCTGGCTATATTAAAACTCTCGAGCACACACATTGAAAGCAAGCAAATAAATGAAATATGTTACGTACTCGAACTTTGACGACAGCTAACCTGGTGATCTTTGTGTTTGACATATCGAGGTCATGTCATCCACTGTAAATATATATTTGATATTTAATAATACAGTTTATAGGCCTGTGCACTGTGGTCAAGTTCATTAGAGCTGTGTTTGGACTGATTCTTTTTTTTTTTTAAATCCATGAACTCTGACAGAGAGCAGCTGTGCTTTGAATATTTTATCGACTGATCTGAGTGCTGGCAATTTAATTAGGAAAAGAAATCTGGCAGATAAATAAAAAAAAAACAACAACTTCATTTTTAATTTTTATTTGATATCGGATTATGGTATTGCGTTCACGTAAGATGCGTTCAAGGAGCACGGAAATACGAGGCGTAAACAGCTATCCTTCTCGACTGTCCACCTGTGATCAGACGGCCTTGCATGTACGTGCGCGCGCACACACACACACACACACACACACACACACACACACACACACTCTGACACTCCCAGCACACCATCTCTCATCCTCCCCCCCACACTTTCTCTCAATTTACAGAGGGACCTGCAGCACAGCTTCTATTAATACTATGATCGATGTGCAAGAAAATGAGTTTGGGGGCCTTCTGCTGAGTTAAAGGACCTCCTCATTAGCAGCTGTGTTTTGGCACTAATCCAGTGGCTTAAAGAACAGTTAGCGAGGGAGTATTTAGGTGCACGCCACTTGATACAGCACCACCACACACCCTGTCTCAGGCTTAGAAGGAACTTTCATTTGAAACAAACCATAAACCTTGAGTAGTGTGCGTCAGACAAACAGCAATATGGCACAAAAAAAAGGTGGTAATAAAGCTCAAGATAAAAACAGCACACAAACCCAAGGCTTCTAAGCAATTCTCTACTGTGCACTATGTGTTTGCAAACCAGGAAGCTTAGAATTCTTTTCAAATGTTTCAGATAACAGAAGAGAGTTTAAATCTGGGAAACCTCTTCTGGCAAGATTGCCACATAGGCAGCAGACCGACTCTCTGTCTCTCCCCAACCCTGCTCTGTCTTCACCAGTGCTGTCGATGAGGATCTTGATAAACGACAGGAAAAAAAGAAATGGCAAGCAATCGAAATTTGGAAAAGACAGGATTCTCTCACCACCACAGAACAGACTACAGGGGGAGGGGAAAAAAATAATTATTGTAATAACCACAAATTATGACATTAAAATGTCAAAGATAAGATATTTAACATATTCCCCAGCATGAGTAATAAATGATTTGCTCAGAGAGATTAGAGATGGGGACATGTAATTCCTTCTGTGGCGTCATGGGCACAGTGAACTTGCTGGGAAGAAGCACAGGGCTGTCAGGGAGGGGGAAGAGAGAGTGATTAGCAAACACGGCTACAGCAGTTAGCGCTGGCTTTATTGCCCTGGAGATGGGCCAGCGCTGGTGTTGCGTTCACGTCTGTTAACGGCTGACGTCTTTACCCCTTCCGTGAGTCAAGGCTCAGGTTCCTCAGTATTTGTTCCTCTTTAACTGTTTACCTCTAAACAATGTGGCAAAGCAGCCAAGTGACTATGAAACCATAGTGTGTGGAGCTCTGGATTTATTAACAAGAGTTATGCAGAATGGAAAGCTGGGAGATTAATAACAAAATATACATTTATATATTAAATAGGCATAAAAAAAAGGATATTAAAATAAGAAGCCTGATGCTGCCGGAGTGGTGGACTATCTCAGCCTATTTGATCTATATATAAGGTGACAGCTAATTTCTCCTTTCAGCAGGACAGAGGAAGTTGTGGAGAACATGGTTAGAGTGATGTATTTCCTGAGTCTTGCAGCAGTCTGCTCCTTACTGTCGGCGAAAAGGGAAAGATGCAGTGAAGTCATATGAAACCATGTGATGATTTTGATGGCCTTTTTCTAAACCTTGTACATCATGACTTGCGGTTTCTCTGTATATGCCACAAATCTTTCATGTCTTCTAATGCCGTGTTGGAGGAGATGTTGCAACTTTCCTGCCTACAATTGGTAAAAGCCACCGAAAAACACCCCCTCAGCTTTATTAAAAAAATTTAACTCGTCAACATGGGTTAGTCTTCTCAACTACTAGCGCCTTCCCTGCTTACAGACGTTAAATCAACACGCCTGCTCACACTGTGAACATGGGAAGTACATCTCTACTTTTAAATTAGTAGCAGTATTGGCCTTAGATCAGGTGATTGGCACTACTTGTTTAAATCTATAACAATGACCATAGTAGAGTTATCACTAAAGTTAGTTGCCTAGCTCATTGCTAACACACCTTGCTATTGTTGCTGGTGGTTGGCTAGCTTGTTGCTAACTATTGTGTGCTGTTGTTGCTCTAAAAAAAAAAAAATTCAGTTAAATCAGCTTTTCATGAGCTTTACGTGCTTTGACAGAGCAAAGAAAAGACACACTTACGCTGGAGAAATCCATGCTTTTTTCCACTTCACATGCCGAGGTGGGAAATTATGTTATTACAACTTATTTAGCAAATTGCTACTTACAAGGCACCACGAACACAGTGTTATTACACTGATAAACCTGTCCACCTCAGAATTAGAGGGAGGACTTTTCCATTAAGGACCATGTTGTTGGCCGCAGCTCATTCCTCAAGCTGCTTTGCCTGAAACAGAGCTGACTGTGTGGACATACACAGCATGATTCAGGTTTATGTATAGGCCTGCATAGATACCAATACTGGTATCAGGTCTCAATCTGATGTCATGCACATTTCCTCTTGTAAAATATGCTCCAATGGCAACATCCTATGACTATTTTGAATATGTTTCAGCAATCTAGCTGTATTTCACGATTAACAGTTAAAGCAAGGCAAAGCAGACTGCACACTGGAGCTACTACAGCATCTTCCAACAATACAAGTTACCCGCTAAAACATCTTATGGCCTTTAAACACAAATCTTTAACAGAGAGTGTGAGGGCAGCTGACCTGAGGGCACTGAGCAGTATCAGTGAGGGCGGTCATTAAAACGGATGCAAGGTGCCATTAATTACACATACGCAAAGGTGTTCGCTAATGTAGAACAGTGAAGTGAGCATGTGCAGAAGCTGAGAGCACTCCCGTTCAGCGAGCACTGAGCACTGTGCAATGCATGTTTCTTTTCCACACTGCATTTCCCAAACCTCTCCATCTCATTCTTGTTATATAGCTGGGGAGGGGTGGGTATAGATCTAGTGTAGTAAGTGTTGTATTGTTTTTTTTGTGGTCATCATGGTGAAAGGTCAGCCAGCAGGGTCCAGATCATTGTTGCTTGGCAAGAGAACACCTTTACATGTACAAACCCCTTCGCTGAGAGCTTTAGTTGCCTGATAAGGGCTGCAGGCAAGAGCTTCTTCAGCACAACCTTTTACCAGACCTATTCAAGACATGGGGTGAGGGAAACTGGTCTTAAGGCATTTATCTGAATTGTATCTATGTGACATTTGAAAGAGGTCGTATATTTTCCCTCACTACAATGCCCAACTGACACTTTTCCACCAGATGGTATGGAACAGTTTAGCAAATTAACCATAATCGTCCGTGCTGTCGCTATTTACACCACCAAGCATTCCACTCTGTATTCCTGTATTCCACTCTGTAAGTCCCCTTGCTGAATTTGGTTACTCTTCTTGCTCAGGTACCATGCAAGCAAAGCTGGGACTTATGGGAGGAGATAAAAACAGTACAGAGTACTGACTGACTAAACACAGTCATCACAGACGTTCTGATTAATGCCTGGCTGGAACTGCTTCTCTAATGGCATAAAGATCATCAGGTTAGTGTGGTGTCTTAGCTTAAGTTTCTCATTCTTTTCAAAAGTTTGTTTTCCAGCAGATTTAAGAGGCCAGCCATTTAAATAGTTTAAGCAATCTAAAATGACAATTTAATGTTTCATATTCATTTTTAATTTATTTACTCACAAAAGTAACATTTTTTATTGCTATTAGCTTTATCTGACATTTCTTTCCCTTGATCCAAATAAAATCCGCCACCTTCTAGTTAGGGCAAATCCCAACTGACTTCCTATATAACTACCTCCTAATATAACACAATGGAGCTGTACACCCTAGTAAACTCATGAACAGTATAGATTGCACATTCTGCCATTAACAAATATTTTACTTGCGAAACGTGGAAACACAGAGATATGCCTGGTTCCATTTCAAAATCATTTGTTTGAATTTCAGGTAGTATTTTATTACTCAAGTCTATCTGATAAGCTCCAGTGAATCTCCTAGTTTTCACAGGTAGAGTTATGTGATAAGAAAGCGAAGCTAGCACTTGGCTGGGGTACCTATATATCTGCATTTGCATCTGTTGCGGAGCCGTGGCGTGTCACGCTGTTCAGTGGACAAGTGTTATTAATGTGCAATGACTGGTAGTAGGTCAGCTGTGCATTGCTTTAAGGCTCAAGAAGAAATGCCATCTGGACAACCAGCTTTCCTGGAATTTAAAAAGGTTGTAAAAAGGTTGGAAAGTTCTAAATCTAAAGTAGAGGAAACATCAATGCTTGGCATGAAGATAAGGTTATTTGCAGTTTTTAGCGGCACTGAAAGCTTAAGTTCAGACAGTTAATGGACAAGTGTTGGCTAAAGGAACTGAAGATAAAGATGTGTAATTCTGTCAGTGGCATTCCGCGTCAGTCCCACTACAACCCAAACATCAAACAACATATCACATTTACGGTTGTTTACCAAGCACACATTTTTATTATGATTTACAAGCTTGAAAACATGCATACGATTTACATTCACAACAATTAATGGCACTCCAAAGAAGAGTGATAAACACCTAACCCTGACTTAAAATGCAAATAACCTCATTCAACTGTTCTATGTTGAGAGAATACAAATTTAGCTTGCATATTGCATTTTTTTTTTTTTACACAGGCAATATTGTGGAAGCCAATATCTCCATTAGCAACATATTATGGCACTCTAGCACACAGTGAACTGCATTATGTTGAAGCTCTTTGCTTATTTGTCATCTCAAAGCTTGAACTGCTGTCAAACAAAACAGCAGTACACTACCCAAGCAAAAAACTGCTTTCTATCACCCAAGTAAACTTTCTTTTCTTAGCAAGGAGCTGGAAGCAGATCAGATGCATGAGTGTAATGCCAGTCATGTGCATCCAACTGGGTTTTGGCAAAAATACAGTAATAACTGCACAGCCCACTTGGTGCCAGTGGTGAGAAGTGAGGTGAGGGTGTTAAGCAGTGAAGGCAGGGCTCTGACAGGATAGAATGAGAGCGTCACTGCGGGGAGTATTGACTTACACAACGATGGGCCCGTGAAATCAATCTGACTGGAGGCGACTAGGAATGACTGTTCTCCAGACTTGCCTCTCTGGTGTATCTCCTAATGCTGAGACAGGGTGGGTGGTGGTATAAGACTAATAAAGCCTGATGCAGTTTGATGCAGCTGCATCTCCAGCATGGCTTGCTTTTCAAACAAACACTATTAACACTATTCAAACTATTGAACACTATTCAAACAAACCATCTATTAACCAAAAAAAAAATTTATTAAAAAGGTAGGTTTGTATTTGGCAAGGGAATATGTACTAATTCCAAAAAGCTATAAAACTATTAACTATAATCCATCCTGAACTGAGGTAAATATCCAATGAGCATGGAGAGAAAACCAGAAAATAGTAGATACCAAGTAAAATGAGCTGTGTGACGTACGTCCTCAGTCCTACTAGCTGCAAGAGAACATTCAGATCTTACCCAGTTCTAAATCCACATGAGACTCAAAGATCTACTACATGTCCCAAATCAGGTCACGGCAAACACAAAAGCCAAATTTCAGTCTGCATTTTGCAGGACATCAGAAGAGCTGAATAGGAGCAGCCCGGTGCTACTGAAACCTATTATGCAAATGCAACCTTATCCTTTTGGTGTTATCAACATGCTCCTGGTGACAAGAGTAAGAACTCAGCTCCAGCGCAGTGAATAGAAAGTACTGTTATTTGAGACACTCTGCTAGCCCTACCAAGAATTTTCTCAGCCATTACCGTTTTCTCTCCCTTTGTACGACGCACGCACACCAAAAGAGAGCGGAATCAGAAAGAGAGAGGACGCATTGCTATGGAAACATTGCTTAGTTCAGCAGTGACCAGAGGGAGAAATGGCACTGGGTTAGACAGAAAGCCTAACAAGATTAATGATTGCTTCTGACATTTTATTATTTGAGCAGGCACAGATCTGGCCATTACTCAGGTGCTGTGGTAGGCTGTAATTCATGAATCCAGTGGACGGAGACTCGGTGTAGGTACGGAGGAGTTGTCGTCTCTACGTCGTAGTACCGGAAGTCAAAGATAACACCTATTTACTCTCCATTTGGTCCAACCACAAACGGGCGTACCTCAACACTTCTGGATATTTGGTGAACGCTGATCCAAAGGAGATGTATGCAAAAACGAGTGAGATGCTTTCAATGCTTGCCTGCTGTAAAGGATGGCTCAGCGTCCTGTTTCACAGGAGTCCGGAGACGAAATTGTGCTGGCCACAACTCACTGAGCTCCATAGTAGTGACCCCACCTGTTTACTAAAATAAGCGACCGAGTGGCCTGTTTGCCTTCGAGGTCTCACGACGAGTCCCACAAGATTGGTTGCCTGGAAAGCTAATTAGCTAGACTCCAAAGTGGTAGCTTATGTAATAACATAAGGCTAGCCTAGTAAGCTATTTAGGTGAAGCCCATGAGAAAGTCACCAAGTCACTGGCAAAGTAAAATATTATTTAAGTCTATATTATGAAATTTTTGGTTTCACAAGTGTCAATAGGAATCATTTTCTTTCTCTTGTTGCTGAACCTACGGACATAGCTATAAACAAGTAAAACTCGATGCCAGCTGTATCAGAAGGTATGCCTCTACCTCCAACAGATCTAGTCCTATTTATTACTAATTTGTACACCTGAAATAGTCTTAAAATATACTTTAAGCTGTAAGGAAGCTACTGAAGAACAGCTATTTCAGACATTTGTCATTTTGAGGAAAAAAGTAATATTATGAAAAAAAATGACAATATTATTTTTTTTTTTTTAGTATGTTAGTACGAAACAGTAAGTTTCCTCTACACATCTACTTTCGATTAATTTTAATAGTTACCAGATGGAGTGGAACTCAGCCACAGCCACAGCCACACGGTGTGACACAGCCACACGGACAACCTGAAAACATAGCACTTCCATCACCTTGGGGTGGCGGCATAAAAAAAATTAGACTGGCCATGAAATCTGCTTGTCCAGGGCTACCGATTTGTCCAGCCCTTCTAGTCTTGCTCGAGACTAGAAAGCGGAGAGACGTGTGGTGGCTGAGAGTTGATGGAGGAGACCTCTCTTGAATTCGTGTATGTGCCCCAGTGGTCCCTGATCTCTCTGTGAAATGGCTCACAATGTTCATGTACTTAATGTCCCTCCTCAGTCCCTGTTAGGCCTCAGTCAGAGAAAAGAGAAGAAGAATGTCAGGCAGCCACCAATAACTAGCTACTACATCCAGAAGTACTACTCAATATGCAAACAAAGCATGATGGAAATTTAAAAAAAAAAAAAAAGAATCACTTATCTTGTACATCCAAGCCGCAGGGCAGACAGCAAAACTCTTTTAAAGCAAAGTGCAGCTCAATCTCAGTATTTCTCCCAAGAGCCCCAGCTTGCTTAGAGGGTACTCAAGGGTACTACAGAGTCTGCAGGGGGACTGTCCAACATGAATGTCACTTTTCATGCCGCATATGGAATTTACCCATTGGTTTTGTCAACAACTACAAAAAAATAGAGGTTTAATTCATTTGGGAAGCCCTATCATTTTAACATAGTTCTGTTGCCAGCTGGGAGTTGGCTGTTCTCTAGCAAAGAAAGAAAATGCCCTTATGCCTGAACAAAAGAGCAATGGAATAGCTCTACCAGAGAGTTTCTATTCCCGTATGAGCTTTGTATATGGCCTTTGTATGAGGCCAAGTTCATTCCATTTCAAGATTTTTATGTTCTCTAAAGACACTGCTGAAAATTTTGTACTTTCTCACATACAAGGCGTGACTTTGCTCAATTATTCTATGTGGGCAGTTTATGACAGTTGACCTTGAGGTCGCTCTTCAGTTTCTACCCACTCACTTTCATATATGAAGATGTAGCCTTCAAACATCATGCAACCTTTTCAACTTACGTAAATATGCCTCATTCACGTAACTTCTGTTCGTGGCTGAGAGGTGTGGAACCTGATGGGGTCTTCTGCTGTTGTCGCCCATCTCAAGATTCGACATGTTGCGTGTTCTGAGATGCTTTTCTGGTCATCATGGATGCAAAGCGTGGTTATGCGTGTTATCGTAGCCTTCCTGTCAGCTCGAACCAGTGGAGCCATTCTCCTCTGACCTCTCAAACAATGCATTTCTGGTCACAGCTGTCACTCATTGGATGTTGTTCTGTTTTTGGTTTTGCAAAGACTTGCGTATAAACAGCAGATGATCTTCAGTGGCATCTAAGAGTTATTCTGTACTGAAATTCTGGGTTGACCACGATCAGTCAGTAGGACTGTGTAAAAATATAATCTGTCGACGTACGTTTGCAGGCAGACCGTGGTTGTTGGTGCGGTGTCAGTTTCAGTGACTCTAGTTAAAGGGAGGGTATTCTAATGTTTCATATGAACATTAACTACAGCTCTTGTTCTGTATCTGCATGATTTTATGCATTGCTCTGCTGCCACATGGTTGACATGAACAGACAGGGGTAAAGGTGTTCCTATTAAAGTGGCATATTTCACTTGAACTTTGAAGCCGAAATCACATGGGCTTTATTTAAATTACAGGGGTGATATTGTACTGGCCTGTGGCCGCAGAAGACAGTGTTTATACTGCAACACGATCATCATTACACCAATGAGTGTAATTGAAATAAATATCAATATGCTGGTTTGTTCACTGTTCTTGTCAGATGATGCATTTTAAGTGAGCTGTGTTGTACTTACAGCTAGCCCAGTGTGGACTGTCACCTCCTGTCCATGTACACTGCTGTACATATGGGAATTAAGTTTTCTTGATAAAGGCAAAATGCAGTGGAGCATGGGTACCGTGTACAGAACTACTGTGGCGATGAGATTAGGACAACAGATAACATACCCTAGAGCACAAAATACTGCCCCTTCACACAGGGGTATAAAAAGGGATATACCATTACCAACAGTGCTCATCATAATTCAGAAATGGAAAGAAAAAAAAGATTGGTATAACTTAAAAACAAAACCAAAAAGAGAAGCACCATGGTTCATGTGTGGCCCAACACCATCCCCACCCCACTGTAACAATATGTTCACTGTAACATAGATCCATACTGACCATTAGATTATCATCAGCAGCACTGTATATGATCAAATGATGTTTGTTACTCCAGGGAGATTTTCACTATTTTCACCATTTTCACTCAGTAGCACCTTCACAAGTTTTTTAAACATTTAATCGAGACATAAGAATGTATTTATAGAGTTTCTAGTTACAAATCATATCTAATAGCAACCAATGTAATCCAATGGCATAAATATTTAAAAAAGAATGATTTGATTATGCTTCAGTGGTCCATCCAGTGTAAAAGGCCACAGTGATTGACAGTGAAGCGTACTGAATAGGGCACCAATGGATGATGTGCTTAGTGCATCCAGCGTCAAATGAGCCTTACTGACTGTGACACTGTCCAGTAAAGTAATGTTTATGTCACGACAATCGTAAGTAAAATAATGGCTATGGTACTACAATCGTAAGTAAAATAATGCATTCCCATGAGAATATCGTAAAGTTCATCCTCGTTTCTGCTTTCGCCGTGGATTTTTATCCATATTGTCCCCATTTCTGTGGGTATTACCGCTGTCCCTATTCCCGAGCAGCTCTCAATGCTAGTGTCAATAGCGCCCCCCTTGTGCAAAATTTTTGACCAAGTTGCAATCCAGTTCCATGAGGTGCCATAAATTTGCAAATATCCAAACAAACAGCGGACCAGCTGAGTACATCCATCCATCCATCCGTTCTCTGTACCTGCTTAACCTACACAGGGTCACGGGGAGCCTGGAGATGTAGCCAATGTGTACGGGACTCAGAGCACAAGGCGGGAGACACCCTGGACGGGGTGCCAACCCATCACAGGGCACACTCGCACACACACATGCACCCATTCACACACTACGCACAATCTGGAAATGCCAATTAGCCTACAAAGCATGTCTTCGGACTGGGGGAGGAACCCGGGTTCAAATTCCGCACACATAGGGTGGAGGCCGGATCCGAACCCCCAGCCTTGGAGGTGCAAGGCAATAGTGCCAACCACTAAGCCACCATGCCCTCTGCTGAGTACAGCATGACTCACTCAAATGTACTCCTGTAAACCAGTTGTGAAGGAACCACCCTAGATTTGATTCTGATTATACGTTTTTATTTCAGTACTACAGCAGGTCAATGTCTCGTTTGCCAGTTTGGGAAAGTGTGTGCTGTCTGGGGGAAGTTTCCAGTCATTAAACCCCACCAAGAGACTTGTACTAGAAACACTACTACTGCTTTCTTTTGAGCTTTTGCCTATAAAGGTCATTCTGATTCCAGCTCCTATCTTGACAACATAGGAAAAATGGCTGCATGTACTTTCAACCGAGCTTGTATGCAACCTGAACCTATGAGGCACTTTGTCCTAAATAGAATGTCAATATTTGTGCTCTTTTTGATAGGCGCATACACGACACATTTACTCACACAGAACTCGGTCCAGCTTTTCATGTTCCAGGATATCGCTTATGCGGATAAGACTATTACTATCCAACTGATAGTAGATGCTAGTATGATGGCATGCCATAGAAGACTACTGCAGCCTCCTATGGAGTTGTAGGCCACTCAGCTAGAGGTGTGGACACATGGTGGATAGTATGAGGGAATGTTTTTCTGCAGTATGTGGCGCCACCGCATGCATTTTACACGGTTATATCTATGGCGGATTAAATATACAAACAATATCGAGTCAAGTCAAGTCAAGTCAAGAGGCTTTTATTGTCATTTCAACTATAAATAGCTGACGCAGTAAACAGTGATATGAGACAACGTTTCTCCAGAACCTTAAAAACAACATAAAACAACAGTCACCTCATACAACATAGAGTTACAACACACAGAGCTGAGGACTAGACTAAGTTGTCCTAGCCACATAAAGTGCATCGTGTGCAACCTAGTGCAAAACAAAACACGAGACAATATTCAATATTTCATCAAACGCGGAAACATTTCATTTCTTCTGTCTCTTCTGTCTTCTGTCGGCATTCCACTTTGAGAAATGCCTATATCTTTCCCACAATGTAATGAACGGCTGAACAAATGTTTAAACAATTTTAAGTTGCTTAAACAGCCCCAGGCTCCAGTGAGGAGTGTGGCATTTAATCTGTCTTCTCTCCGAGATATCTGTGAGAATGACACGGTCAAGAACAACTGCCAGACTTGTGTCATAATAGACATCAGACAAAGTGCAAATGAAAACTGAATGTGCTCATCATTATTCCAACGGGCAAGCCTCTCTGTCCAAAACACTCAACCTGCAGAACTACCTAACCACAACCACGCACAAAACTGGGCAGGACTCGGATTGTTGAGTAACCCTAGATGCACAGACTTTGCGTTATGGTTACTGACAATCCTAACGATTCACTCTTTAATACACGTGGGTTCACAGTATGCAGGGCCAATATTAACCTACTCAGAAAGCAATTATAGATGAAGGTGCCTGGGGCTTTATGGGGTCTGGTCAATGCTGAACTGTACTTTTTCTTATCACTGAGGAAGCACCACCAAGAGGACATCTTTTGTACCTTTTGTATGCATCTTCTACCTGGGAATGTGAATGTGGTGTACTTTTGATTAGCTTTTAATGTAATGTAAAAAGGTACAGCGATGGAACTTAAGTTCCAATTATAAACCTTAATTGAGCTTAATACAGGCATTTGCATGCACTTAAAGGAAAAATCCTCCTTCAAAGACTTGCATATAAACAGCAGGTGATCTTCAGTGGCATCCAAGAGTTATTCTGTAATGAAATTCTGGGTTGACCACGATGCCATTCAACTACCCGCTAATAGTGCCAGTGGGATTTAAGCACTTGCTTTCATCTCTATCTAAAGAGACTGTCCAGCTCGCTCACCCCCTCAGTTGTACACTCTCCTCAAAACAGATCAGCTTCCAAAGCTTCACCTTTCACGCTAACGCTGCCATCAGCTCCGTCCGTCTTCCACCGAGTCTGTGCTGTAACTCGGTGCAACTCGTCATATTGCTGCATTGCATTCTGGAAAGCCGAGTCCAACGTTTGCTGAGCTACTTCTACTTTCTATTTTTAATTAACATGACATTGAACTGATATGCTCATTTTTTCCATTTGTCTAAGACAGCTGAACTTTTCTCACCCATTAACACTATTGTAAGTGTGTTAGCAACGCCCCCCTGTGACCTCAGCATTGAAGACCATTAACTTCTCATGGGGAAAACTAACATACAGCGCCTACCAACAAATTAGCACAGCAATCTCTAAACACATCTCATACTGTATAATTCAATATAAACATATTCAGTGTGTTCCGGGGTGGAGTTTTACTTTAATCATAAAGAACACAGATGCTAATTAAAGTTTGTACACAATCATATGCAAACGAATATATAAGAACAGCCAGTCACCTAAATCATGGTCTTATCACATTTCAGACCAATCTGCAATGTTATCCTTTGGGTGTGACTTCTGAATGAAGCATATGGAGATAATCGCAGCAAAAATGTCAGGTTTCGTTTGAATAAAAAATTATTTTTATTTGCTTAGAGAGATATAATTCCGCATGAAGGGACACTAAAGATTTAAAACGGACAACATCTGGACTATTTAAGCCTTGTGGTTTACAACGTAATCTTCTCTGAAGCAGGTTGCTATAGTGATTGAGCTACCTAGATATTGAACCCCTTTTGTGATACCATTAAGCCCAGGTTAAACCCAAAGCTGTCTCGTTATCCTAAGAGCCCTGCTTTGTGATACACCTTTCTAGCAGCAAGCATGAGGTCTGGGTTGCACTCAGTGTTGTGGCAGTAATGGCCACACTAGCAATGGGTTATAAAACTCAAACATGGCTTTTATGTCTACTGCAACAGCAATTGCCATTCACAAGAAATATCAGTTCTGCCTCCTCGCAACAGTGTTAGGTTAGATTCGTAGCACCCCCAAAAGGTACACACGCACAAAATAAAAACGTTTCAAGGTAGTGTATAAATCCTGAGCTGTGAGAGGTGGCAGAAAATAATAAAAACATAAAAGGGCATGTATCAGGGCTGATGGGTAGAGCCTTGCAAAACAAAGAAAAAGGAGAAAAATGGTTCCCATCTCTACGATCTTTACAAGTGGGTAAACAGCTGGGTACCTTGGCTATCAGGTAAATAATAGTCAAGAGTCTGAATCATCTGGGTCAAAATCTGCCGCAGACAAACAGGCAGGCAGAGAGAGAGAGAGAGAGAGAGAGAGAATGAGAGAGAGAGAGAGAGAGAGAGACGAGCACAGAAGGAAAGGGAGGGGGGCGGCAAATGAATGGAAAATGTGAATCGCGTCATGCATATTCCGCTTGGTTTTTCGTAAAAGAGTGGTGACGATGCTGCTAGGCAGTGACTCCTGCGCAACACTGATATTTGGCCTCACTAGTTTCCACTCTAATCTGGATGAAGAGTAATGGACCAGTGGTGCGTTAATACCAAGCAGTACACTGGGCAACAAGTGCGTTGGTGGAGGGTGGTGGCGGAGTGAGTGTGTAGCTCGAAAAGGTCATGGACAGTGGGATCAGACGTCAGACTGCATTCTCAACGAGTGCACCATCACAATATCTTCAGGTCCAAACCAGCTCTTCTAGCAAACCGGTTTCTCACACAGCCTGTATACGAACACGCCACACGATCACTTCTCACACACTTCAAATATTACCATGCACGAGAACATGCCACTTAATCGCACCCTGATTTTGACCATGTGTTATCTCGCTCTCTAACACACACTCAACTTGTCAAAACCATTAGTGGACAACATGCAGCACAGTTCACACCTAGAGAGGAACCCTTGACAGGGATTTGAAGAGGAGGGCACAAAGCCACGTACTTAAATGCCAAAGCACCAAGATACGCGCGTGACTTCCGCTACAGATATTCTATAATTAACACCAAGCTAGCCCTTTCTGTTCATATTAGTGAAGGGTAATTACTATTCTAATCCTGCGGTGAATGTGTGACGTGCAACCTTTTATAAATCAGAACCGCATCAAATAGCGTATGCGTAGTCTTCCCTTGATGTGGTGGTGGTGGGGGGGTTATACTTTTCTCAGGGAAAGAAAATAAAAAAAAAAGAGGGGCTAGATCGAGATTCTGGACTGTTTGTGAAATTTCCAGAAATGAGGTCACTGCATTTAACAAGCTGCAAGATTTATGAATGAGCCAAGCAGCAAGTGATAAAATTAACAGAGGGGAAGAAAGATGATGAGGTAATGATAATGAGAATGGAGAGAAGAATGGCATGATGGGATTTACATTTTCTAGCTATTTTAGTGTCCAGTGAAGCACAGAGCTAACTTGGATAGGAAGGAAGAAAAAAAAAAGGCAAAAACTTTCACTTCCCCCTTTAAACATGGCCAGCACAAACACAGCAGAGCCATCTCTCAGCCTTGTTCTCATTCACATCCTTCCCTAGAACACCACTCACCAGGCCAAGGATGTGAAGCACTGCCTGACCAGGACCATGAACCTGCTTACAGCCTGTTTTTGGATGCATAACATGATGCACAATTATATTGGCCAAACATTTTTGCAACATGGGCCTGATTTTAACATAAGCTTTTGATATCGAATGACAAATTCAAATCAGCACTATAAGGTTGTCACGGGGTGAAATTTCCACGTTATGATAACCTAGTCTAAAAATATCACGGTACTAGTCGACATTTGAAAACATATCAGCTGTAGTGACAATTAAGGGAAAGTTTTTGTACAGGTTCCCTTTGTAAGGGAAAGTTTCTACTGATGCTGTGTATTCAGACTAGCATTAGTGAATAATGTGGACACCAGAACAACCTTCCTTCAAATAAAAATGAAACACGAGCATCTGACAATAAATTATGCTGAATGCAAACTGAGTCATTAATCTTAGCTGTCTGCAGTCAGACCCTGGCATGCCTACTTGTTGAGACCCATCTCCGTTGACCATGCTGGGTGGAGGTGGAGGAGGTGGTGGTGTGAGGAGTGGCAGATCTGGGCTGAGTAACTGGCCGGACTCCAGTGGAGGGGTGTGTTCAGCCATGACTCCCTCATTCAACCTAGAGGAGGCACAAAAGACACAAAAGTCAAGCCAGTTATGTGTTTGGACATAAAAGAGCTCAGAGCAACTGTAAGAACAGTATAGCGATGTTAGTGATGTCATTACTGACGTGTTTTAATCACGGCGAAAAATTCTATATTCTCATCTATATTGTATAATACAAGTCCTGTGTGCTGTAGTCATTTCGAGGAATATCAAGTATCCCTAAAGGCACAACGAAAACTCACTGTACACTGACTAATACATTGTTCAATGTGCTTATTCAAAGACCAGGAGAATACTAAAAATGGTCTTGGAGCATATCTACACCATTACCCTTATAAATAGGGCTTGTTTAATAGCAATAATAAATTAGCTAGTTAGCGGCCACCAGCTAGCAGGCATTGGCAAATGACTATGGTTTAAGAGGAGAAACACCACTTTGGGGAGTGCTCTTATTGGGAAAACATTCACAGCAGTCAAGTGCCATATTAGTCAAGAATTGCAAAACAGCTTCACATTAATATAATAACGCTTCACATTTAGAGTTTAAGGATTGCATAATTCATTACCGCAAACCCAAGATCAACTTCTCTGCTTATTTAAGCCTTAAGTAATAGCATGAACGTAAACACTGAGTGAAAGGGCACTATCTAAACTCCAACAGTGTAGAAACACTTTTTAAAAAAAAAAAAAAAAAACTTTTTTTTCCCCATTTACCTTCCTGGGGTCAACGAAGGTAGAATACTGAGTAAGTGGCACGTCAAATGTCACTTATTCTTCACCCAGTGAACACTTTTAACACAGCTGTGTGCAACAGAGCTTATTTTTAGCCTGACTCATTGTATTTAAGGACTGAGCTGCCTTGGTGATGTGAAACAGCACAAAGAAATCTCTCTTTTTCCCCCGTCACACTTACACCACCACAACCGCCACACACAATCAACATAAGGCAAATAAAAGCCCATCAGTCATAGTATGGATCCGGTGACTACAAAGCATGAGTGCATGCGTGCTTGCGTACACGCACNCACACACACACTTGTGTGCTCTCTCTGATTGATCAGACTTGCAGTGAATCATAGACAGGGAGCTAATAAGTAGGAAATGGCATGTGTCCTTGAAGCTAATTAGTATCTGGCACATGCATTAATGGAGCTGATGGTGATCAGCTTAATCAGCCAGCCAGCCCCCTGCTTAAGTGTCAGGGGTGATGTGTGTAAGAATGAATCCCACTAAAGTCCTAGTTTTGGGCTAGTTTTGCATGAGGAGTTAATGTAATAATTACCAAATGCAGGGGTTAATGTAATAATTACCAAAGTATCTCTGGGATTTCAGTCCTGTCCAAATCCATCATGTCAGTAATTTTCTATGTGAATGCATCTGGAAAGATACATATCGTGTCTGAATTAACATCTTGGTAAAACACCCATTACCTCCTGCGGGAAAAGAGGTTTTACGCTTCCTCTTCAGTACAGACACTTCCAGGAAACACACTTCTCTACTGTTTCCCACCAAAACTAACCCAGATATAAAATGCAGAACAATAAAACAGATGATGTTTGTTAGAGAAGTGACCCTTCTGGTGGTTGTAGGTAGGTTATTACATTCCCAGCACAGGTGAAGATGCTAGTCATGTGACCTACTAATGCTCACATAGGCACACACCGTGTTGACACTGTTGAGTTATACACAGATCACTTATCCTATGCAAATCGGCAACACTACCTAAACGTCAAAAAGTCCGGAAATCATAAGAGACTTGGTTTAACTACATGCTTTTGAGGAGCCACAAGGTTTAGAGTGCTCACTGAATCCACTCAAAGAAATGGTCTGTTTACACAAAAAGAACGGTCCTAAATATTGCCTTGTTAGCTCTATTGTCATTTCATTAGCTGTAAGAAAATGACTGACAAGCGTGTAGGAGAACGTGTTCATAGACCTAAAGGCGTTCGCTCCTCTGTCAGATGCTTTTATCCAAGGTAACTTACAAGTGAAGCAAAATACAAGCAAAACACAAAGAAAGTGAAATGAGCTTATGGTGATATGCTGCAACTTTCCACGATATGATCACAGACAACTGTGTAATAGAAAAAGGTAGAAAAAGAACAGAGAGAGAGAGCTGGAATAAGAGCTAGCACACAAAAGCAGCACACACAGTCAGAGCAGCAATGCTTACGTAAGGAACACAACACAATGGGCCACGCTGTTATAAGAAAATAATCCACAACAGGGTGCTGTGGAGTTACTATTACTAACCCTAACCCAGAAGGTGATTATTTTCCTGTAACAGCAGTTGTTTTATTCCTCTTATACCACAGTGAATTTGCCAACAATTTGCAATTGTGTAATTTATTAACGAATGTCAAGCATTTTAACCAGCTTCGGCTAAATCTTATGTTACATTTAATGTTATATTTAACACAAGGCAAGTTTCCTGTTCCTGTTATCACTTTCACTATAGCAGCTATAAACAGTCTCTCAGCTTGTCTTTTTTCCTCTCTCAAAGTTAATTAGACGAAGCTTAAAGCTTGTCATGTTAATGAGCAACCAGAAAGCACAAAGTCCTCCGTCCTGAAGACTCTCCCATGGGGGAAAACTTACTCTTACATAGTGCCGACATTGGAGACTCCTTCTACAAATGTTATACTGAATGCCCTTTCGGCTGCTCCCGTTTTTATGCCGGATGCTCTTCCTGACGCAACCCTCACCAATTTTTCCGGGCTTGGGACCGGCACTGAGAGCGCACTGTCGCACGCAAGCCCGGGAATCAAACCAATGCCACAGCGGTGAGAGTGCTGTGGCCTAACCACTAGCCCAGCAGGGACCCTTCTTCTACAAATGTTATACTGTTTAAAAATTCTCCTTACAGAAAACTTCACCTTATCAAAAATCATACATTTTTTCTTTCCTGAATAATAACACTTCTTTAAATCCATTTATTAATAGCTTTAGTTCATGTGTAGATTCTGCATAACTCATTCCCTGTGAATGAGTCGCTATAGAAACATTAACATATTAGAACAAGCGCGATTTTGAGCTAAAGATGGAACTAATGTCCAAGCTGCAGTTAAAGAAAATTGCATCAAAACCCTCAGATTTGAGAATTCTACATCACTGTGGTATAAAGGGGGATTGAGTAAAATTCCCCATATTCCGCACTGCTGCGTCATTCTCACAGAGGAGGTCAGAAGAGAAGAGTGCTAGAGGGTGGGGTAGGCAGTGCACAAAGCGCAATCCTGCTCCCGCTGTCCCTCTCAGCCTCACGGCCAGGTGACGTAAGCAACGGAATGCAGCCTCAACGTCCAAACCTGCTCTCTAAGGAGCGAGAGGCCAGAGTGCGAACACGACTTCTTATTAGAACCTGAGGAAAGTGAGAGAAGAGAGGGCGCACTGACAGCCAGGCTCATGTGCTACACCTCTGAGTCAGCTGCAATTATTTCAAGTGGTGATGACATGAGCTGTCTCCCAACCCCTGTTTGGTCACACACAAGGGTTTTCGTTTGCAATGTCACAACACTCGACAACACCCACACAACCCTACAATTCCACAATGATGAGGATTTTACAGGTCAGCAAGAAAACAGGGACGCAGTGAGGGAGAGAGAGAGAGAGAGAGAGAGAGAGAGAGAATTGTTAATAGCGTGCAGGTGTTACAAAGCCAGAGCATAAACACTCAGCTGCCCGTCATCTGGACCTACAGGTTATCTGTGTTTGTGTAAAGCTGCAAAATTGTTAACAGACCTGAGTTACTACTTCAAAGAGGCTCATGAGGAAGAAGGCTGCCAGCTCTTCCCCACCTAGCCTGGCACTGCTGGCTTGCAGCAAGGCAAAGACTGCACTGGGAATTAGCTACACAGGAAGAAAGTTGTTTTTTTTCCCCCCAAGTGGCAACTAAACTATAAACAAAAGATTAAAAGATATTACAAAGTACAGTCTCATGGGAAAATCTAGACTTCGTCCAATTTATAATATAAAATTCATTATTTTAACTAATGAATCATATGAACTAATGATTTTCGCTTTTCTCCCCGTACAGTGTGGAACATATACCTGTCTAACACGTGTATAGAACAAAAGAACGGTGCTCATATGTGGCCCTTCTCCAAACTGTTGCCACAAAGTCAGAAGCACACACTTGTATAGCATGTCTTTGGATGCTGTACCATTAAGATTTCCCTTCACTGGAACTAAAGGGAACCTGTTCCAGCATGACAATGCCCTGCGTGCAAAGTGAGGTTCTTAAAAACACATTTTGCCAGCGTTGGAGTAGAAGAATATGAGTGGCTCGAGCCCTGACCTCAGCCCCACTGAACAAACTGGAGATAAACTGGAACGCAGACTGCATCCCAGGCCGCCTCGCCTGACACCAGTGCCTGTTTCCACTGTACTCGAAGACTTAGATTTATTCTCGCACGTTCCCGAAACAAAATGATAACTACGCTCTCTGCACCAGGGTGTTAAATGGTTTTGAAAATGTTAAGCTATAAGCAGAAAACCATGACCTGAATTTGTATAGTTGTCATGTTACTCTTTCATACACCCCAAACCTAATACAAATATCATGGCTGGTTAGCTGACCATCATATGTAGCTCATGTTAGCAGAAGTGATTTTTAATGTTTTGTTTTTCATGGCCCTAGAAACTTCTGTGAAGATTATTTACAACTCAAAAAAAAAACCCTCATAGATTGCATTACATCTACCGAAACCTGATTAAGAGAGTCAGGGAAAATTTAAGTCTGCTGTAAGGACTTTCCCAGGTTTCTGTGATGACACCTTTCTTTGGAACTAAATAATAAAGTGTGAACTCTGTGCTTAAAATGGCATTCTCTAGACAACAGGAAAAAAAAGACAAACACAGGGACAAACTCTGGCTACACACGACCCTACATCAGCCACTTGACTGAACGTTATCAAATCTCAAACACGCACAACTTCCTTCCTAATTTTACCAATGACTACACTGAAACTAGGCTCTCACAAGAGAAAAAAAAATTCTAAGGCTATGTGGGTGGGGAAATAGAAAATAGTAAAATGAGAATGAAATAAGAAGAGAGAGATGACCCATGAACACATCTGCTCATCAATTTACAAAAGAAGAACGACCAAAAAGTCCCTTGTGGAGATGCAACATATTTAAAAAGAATTTTAAAAAACTCCTGCCCAGACCTGAAGATAAAAAAAAAAAAGATATTGCAAAAAGTTAACTTAAAATATATATTTTAAAAATACAATTATAATACAATGAACATACTTATACATTTGAATTTAGGGAAAACAGCTGTATACCCAAAAGCTAAAACTGTTATTAATTATATAATTACGTTTGATGGGTTTGTGCTCACTTTATGCGTGCATTGTTAGTTATATCACCTACCTACCATCCGACTGCGCAGTATGGCCTGAACAAAAAAAAATGAAAAATAAATGTAAATAAAGTGACGTCCAGGTTCAAGCAGATAAGCACAGCTAGGTTGGTATGCTTCTCCTGAAAGCACAATGAGCTTATGACATTTTTCCTATGAACATTAGTCACATGAAATGCAGCTTAGAGTTCACTGGTTTGAAAGTACTAATTACTGAAACAAGACTATACACTACTCCCATGCAAAAGAATGCACACTGACAGAAAAGCACACTTACTATGAACTACAGGACTGGACAGCTTTCTTCACTTTATTATTAGGTTTTCAGTTTCATTGATTAAACCCTCAGTGCTTTTCGGTTTCTCAGTACACAGTTTCAGTAGCTTTTTCGATTGTTTTGCGCTGCACATCTGGTTGAACTTTAGTCTGTAGTCACAGCAAGGTACATAAATGCAGCTCAGACTTTGAAGTTTGTGTATACACACTGAATCTGGATTGTCAAACTCCGAAACTGAGGAGCGACCACAGTGCACAGTTCCATGCCAGTTCCAATAAACCTGATTGAACTCATGCTGGAGTTAATTACAAAAATAAGCAGGGGTGTTAAATCAAAGAACCCCAAAACTGTGCAGTGCTGGACAACTCATAAAATTCATTAGCGAACACACCGAGCAAGTAAAAGCTCCAGTGTGCTGCCCAGGCTTGTGTTTTGGTGGACTGCTGACCAAACTTTATTTATTTATACATAAAAATTTTTTTTTTTAAAAAGTGGCACGTAACATAATTTAACAACTTATGGCAATCCATACACTATGACACACTATGCTTTTTTCCCCCTCTTCTAACCAAGTTTCTAATGTGGCACATTGTGTTTGCACCCTTGACAGAAATTCAGCATAGTTTAAGCTAAAAGATCTTCCCTCATCACATCACCTGTGAACTATATTAATCAGCTAGCATCTTTACAGTTACATGTTAGCTTTGTACGGCGCTTCATGTTGCTCGGTTTCATCATACTTGCTGATTCTGAAAAGACCATCCATCATCCATGCACACAAATTAATCAGCCGAGTAAAAAAAAAAACACATTCTACTACCTGCAAGAACATGCTTCAGCCGATGGGTGTAGTGCAGCAGGTGGTTGGATTTGGACACTCCACATCATCGCAGCATCGAGGTGTGTAACGCTGTGAAGCACGTTAAGTTTAATAACTAAAAGCTTTTGCTTGCAAGTCAATAAGATGCATTTGTATGCTATTTTGGTTGTTGACCCTATTTGTCCATTAGGTAGATGTGACATAAAAATGAACGGCTTGCTCTGGGCTGGGGCTGGCGATTGGTTCACCCCTGCGCACAGCCTTACAACTGTGATACAATATTTGTTACACAACATAAAACGGTCTATATCTGGGGTCTGATGTTCAAGGACTTCCTGTCAACCTAACTTCTCCAAATGGCATATGAGAATTTTAACAGCTGCATAAGCTGCAAAACCCTAAATATTCTGCACATCTGGGACAATTAGTCTAGTCGCAGATGCACCACCACAAGCACCACTTGTCTCCTAACAGCCCTTGGGAGTAAATGCACTAGCTCAATTCCAGGGTTACATGACATTTGAGTTTATACTGACAGGAAAATTGTTCCATTGCAAGCACAAGCTGGGGATCTTAGCTCGCCATATAGATTTTCCCAGAGAATGTGAATAAACAACAAGCTATCTGTGTACATATTACTGACTAGCGGTTTATAAGCATTATGCCAAAGTCACACAAGAAATGTGCCGTTTGAGTCGCCTTGCGAAATGAATATGACCAAGACAAGACCAGAAGATTTGCCATGGGGGGGGGCTGTATTGTGGTGTGCTGTTAGCAATTTAGCTATGACATAGCATTTTGTCTGTGGCTATCGAGGCTGTGGTAAGAATAAGGAAACATCATAGAAGAGTTCTGCTGGCTCTGCTCTTCCTCTGAAAGAGAATAAGGAGAGCTCTGAATGGGGAAAACGTGTGGGCTTTGTACATGGCAGTTCATCTGCCAGCCTAGCCGAGGCGGTTATTAGCAAGCTGGCCAACTCACCAATCACGAAGAGAAGAGGAAAGAAGAAAGAGAAAGAAGAAGAAAAAAAGTTAAAGATGTAAAAATGTACAGTCTGGCCAGGAAGGTTTATTTCACACTGAATGCCACAAAGCAATATGACAAAAAGCGCCTTTCTGAGGTCAGTTGTGTCACTGTTCACTGGAAGAATGAAAGCCACTGAATGCGGCAAAATATACAGTAATGAACAAATATATTGTAATAATTGTATTGTGGTGAAAGATATTGTAAGAAGGTTCCTATGAGGAACAGCCGGTCTGAGGAAAGCGGCCACGAGGCAGAAAGAGCTTTTCTGTCATGGCGGAGCACTTCCAAAATTTAAAATGTGTAACTTTTTAGAAAAGCACCAAGTTCTCTCAAGTGCCTCTTATCTCCTGACCAGTCACGTTGCAGTCTGGCTGGAAAGTGAGTAAAACAAACCTGGAGGACAGTACTGGTAGAGGAGGGGGGGGGGTCTTGTTAGTGAGTGAATGTGAGGAGTTTAAAAAGACATTCAGTTTGAGATACAATAGCAATGACACTGAAACACAGTAACAAATGTCAGCTCTGGGATCTTTTGTATTATTCCTGTTGGTATCTGATGCCACAGACTGGTCACGTTTAAACAGCTGCATAGCCTACAGAGGTCTAAATAATGTCTACAAGCACAAGCACTCCTCTTTATTTTTTAATTCCAGCCATTTAATGCTGAAAATTTAATGTTTATTCTTAATAATAATAATAATAATAATAATAATGTCGACTAGCATGTACTAGGTGGTGGAGTCGTTATGGTTAGTGTGTGTTTCACATGAGCCACTTTATTTTTCATGTCAGCATTAAAGGCGCTCGGGACAGCACTTTTTCCGTAGGGGAGAAAAAAAATAAAAAACCCTAGGCCTTTATGGATCACATGGACACATGGAGTGTGTTTTTGACAGATACTGGGACATCTATGCAGTGCTTAGGAAAAACACTTGCGTTCATATTTAACATGAAGATGACAAACACAGTATCATTTCAAAAACATTGGGTTGTATACATTAATGAGGAAAATCTAGCTTTATGACTGACTCACAATCACCTACTATAAATGTGATCACAACTTTTTTTCACACACACACACACACACACACACACACACACACACTCCTGAACAAAATCTGAAGACCAGGGAAAATATTACAAGTATTCACACTTCGCACTGGTGGATCGTAACCA
>CM074958.1:13702568-13718440 GCA_037577455.1 Pangasius macronema
TGTTTGAGTTTAAATGCAGTTTTCAATAAATTGCCAATCTCTGTTTTTTTTGTCTGTTGCTCCTTTTTCTTCTTTTGACATTTTGAAGCAATTCTTACAACCTGGTTATGATTCACCAGTTCGAAATGCGAATACTTGGAATGTTTCCCCCGGTCTTAAGATTTTATTCAGGAGTGTATATATACATAAACACACATTACACATTACACATATATATATGTGTGTGTAAAAAGGGAAGGGAACATATGAATACACACACACACAGTTTTTTTATTTTGTAGTTATGTTTAAGTGGCATTTCATAACTGTGTAGTGGCTCTAGGCGATGATGCCGGGCTCTGTGGTCACGTGACACGTGCACGTGAGCCCCGCCTCGCAGCAGTGTTTGGAAACACAGTGTGTAGCGGTCAGTATGGAGAAGTCCATGTTCACCGCGAATGGACACGAACCTGACAAAAGAAGCTAACGCAGCCGGACAGCATCCAATACAGACACACGGGCTAATGTAACAGCGCAAGGTAAATGCTGAAGCCAATAAACAAGGCTTAACATTTAGCATTACTAGCTAGCTAGTGTTTATCTTACCCAGCTAGCATACTACCGTTAATTAGCTTTGACACAAAGTTAGCTGATTAGCTTAAAGTACCTTTTCTGAGGTGGTAACTATTAACGGTATAAAGTGAATGTTTCCTGGTTGAACCGTGCTAATGAGTTAGCAGGTGGCTAATAACTGGGGCGGCTCGGCTAGTTAGTTATTTAGCTATCAAAGCTAAAGTAAACTTGGCTCTGCACCAGGCTACATGGAGCTGTATGATACCACAGCAGCAGCAGTTAGCTGTCTGAGCTCTGTAAGCCTGCTGTCACATATAGGACGTTTATCCTGCAGTGATCCAAACTCAGATTATGTGTCAATGATCTGGACTTTCAGTCACAGAAGCATCAGGTTTCTCCTCTTCCTTCGTACGTGATACCTGTTCTGGATGCTAACAACACAACTCAACTCAACACAACAACACAACTCAACACAACACAGAAAATGAAAAACACCCGAAAGATCTGATTCAGCTCAGCAGATTTGCTGAGCCAGGTATATCACAGGGCATGAAACAGTAAACAGTTTAGAGCAGTGGACCTCCAGGATACCAACCGGAGAACACTGGGTACCAGTGATAAATATATTTATATTTATCTTAGACATGAACAGTTTAACATACTGTCCAAAATGTGCATTGAGTCGAGGCAGCCATTTTTTTTCTTCCCAGAGCTTTATGCTCCTGAATTTTCCCCTGAGAGAACACACTAGACTAAAGTTACCATTATCTATAAGACTACTTGTTTTAAAATTTGGATTAAAGTGAGGATTGTGATTTAAACCACTGTAACTGTATTCCAAAAATCATGAACCCCCTGGCTATGCTTCATGGACCCCATTTTGAGAAGCACTGTTCCTGTGCAGTGGACCTCTAGGATGCCAAACACACAGCTTTGGGCTTTAACTGAAAACAGGTTGCACTGTTACATCCCTTGTCTTGCTTGGTTGCATTTATTTTAGATATGAACAGTTTGACATATTATCCATTATGTGCATTGAGTGTGAGATAGTGAAGCAGCCTAATTTTCACAACCAGAAATGCAGAACATGCATTTGGTGATTTCCTGTTATGTCACAATGTCCAGCTCTTGTGAGTCCAGCACGGTTTTGTGATTTCTCTGATCAATTATATCTCACTTAACTCGTCAATTAATTAGCAGGTTCAGTAAATATATTTCACCATTCAAAAACAATATTCATGCCAAAATGCAGACAGTGGGGGGAACAATAGGCACTTTTCCAGCAACGTGAGAGACTGGGGCAGTCATAGTGATGTTACATTCCTACCCACCAGCCAGTTCTCCTCTATCGCACCACAGCTATCAACCAGGAAATGTGAACACTAGCGTAAGATGCACAATTTCTGGGGCTTGTTTTTATTAATAATTGTTTTGTGTTTATTAAGTCAGTGGATAAGGAAAATGTACCCATCTGTTTATCCTGTTGGCTGCAGAGTAGCATGCTTGACGTGGGAAAGTGGCCAGTGTTTGCACTTCTGCCTCCTGAGGAACTACGTCTCATCCGCCAGGCCTGTGTGTTTGGCAACGCTGCTAATGAGGCCATCTATGTTACAGTTAATGATGAGGTAGGCTTTCCTCTACACCACAGGTTCCCCGCCCTGGTCCTGGAGTACCCTCTGTCCTGCACATTTCAGGCTTTTCTCTGCTCCCAACACACTCCAACTGATTCAAATTGATTCAAATAATCACCTAATTAACAGCCCTTACTGAGTTGAAGCAGGTGCGTGTGTGAGAAGAGGAAGCAGTAAAACATGCAGGAGAGCGAGTTCTCCAGGACCGACATTGTGGGACCTGTAGCAACCTGTAATCTACACACATTATATACACAGTGTAAGTTAGAAAAACAGCTCAGTATGTTATGTGCCCAATGGATGGTATACTGAAACAGAGGGGAAGGAGGATTCTCTCTCTCTCTCTCGCTCTCTCTCTCGCTCTCTCTCTCTCTCTCACACACACACACATTCACTCTCTCTCTCTCTCTCTCTCTCTCTCACTCACACACACACACACACACACATTCACTCTCTCTCTCTCTCTCTCTCTCTCTCACTCTCTCTCTCTCTCTCTCTCTGTCTCTCTGTCTCTGCCCAGCCCCCTCACCCGCCTCCCGGACTCTTCAGAGAGGACAGATGGAGTTAAGCTAAATATAGACCTATAATACTAACATAAGCCTTGTTTGTATCCTCGATAGTGTGTTAATCTGTGTGTTTGTCAAGCTATTTCCACTTTGGCTTAACACGATCCCCTTGGTGTTGGGATATAATCCATATACACACATTCAGATCTATGTATCTTCCATTGAAACACAGGTTGCAGGTTTAGAGATTTGTATTCCTTGATGAGGGTAATAAGTGTGCCTTTTTCTCTTATTCCCTTGCTAGAGGCTTTTTGTGTAACTGCCACAACAAGCAATTTGTTATTTTTTTTTTTTATAAAAATGAATTAAAACCTCTCTTTGTTTGACTCTGCAAGTTAATACAGGCCTTGCACATCATGCCAACAGAGAGTGCATATTGCTGTGCCTTACTGCATATCACTTAACCCTTGTGTTTTTTTTTTTTTTTTAGGTAGATGAATACTGTGATATTTGAGAACTGTTTCACTTTCATGTAGGGGCACACTTGATATATGTATATGTAGCTGTGTGAACTTAAATTGCACTCGTTTAACTGATCCATTCCTCCTACTTTTGCTGGTATGTTTTACTGTTTAATCCCATAGAGCTCTGGTCAGACTTTGTACATGCCCAGGCTTTCTTGCTTGGGGTTAACGTCACATTAACACCGTTACTGACCCCTGGGGACCTCCAGAACTGTAATTATGTCTTCTGTAAGATAAAAACCTGAATGTATGTACATCAGATTGTGCACCCTGGCTGTACTGTACTAACCTGTAATCAGCAAAGCTAAAAGCTTAAAAGCTGCTTTAAGGGGTCATGAAACATTCAGTTGTCATTCAGCAGCAGATGTTTTGTTAGTGTCGGTCTAGTTGTGTTTGGTTTTCCGCATCATGGATTATAAACTGTAGTCTGCAATGATGGTGAAATTTATCATTGCAGACAGTGACGCAACAAATGTTTAATGTCAACACTCATTTCATGAGCCGATACCTAACAATTTATATAAATTATGGCTGCTGTATAAGTGTAAAAGCTGAATCTATCCAATTGCACTTTTTTTTTCATCTGGTTGTTTTCACAGGTGTTTGCTTTGGGAACAAACTGCAGCGGATGCTTGGGTTTGGGAGATGTCCAAAGCACCATCGAGCCCAGACGGATAGACGCCCTGTGCGGGAAGAAGATTATCTCTCTGAGCTATGGCACAGGGCCGCATGTCGTCATTGCGACTTCAGGTCTGTCATATGCCTACCTGACGTGTTATAAAAGATGTTATAATATGGTAAAATTGGAAAGTATCAGAAGTGTTTTGTTTTTGCTGTTTAAAGGCAAATATGATTGTGGAATGCATGGTTTATATGATTATATATTGATACATTAAACTTAAGCCTCTGCCTTAAGGCATTTCAATGAGTTCCTCAGTATTTCTGCATAATCTGTACACTGAGAAGTAAACACACCCATTCTGATTTAAAAAAAAAAAAAAAAAAAAATGCACCCATTTTACAGACACTTATCAAGTCAATATTTTTCACATTGACAGTTATGGGAACTGGGTATCTGAAGCTTTAAAATTTACCTCACTGAACTTCTGTTTTAAATGTTTCCAAATACATCGCCAGATGCTTTAGAGACTGTTTTATGATAGCTTGGCAATAAGGGCTTGGCCTACAAGTAACCCCTGGTTGCTTCAGTGCTTCTTTCTCACTCTGATGAATGTGTACATCGAACTCAAGTCCAGAGTATGAGGAAATCAAGGAGGTTGAATGTTTTTAAAATGTCCCAAAGCCATATCAGTTTGAACCAGAATACAGGGTTGAATGATTGCAGTGGATTTATAAAGAGCTAGAAGGGAAGGAAAGATTGAACTGGCTGTTGCTCCAGAGTGGCCTGGGGCAGATAGAAATCGATGGTGTCCGTGTGGATAATGACCTCCCCTGCCAGACAAAATGAGGATGAATAACATGCCAGTTATTCAGGAACTTGAAGTGCCTGGAGATGAGACAGTGACTACGCTGTCCGTCACCAATGATGAAGTCTTCTAGGTTCAACCCTACAGATTTGTGCTTAAAACGATTCAGCCAAAACCAGAGAGACTTCATGGCCACATGTCAGTTACATGACCTGGACTAATTCATTCATTCTTCTCTTACCTCTGCTGGTGGAGGTTGCAACAGGCTGAGAAGGTCTGCCCAAAACTTCTCTAATCCCCGGCCAGATATTTCAGCTCCTCCTGGGCAATCTCCAGACATTATCAAGCCAGATATGTGAACTATGTCAGCTCTAATGGGAACCAACCATGGGGCATTCTTGTAAGGTGCCCAAACCACACCATCTGTCTCAGATTGACAAACGCTTTGGGTTAGTGTCAGCTCTGTTGGTCGCCATACCGGTCTGTTTTTGAACATGGCTCTCTGTTTCCTGGCCAACCCTATTCTCACCCTAGTACCCAGACTAATTGTATATAATTGAAACAAATTCTGTTTTCCAGCAATCTAAGCTAGGTGTCTGATTTGTAATTCCTTTTTGTCTACCACTGAAGCCGATTTTTAATGATCCGGCAATCAAATGATGTAACCTATTGTACATTACATTATGCACAGTTTTCTCTGATGAATGCTACTTCCAATGATTTCCATCTGCAGGGCTTTGTTGGGTAAAGTAGTTACAGATTTATTATTGTTTATAGGTCTTTATCATGATATATTAAAACTCAATGACACAGCTTTATCAGTAGTATGGATAACAAACAAGATGTCTTTCTAAATGTTATAGATGTTTTGTAAAGGTGATCTCAACTTTTCTTTACACCATTCTGCATGATGGTATTTACTTTTAAACAAGTGAATTATGCTAAAATATGGAAAAATCTTTGGAATCTACTGTGCAATTCCATTGATATGCAGTCTGAACCCACTGTCTCTCTCCTTTCATTTACTATACAGAAGGAGAGGTGTATGCCTGGGGCCACAATGGCTACAGCCAGTTGGGGAATGGCACCACCAACCACGGCCTGATTCCTGCGCTGGTGTCCACCAACCTCATTAATAAAAGGGTGACCGAGGTGGCGTGTGGCTCCCATCACACCATCGCTCTCACCACTGAAGGAGAGGTACTGTTTTTAGACATATTTAAGAACAAAGTAGTCGGTTTAATGTTAACGTTATGTAGCTGTTGTCATCATTGTGGACATTGGATTTTCTATATTTACTATATAATATGCTTACACCCCAGTCTAGGGTTGGGTCTGCTTACATCGGTATCACTGTATCCTTTATTAAGTGTATTAGTACCCATGCCAACTTTTCTCTTATCCTTTCATGCGCAGGTATATGCCTGGGGCTACAACAACTCTGGCCAGGTGGGCTCAGGCTCCACAGCCAACCAACCCACGCCACGCAGGGTCAGCAGCTGCCTGCAGAACAAGGTCGTAGTGAACATTGCCTGTGGCCAGCTCTGCTCCATGGCTGTCCTAGACAACGGAGAGGTGATGCAGCCCATGCTCCGTGTCAAATTACTCTTGCGTGTGATTAATAGTATGCTAATACAGAGCAATAACCTGATTTGTTCTGGTTTGCTTATATCTAATTCAGACTGATCAACGGTTTTATGTTGAATAAATGGAATAATCTCCCTTGCTGTGATTTATAGCTATTATGTGCTCTGACTGTGCCTTGTGCTGACAGATCTATGGCTGGGGCTATAACTGTAATGGGCAGCTGGGTCTGGGTAATAACGGCAACCAACAAACACCGTGTCGTATCGCTGCTCTGCAGGGAATCAACATTGTCCAGGTGAGGAAATAAACAAGTCCATGAAGTAAATCAGGCACCATGACTTATGTTTGCTCAGCTTCACTCTTTAAGCTCTCAGAACCCTACCCATATGTTTTTTTCCATCTACAGAATGAGTATCATTAAAAATAGTAGAAAAAATAAAAAGTTACCGAGTGTAAAAGCGTTCGCCCTCTCATCCGTAGATCAGGATTTCGAAACCCGGCAATGCCACAGCCATCCCTAGCCGGGAGCCCAATAGAGAAAAATTGGCCATTCTCTTGAGGAGGGAGAGGTGGCATTCTCTCTGCTATCAATCACAGCAGCAGCCAATCATGGGCATTTGTGAGCTCATGCATTAGTAATGAACCACAGAAAAGATGCATGTCTCAGAGGAAGCACATGATAGCCTTCACCCTCTTGGATTGTCATATGATATAGGAGAAGTGTTGGGTGGAATCTGGCTGAATTAGGGAGAACTGACTAAATTAGGGAGAAATTCGGGAAGATTAGAAAAACCAACCAAACAAACAAGAAAAACAGGGCAATAGGAGAGTGTAGTTTTTATTAGCTGATAACAAATAAAGGAAGGAAAACAAGCTTAAGGCTAATCTTACCACGGTTCTTCTAAAGAAAAATAGTAATGATCTGCTATGAGTTATACTTCCAATCCTTAACAGTAATCCACAGCCAATGCTTATGTCATACGCCAGCTCAGATAAATCAAATATGATCATGCTCCAACTTACAGTCATACAGAAAGAGCTACTACACACTGACTGGCAGGAGCAGCAGCCAATCAGGAGAGTGTGTGTGAGAGTGTACAAAAGCAAATAGGAACGCAAGAGTGAAAGAGCTAATATTATTCTATAATATTATTATTAGAGGATTCAGGACTCATGGAGTTTTAGCTGTTTTCTTTCTGAATTTGGTGGGAAGCTGGTGAATCATCGATAATAGTCACAATTGTGAAATTGTGACTAACAGGAGGTGCTTGTGAGTTTTCAAACTCAGTATATTGTGGGGAGAGTGAGTGATTCAACCCCTTTGCTTGTCTGATTTGTGTCTTTTTATATTCTGGTGATGGTTTCAGCTACAGTATTACAGGCTGAAAACTACATAGACAGATTAGATAACAAAATACACGGATCAGAAAATACACTGAGTAAACCAGCCTCTGGCAAAGCCCTACATTCACGGTTCAGCGCATGCAGCGTGCTGTGAAATTACAGCGGGACAGCCCATTTCTATTCAACCAGGGCTTGTAATGTAGCTAGCTAATGTAAGGTGACTGCCACAAGCTGACTGGAGCTGAAAGACAACCTGTAGTTCAGAGGTTTTGCTCTTTGAGCTGGTACTCTATAACTGTGATATTCACTCTTGCCAGCGTAGAGACTTTGTCATTAGATTTGGTGACTTTTTAAGGCAATTTTAATGACTTTGTTTAAAAAAAGAGCCTGGAGACAAATCTTGTGACTTTCTGAGCAGATGTTAGTGACTGTCCTGTGCTCAATTCAGCTCTCACAGCTGCTGCTTATATGAGTTGAGGGCCAACTCAATAACAGTACTACTGTCCTAAATAGTATGTCACTACATAATTGGTGTTATTACTATTTAGGTATACTACTTAGTGTGTATTGTGCTCTTTAAGGACACAGCCTTGAATTCTATCTAAATGCGTGCACAAACAGCTGTGAGATTATTGTGCAGCGCAGGCCACATTGTGAAATTTAGCTTGCAATAGCATTTTTCTACCACAGAGGGCAGGATAACTGTTCCAGAATAGACGGTCCTAAATTTTGTGCAATATAGAACAAATGGTTCAGTGTCCTATATTACACAGGAAAGCACTGAATTGTTTCAGGTCTATAATTCACTAACAGTATAATCTCTGCCCAACTCATGTTTGTTCACATTAGTGGAAAGGTAAACTTTTGCTGGCTTTTTTCTGATAAATTTTTATCTCTCCAGGTCGCTTGTGGCTATGCACACACCCTGGCGTTAACAGATGAGGGGTTTGTTTACGCCTGGGGTGCCAACGCTTATGGGCAGCTAGGCACTGGAAACAAGAGCAACCAGGCATTGCCCACACTCATCAACATGGACAAGGAGAGGTGAGAACAAACGCGCACGATCACACAGCATTTCCATCTCCGTGCGTCTGCACTGATTAAACACGTGGCATGTGCGAGATAATGCCCTGCTATGGCAGTGAATGGCATTGCTAGTCATAAACAATGTCTTCATTTTTCACTTCAGCTTTTTTAAATAGTGGTATAGGATGGTGTGTGTTTGTGTGTGTGCCAAATTCTCTGTGGCGGTGACAGTGCACTGAGTATACAGATGATCATTAAGACAAATTGCCATTAGCTAGTAGTTCTTGGAGAGGTTTATCTTGATGTAAAACAGCGACAGTGAAAACAGAGCTGTTGCCTGTATGTAACAGAAACTTGATCTTTAACAGTGACTCATTTTGAAAGAAAAGAAATGCTTAATTTCTAGCATATTTTAAAGATAAGTAGTAATTTCACAGACGTAAGTCGAAGACCATGTAGCTTTAACTTCAAGATCAAGATCATCACTCAGTAATTAGAGATAAGTATACGAGCTGTAAAGTCAACTGATTTACATATCTCTATCTTCTCCTGACAAGTGAGTACTCTATAATCGAGCATCTTTCTTCTGTTAACCTCCCAGACTTAAGTAACGTTTGACCATGGGTGGCGGGACCACAGGAAAAACGCCAGTGGTGTCTCGCTCGCTGTCTTGTATCTTTTATCACCTTACTACTGAATTAACACTGATGGTGCTTTTTGATGGAGCAGGCAAACTGCACACACACACACACACACACACACACACACACACACACACTGTAGATAGGGAGTCCTACCACCTTCACCGTCGCACACACACCAGTCACACATCAGCCGCTAAGACACAGAGCGGTCAGGTGCTGATGTGGGGTCAGTGTCGCGGTCAGGCTGTTCCCTTCCCACACAGCACGCATTTCTCTAGCACGGATGATGTGTTTGCCTGTTTTGCTACCCCTGCCGTGACCTGGCGTCTTCTCACTGTGGGTAAGAAGAGGATCAGCTTGGTTTCACACAGTGGTTTCCTGTCTGTAAATCTAGTCTTCATTAGTAGCACTTCACTCACATTCACTCGTATCATTCACTCCTTGTTCGGTAATGCCTATGATGTTATATGAGATTTTTGTTTTCCCTGGTTAGATGGAGATGACTACCTAACTGTGGCTCAGTCCCTTAAGAGAGAGTTTGACAGCCCAGAAATTTCAGATCTCAAGTTCCTAGTTGATGGGAAATGTATTCATGTTCACAAAGCTCTGCTCAAAATCAGGTAAAGGACTGTCCTCAAAATATTATTTTTAGTGGCTATTTATAATGAACACTAGGCAGCTCATCAAACCTTACTATATGTATGCAGGATTATATATGTATGTGTGTGTGTGTGTGGGGGGGATTTTTTCTAGGGAATTTTCCGTTTCCCGGCCACTGAATAGATAAAACTTAGTTCCTGAAGGCAATGCAAAACAGAAAAACCAAAGTAATGTTAATAATGCAGAAACATGCTGCAGCCTGCTCAAAGAAGTAGTCATACTAAAACTTTCAGAAAGAAGAACACACACTCAAGAATGTTTTTGCAGACAGTTTTAAAGAACTGTTAGTGCTAAGGCATCTGCATATGTTCTCTACTTCGAATAACAAGGATATGCTTTCATATCAGATATTTCTTTTCTGTGTTAAAAGGTGTGAGCATTTTCGTGCGCTGTTAAATGAGACTGATGATGAAGCCATCGAAATCCATCAGTTCTCCTACATGGTGTACCGGGCCTTCCTGGAGTACCTCTACACTGACACTATTAACTTGCCACCAGAGGATGCCATTGGTAAACTCAGACATTTACATACCTTTTTTATTGCCGTACACTGTATATGCCATTATTTTAGCTCTATGATTGTGTAAATACTCCTTATGTACTGTGGAACTGTGCCGTAATCATTGCAGACAGATATCAAAGAATCATACACTACCAATCAGATGAATGAATTAATTTATTTGAGTTAATTTTTTTTCATGAATAGTGTTTACTTCAAATTGTTTCTCTGAGCAAGTAGTTTTTGTACAGAGCGTAGGAAAACAGCCAACAAGTGCTTGGCTTATTTGGAACTAAGAAAAGACTCCTGGGTGGCTTCCTGTTGAAGCTGGTCGAGATGATTTCAAGAATGTGCAAAGCTTAATAATCTGATAATAAAAACTGTAAAAAAGCTGATAATAATCACATATAAAATAGATTTGATTTAACAGTTTTCTTAATCATTTCATAATGTCTTCCTTAATATTCTAAAGTAGTAGGAAATTGTAAAAATGAAGAAAACTCTTCTAAGAGTGGGTGTCCAAAATTTTTGCTTGATAGTGTATCTACTACCCTAGGCCTTATGATATTATCTATCAGTGTATATAAAATGTGATACATATTATATTGGATATTAAATGAGAGTTATGTCTGGTAAGAGTTAATACATTGACTCTTGGCTCTCTGGTGAAGTCCAGAAGATCTAGAACGATGGATGATGTCTCTCTGAGCAGATTTTTCCGACACGGTCCTTTGGTAATTTTCTCGTATTTCAGAAGAGAATGCCATCACACTGCTATCTGCTGCTGTCAAGTATGAGGCACGGGTAAGCACACACGCACATGCTCCTACGCAGTCACACTGTAGACAAAACACTCCGCATCCCATATGCTATCATGCTATCTGCAAGGTCAGGTTTCTAGAGCAGACATTCTCTCAACACACTGCAAAATGCAGAGGTACTTGTACAGAATGGCTAGCTTTTAAGGCATTCTGCTGTTTTATGTAGTGGAGCTATGAATGTCCCAACTATCGCATATTAGTAACAAAACAATGCATTAACAAGTACCAAAAGTAAAAAACAAAAAGAGCGACAGTGTAAAGATACCGAACGTAACAGTGACTATCTTTCGAGATAACAACACATCATAAGGTACATGGAATGAACGGAGTCACAGGAGTATCATGCTCACAGTCAAAGGCTGCATAAATGACAACAGTGCCCCCTTGTGGAGAATCTTCTGCTTGCTAAGCACAAATGAGTGTAAGCGTAAGTTACAGCGCCAGGTAGGTCAGTGATGCGTTTCCCGTGTGCAGCACTGAAGCATGTCCTCTGAATAACATCATTGTGTAATCCCACATATTTAGACATGTCTCGTACAGCATTAGCACACTGATGCTTCTTGTCCCAGAAGGGTCTACAGAAGTGGAACAGCAGGTGTCTATAAGGAATTTTGCTTGTGTTGAGTCTTTATTAAGCTTGATCTGCAAATTCTCTACATTCTCTACATGTTCAAATTATTATTTATTATTATTATTTTTTATTTAATTAAAGCCAAAAAGTACAGTTTTTCATGTGTGCATTGAGTGTATGTTGGCTAATGTTTCAAGTAGTTCGTATGTAACTTACAAGAGAAACTTTGAAATAATCTATGAAAGCATTTGAAATATATCAAGTGGCCTCGATCTACAGTCATATTTATAGTTTTACAGTTTTCTTTATCCAGTACAGAAGTATGCTTTAAACCTCCAATAAGTTAGTAATGTTTGGTTGACAGTTTTCACCTACTAGGGAACCTTTGCTCTTTGGCTGTTTGCTTGCTTCAGTCTCCCTTAGTGGTGGCTCTGGCATGTGGTAGAGAAGAAACAACTTTGATAATTGTTTCTAGTGGCCTTTCTCAGTGTACTAGTTGAGTTCCACTTTGCCATGTTTAAAATTTAACCTGTCACATTACAAGATAGTCCACTGTCAATATAGCCCGTTGTTCTACATTTCACATTTCAACATCAAGCCCCAGGACATGTATTTCTTGGTCAAATTGCTTCTTCTTCATTTGAGGACTTGGAAGAGTTCTGCTTCAAGTTCTGCGTCAACCACCTGACTGCCGTCACTCAGACCCAGGCCTTTGCAGACATGGACCACGACCTGTTGAAGAACTTTATTAGCAAAGCTAGTCGCTATGGGGCCTTCAAAAACTAAGCCGGAGCATGAGCCGAGTAGAGAGACATCGGGAGAAAAATCGTGGCTCAGCTTTGCCAGAAGCAGGCAGTGTTCCATGGTATGTGAAAGAGCAAGGAAGAACGTCCTTGGTTTGGATAAACCACTCCACAGGCTGACCACTTGGCCATGATGCTTTGAAGCTGCACTTCCCAGAATAACAAAAAATGCATTTGTGGTTTTGTAGGCTGCTGGGTAGGCAAACAGCTATACAGTTCTGTGCAAAAGTCTTAGGCACTTAAAGTATAAATAAATAAAAAAATTATGACATGTACATATAAAAATGACTATAACGCATGATGATGATTCCATGCCAGATAAAAAAAGCAATCATACAAGATGCTGGTGGTATTGCTTTTCATTTGTCACACTGGAAAGCAAAACGTTCACTGTGTTGCTTTTACTTTGCTTTATCTCTTTAGTGAAAAACAATCAGAAGGGACTTTTTAAAAAGAATTTAATGCTGACTTCACATCAGAATGGAATATAACGCGCTGTTGCGGTGCATTTCATTTTTCAGCAATGCCCCAGAGGATACGGCTTAGGGCTGTAAATTGGACAGTGATTGCACTTCAGTGTGGCACGACTGATGAAACTGAAATGCAGAGCAACTGAGACTCTGCATACAGCATTCACTTCTGATCAGAAGTCAGAATTTATTTCTTCAACCAATCCCCTATTGATTTTTTTTTTTTTCTCCACATGCAGCAGGCACATTGTCCTCCTGCCTGTGTATTGCATTTCATTTTTCCCTGCAGTGCAATTGCTTTTTGATCTGGCATGGAATAATAAAGAGCAGTAATACTAAAACAGACCTATATTTGGTGTAAACTAAGCCAAATCATTATCTGCCGTACCGTCCTTCGCCTTTAAATCTGCTGATTGGCTTGTGAGTTTTTCCTGCAGTTGGACAGCCTGCTGCAGTCTTTTTTCTGGAGGCTGTTGGCTGTTCTGTCTCTTCCAGTACACCAGACTGACTCCATTATGGTTTTATCTGGAAAGTGGCCAATTATGTATTATGTTTTTTTTCTTTAACAGTGTACACATTAGATTTTTTTTGGGTAAATCTGAAAACAAACAACTAAGACAGCCTATAAAAACCGGATGCCTGAGACTTTTTCACAGTACTGGATGATGACCGCCGGTACCTTATGGTGCCTTTGAAAGGGATTCATCTTTTTTTTTTCCTTTTCTGTCAAATCCCTTTTCCACAGATTTAATAAGGGAAAGACATCCCACTCGTACATATTAGTAGAGAATCCATCAGTCAGTAGGAGGAGGTTTAAGGAAGAGGCTTTCTCCAGGTGTAGATAACTGAACGAACCACTTAACCAGCAGCATTTAAAGCACTTGTAAAGGTGTTCGTGTTTACTTTGATTTCTTTGTAAGGTTATACCCAATACTGAAAAAATATTTAAACAGTGCTTTGAATTTTACAGTGTGATATCCCTTTGTATTAGACCTCTTTTCAGGCAAGAGTACACGACTTCTATTTGCTATTCTGCTATTCTGTATGAATTTGTATCTGTGTGGTTTCTCTTTTTTAGAATTTCTTTATTGAAAGCTCATAGCAGCATGGTCAGATCAGATAAATGTTTTTTTTTTCTTTATACCTGAAAGGTCACAGTTTGTTTTGTCTGCTGTAGTCATGTGCCTGTTTCTGTTTAATATGCACCATCATCTCTGAGTCCTGACCATTTTTCTGAGGCAGGAACGGGAAGAAAACTAGGATATGTTCACATAGGTGGTGTTTACACAACAAAGTCAAAAGGGCGTCATGTCCTCTTTTGGTCACTTCTAATTTTTTTGATATTGATTTGAAGCATTGCTTCATACTTGTTTATTAAATACTCTGTTACATGTTTATGACAAATTTGATCATTCAAACACTTAAATAATCAGACGGTTCATCTGTTATAGCACTTAGAGTTAGAAATGAAATGATAGAGCTCTTGGTATGGCATTGATACATACTCTGTGGGAATATCTTTACTAATTGAACTAAAATGTTTAATGGCAGACTTAGAGTCTCTTACATTAGAATATATTATGATTGTGTTTGGTCTCTTGTCATGTTTACAATGAAGGGGGTCACACTCTCTAAGGAAAACTATTACATCAGACACTTACGCATTTTTTTTTTTGGTAACAGCTTTTTTTTTTTCCCTCCACTACACAAATGTACATTATATAGGCAGCGGTATTGTTATTTGCCAAGTGATGGTGTGCTGACTAACTCCATTTTCCATGTCTTGCTTAACAAGGTCTAATACAAACCTGCAACCAATACCACCTTCCCTTTCCTTCTTCAATAGACACAGATTTAATAAAAATAAATAAATAAATAAATAAATAAAACTTGCCTGGCTTACAGTTACTGATAGTATTGGAATAAAGGTCTGAAAATATCCAATTAATCATCTGTGGTGATGTTTTATAACATTATTATTTGTGCTCCATATTAACATTCATCTTAACTGGAATACTGAGTTGACTTTTTATTTTATTTATTTATTTATTGAGTTTAAATTTCTTTTATCTGCCTAATTTCACTTTGGTTAGTGGCATCAGTGGGAGGAATATTGCCTTCAAGTCCTCATCAGAAGTTTGTGCTTACAAGTTTGGAGATCATGATTACGAAGTGGTGTGTGTTTGAATGGATTTTGGTTGGGGGGAAAAATGGACATCATGAGGAAATTTATTTTGGTTTTATTTGTTTATTTATTTATTTTAAATCAACGACTATACAAACTATACCTTTACTGAGCAGTTAGTTGCAGTATTTCATCTCTACTTAAGGAGACTGATGCAGCAGCGCTTTAGTCTGTCCAGCTCTCTCACCGCTTTACACTCTGCTCCAACAGATCATCTTCCAAAGCGTCAACTTTAATGCCAACACCACCATCAACCCCATCGTAATTGTCATCTCGTAGATCGCTAACTAGCTGAGATAAGTCTCTGCTGGAACTCAGCACATCTGTGTCGTGTAGCTGCACTGAATTCTGGCACTTTGAGTTCAGCGTTTGCTGTCTCCACTCCTCTATATTCACTATTTCTCATTAATATGACATTAAACATTACTGGAAAATGATGAGCCAGCTAAAAAGCTCTTCCTCTTTTGTTTATAGGAGCTAACAATGAAACCTGATCATTATCAATTAGATTTGAGTTTGATGAAATTTTTCTCTTAGCATACCCCATTGTTACACCATTGTGGGGGCAGTCGTGGCCTAATGGTTCGAGACTTGTAACCCGAAGGTGAAACCGAAGGTCGTG
>CM074958.1:13724288-13771271 GCA_037577455.1 Pangasius macronema
TTTGTAAACAGTAAATAACATTGTTATGAATGGTAACGTGAGAGCTCAGAACTGTTTAAAACCGCTTCATCCGATCCATTTTCAGTAACATTCCAGATATTTCTCATCTAGTCATTTGTACAGATGAGCAAACCACAGCAATTTGCCAATGGTTATATTTACTTATTAAATAATGAATAAACCTTCATACTTTTTATCCGTTAATAGTTACATTTAATGTTGTGGAACGGCCATGAAACAAGTTCCTGTTCCACTTACATTATTTCAGCTATAAATAGTGGTTCCCTGACCTCACCAGCCTCACTTATTTCTTTCTCTTAATTTAATACGACAAAAAAAACACAGCTTGTCATTTTACTGAGAAACAACAAGGTGAATAGGAGTTTTTTATTTTTATTTTTGCCAGAAGGGTCCATAGGGCACCTATTTGGACTAAAGTAGTGCATCGGGACAAAAAAAAAAGTCATCTGAGCGGGAGTTTTTTTCTTTCCAGCTAGTGCGAGTGCACAAATATACTTACAAATATGAATATTTTAAGCAATATACAGATATAGCTAGTGTCATTTCATCATACCTCTAGCATTTTATAATGCCTGCTTAGTTATAGTCCTTATTTTTTTGTCCGTAACCGTGTAAACATACTCAGTCTCGTTTTGCGACTCAAGTGACGGTTAGTGTCTCGTTTTTCGATTGCACAATGCTTTTGGTTGTGTACTCGTTCAGCCATCCCAGTGTCTTGAACAAGTCTAAACTCACACAGTAACATAATATGTGGCACTAATACACAATTAAATGCTTCATAATATTGACTAATACGAGAAGTGAAGTGGGTAATACATGAAGGAGTGGTCTAAAATTTACAAGAGGATGTTGACTACAAAACTTGTGCCAACGTTTGTTCATGTTGTTCCCCTTTTTTCCCCATAGCCTGTTAAGATGTGTTAGATATTACAATGCAAAGGTGTCAATTGTTAGGAGCGATATATATGTATGTCTGTGGGTTAAGCAATGAGGTGGTGTTTACTCAGGGTTACAGTTTGGTTAGAGAGCATAATACCAAGTAGTTATGCTCAGGTATTCGATTAGGAAATTTCAGTTTGTGTACAGATGTGAGCTCTCCAAATGAAGGAGGATTTTTGTCTCCCAGTCTTACTACATACGCGCTTTTGCAACTTAGTACATGTGCAAGCTGCTACTTGTCATAATCTGTGTGCGTGTGTGCGTATGTGCAATATGCATGGAGCCTTAAATTTATAGATGTAGTTTTAGCTGTTTAAGTAGCATTTATATTTGTACTGGCGTTTATAATTACAACCACATGATCACATGATTTCACAAATGATCACATTTTCAGAATGAAATAAAATTATTTGAGCAAGGTTGCAGATTCAGTTGTTTATCTTGGTTTAAGTTAATGAGCGTCTCAGTTTAACTTAGTACGGTCCACAAGGTTCCACAAGCTTGTGGGATACAAAGCAGGCTCAGTCAATCAATTAAATCGAATTGAATTAAATCCCTGAAAAACAATTTCATGAACAATACAAACTAATTATTTAATGCAAATTATATCTAGTTAAAAAGCAGATAGCCAGCCAACTCTGAAATAAAAGATCCTTTGAAATAATTGGAAATCTGCAGCTGCGTCCCTGTCCCTCTTGAAGTCATTAATAACAAAAGCTCATGTTTAAGAGACTGATCTGTGGACAGTGGGGCATCAAAGAAAGCAGCCAAGTTTCACTTGAGCAAAGTTCACTAAAGTGGCAGGACAAAAGCATACCACAAAACAAAAGCTTGCAAACAAACCATCATTAAGCCTACCCTCCACCCCAGGTCCTTAACTCTTCTTTTAGAAGGCTCAGTGACCGCAATGACCTACTCCAGCCCACACACGAGTCATAGTGGTCAAAAACTCTCCTTGCAAGATGCCAGGGAATTTCACACTCACTGGTAGGAAAACAAGTCCTTTTGACAAAACTTCTTTCTACAAGACATTCAAAATGATCTCTTCCTTCCAAGCAACTTTCAAATGTCTGCCATGACAGATTTATATATATATATATATATATATATATATATATATTTTTTTTTTTACATGAATATTAGACCAAATGTAATGGCCATGAACACCAGTTTCCACATAACACGATGACCGTGAAGAGAACAGAGTAGGCAGAAAAAAGCACTTGCGATAAGAAATGCCACATATTACCCCACCCCCACCTTCACACACTTTCAACATACAAAACAGAATGTTCCTCAGGCTGTTGCAGGCAATGAGACTGAGAGAGAGAGAGAGAGAGAGGGAGAGAGAGAGGGAGGGAGAGAGGGGTGGGGCAGAGGGCAGGAAATAGCCTGAAGAGAAGAGGAGTGACATTGTCATACACTCAGGGAGTAATGCTGAGGCAGTGCGTTGGATCCATGCTGCGGGAGCACAGCGTGTTGTAGTCCGCAGGTGCTTTCAGCGTGCCTTTGCTTAAACAGGACCAGCTGTGTGATTGCACAAAACAAAAGGGACTACTTGTGTTGGAATATTTCAAAACACACTAAGAAGCAACAGCTACTGGATCACTTTGGATATACTACAGTCAGTGATTTTGGATCAGTGTAATGTTTTGTCTTCAGGAAGATATATTTCGGTAGACTTTATTTGACCATTGTTGACTTGTGGCTCTGCATGATTCTAATGGACTAAATGAATCGTCACAGACAAGTTGTCTGAGCTGAAGATTCTGAGTGAGTACGGCGCAAGCTCCTTACCTCTGGGGTGAATACGCAAAGGGCAGAGGCGTAAAGAAGGGGGGAAGGAGAGGAGGAAGCTACAGCTTGTGTCCTGTCTCTAGGGAGGACTGCTTTCACCCCAGTGTCTCTACTGATGAATGCAGAGGGGAAGCGTTTAAATGCTTGCAACGGCATGCTGCACTGAAAGCAAGCACATGGAAGAGATCCCTGTGTTCCGAGCAGCAAGAGCATTTTGGTCAATGACTCTTTAAAGGAATGCCTCTGTTCCCTTTTGCTTTGTGTCCTACCAACCATTCATTCTGGATTCTGCATCAAGGGAATTCCCTCCACAGTATATCTGCTGTATAATTTCTACCCAATACAATACGTTTCTTTCCTGTAGGGATGCACAACATCACCTTACAGATGGACAATACGGCTTCACAATGGGACAGCTACCACTTCAGCAACTGGAACAGTTCTAACAGCTCGGACCAGACTAATCAAGGGTGCACCAAGAATGACGGATTCAAGTATCCGCTCTACAGCACAGTGTTCAGCATTGTCTTTGTGGTGGGACTCATTATGAACATAATAGCCATGTACATCTTTTCCTGCACGCTGAAAGTTCGTAATGAAACCACCACCTATATGATGAACCTGGTGGTGTCAGACCTGCTGTTTGTTCTCACGCTACCATTGCGGATTTTTTATTTTATCCGGCAGGACTGGCCGTTTGGTGGTTTGTTGTGCAAGCTGTCCGTCTCCCTGTTCTACACAAATATGTATGGCAGCATCCTTTTTCTCACCTGCATCAGTGTGGACCGGTTCCTGGCCATCGTTTACCCTCTCCGTTCACGGGAACTTCGGACCAAGCGCAATGCTAAGATAGTATGCGTAGCAGTATGGGTGCTCGTGCTCTCAGGTAGTCTGCCAACAGGCTTCTTGCTGGACTCTACCCCCCGCCAAAGTAACAACTCCTCTGCCCAGTTCTGCTTTGAGAACTTCTCATCAAAGCAGTGGAAGTCTCATCTGTCCAAGGTGGTGATTTTCATAGAGACTGTGGGTTTCTTCATACCACTGCTCCTTAATGTTGTCTGTTCTGCAATGGTTCTTCAGACTCTGAGGAGGCCACAGGCAGTCACTCGAGGTGGGAAGCTTAACAAGACGAAGATCTTACGTATGATAATGGTGCACCTATTTATCTTTTGCTTCTGTTTCATTCCTTATAATGTCAACCTCGTGTTTTACTCACTGGTGCGCACCAAAATCTTGGAAGGCTGTGCAGCCGAAACTGTGGTCAGGACCATTTATCCAATTGCCTTGTGCATAGCTGTAACCAACTGTTGCTTTGACCCTATCGTGTACTATTTTACCTCAGAAACTATACAAAACTCCATAAGGAGGAAGTCACCAGTAGGCACAAACTGTAGCATGAAGTACTCTGAAGCGTTGCAATCAGAGACAAGCTCCAGCCTTAATTTCAGCCTGAGGACCCTTACAAACAAGATGTTCTTCAGTCCATTGCAAGAGTCCATTGCATGAGGAGACTTCACGACTCTTTAAACTGTTGGGTATTTGGTACAAATATCTGCTCAGTTAATGGACAGTTAAAATTGTTGCTACAGTGTTCAGAAAAGTCTATGTAATTTTATTTTAACATATCAGATCAGTTAGTGGACTCTGCCCCCTGAATAGTGTTTTCACACCCTGCAAAGTATGCATGATGTCAGTACAGGATTGCATGTGTGAAAATATCCATCTAAAATAATGTATTTAACTTCAGAAAAAGCTTCTTTTTTTCCCAGATACAGAAACTGTAACTACTTTACTGTGAATCCCAAAGAGCAGGATTACTTAAAACACAGATCTTAGTGCACTTACCTTTTTAAGTTGGTAAATTAATCTTACCAGGACATTGTAATAGTATTTATTATTATTATTATTATTATTATTAGATAAAAAAATAATGAACATTGGCTTCAATTCCTGATTAGAGTCCCAGTCTGAAACTGGTACAACTAGAAAGACAGTTTTGGGGATAACAAATCTACTAAAACTTGTTGCTGATACAATCATTCCTTTGATTTGATTTTGGGGCATTGAATTATTATTATTATTATTATTATTTATTTATTTTTTTTTTTATTTTTTTTTTTTTACAAATAAATATTAATGACTTAATATCCTGATGTGTCATAGTGTTACTCCATGAAAAGTCTTTTCTTTTTTAGCACTTTATGCTACAGTGTTAGTGTGCATTGGCATTAGCTCCCATTTTCTAATGCACTGTTTTTTTTCCTGTTACACATACATTTAATAAAACATTTAAAATAAATAATGCAGTATTAAAGGGTATTTCTTTCATTAAACACCATCTACATGATGGAAGCCAGATGGTGTCAGATGTCAAAATACAAATACAGAATAAACAGAATGATCTCTGACAACTCTTTTGTGATATTTGACCTTTATTTTACATATATGAATCATATATAAGTCTTTTATATCAGTCGTTTGCTAATTGTTTTAGTTGCGTTATATGGAGATAGTTGGTTGGCCCACAGTAGTATCTAAAACTGACAGCTTTCTTCTCTAACATGCAAGAATCAGAACATGTTACTCAGTTATCACAAAATGAATGACAAACTGTAAATCACACTTCAGTAATAGCAATGATGATAAAAATAAGAGTTACACTGGATGGTTCTGAATTATTCTGTCTATAGTGAGCTTATATAAAGAAGCATATGTTTATGTCTGCTCTGGAGAAGTTTTTAAGATGGCAAGCTTTCTGGTGCTTGTACAGTGGAAGGGAGTGTCTATTGGCAAAGTGCCAGCCCGTCATCCTGGTGACTACTAAGCTAGAAGCAGCTGCTCTGACATTATTATATCTGCTCAGACAGATACACATCACCCAGAGCAGGCAGAAGAATTTGAACCCTTGACATGGAGGTGTGGAAATCATGGGTCTTCTATGCATGGCATGCTTTAACTATTAGAGTATGCATGTTGTGGCTGTGTTGCAACATCAAATTTAAGTATATATATTTATAAAATTAAATATATTATTTAGATGTATGTTATTTAGAGAATTGAAATCTAAAAAAAATCTAAAGACTGATTAATTGATAAGTATACACCCTCCAGAGTCAATACTTACTATAATTTCCTTTTGCAGCAATTAGAGCTGTCTCAGATATTTCTCTATCAGTGTTGCACATTTTGATTTTGGCATTTTCTCCCATTTCTCAAAGCAATTTTTTTTAATCTGCTGAAAAGCAACCCCAGAACATGATGCTACCACCACCATCCTCGATGATAGGAATGATTTTGGGTCTGCATTAAACATAAAGCTTTTCCTTAAGACCAAATGGCTCAAAGTCTTTTTCCAAAAGCTCTCAGATTTTGTGAAACTCCAGACTTACCTTTATGTTAGCCTTTCTCAGAAGTGGTTTCCTTCTGGGCACTCTCCCATAGAGGCCATATCTCTGAAGAGCTGATGATATTGTTGATGTCTGCACAGGACACTTCTCTGACAATTGCCCTTCTGGCCCGTGTACTCAATTTGGAAGGGCGGTCTGATCTTGGTAGTGTCTGGGTTGTGCCATATTTTTCCCACTATGTTATAATGGATTTCACAGTGCTTATAAGAAGGTTTAAAGCAGTGTTGATCTTTTTATACCCTTCTCCCTCTTTTTTTCCCTATTAACAGCCCCATCATGAAGCTTCTTGGGCAGTTCCTCAGTCCTAATGACAGCAGAGCTGAGCTTATTTGGGATTTGAACTGTGAGACTAGTTAAAGATATTCACTGTGCAAAGTTAAAGATATTCACTGTGCAGCCATACAATTGGCCACAGGTTGATTTGAAACTAACATAGGTGTACACTGTTTAACATAATTAATGTGAGTGCTCAAGGAAAATAAATACTAGTCCTAAGTGAGACTGTTAAAAGGAAAGGGGGTGAATACTTTACAGATCACAGAATACAGATTTTTAATAAATCATTGATTTAATTTTATTTCTGTAGAACATCACTTCAAAAAAGATCCCTAATACACTTAAATTTGGTGTTAGAATACAGCAAAAAGATAATCACTAGAGGGTGAATATATATGTATATGATGTAGTCAAAGTGTTATTGTGGTGTACAGTGCATGTAGATGGTTCAGCTAGCTATTAGAGCCAAACCCAATATGAGTATGCTTTTAGCAGGGATAAAAAAAAGCACCATCCTGTTTTGGTCAGACTTCATCAGTTTGATTAACTGCTCTGGCACAAATGAGTACCAGTGTGTAGGAGGCCTGAGTCAGGAGACTGTCTGACTGCCTGATCTTCAACGTTTAGTTCTGAATATGTGGGCTATAGCAAATACTAAAATTGTGGATGGATGTCTCAGGTTGAGTGATTACTGTGATTAAATATCGAACATGTATGCCAAACAATGATTTACTTAGTTATAATGATATTATAATGTTTAATTTTTTNCTTCTAATCATTACCCAATCTTGTTCCAGTGTCTTTAAACCAATATGTATTTTTTTCCACATGCGTCAGTGTATCATATTGCCTCTAAAGAACTGTGCTGAATATAAAGACACCATAAATAGTCAGGAAGCTTTATAACCCCTAATGTCCCAGCTTATTATTCAGTTATTAGCCTTAAAACATACCACCGAGTAACCACTATGATTTTCTTTCTTATAAATTATAGTAAAACTTGGTAAATCTTATGCAGTTACGAGAGTGATGAACGTATGCCCGGAATTGAAAGATCCAGGGAGTTATTATTGATAGATTAATAGATTAAAAAAACATTTCCCAAACAACAGATAATAATAAATAACTTAATGTTATGGGCTTTTTTTTTTTAGTTTTACCTACCTAAAAATATTTTAGGTAGGTAAAACTAATTCCATAGTTAAAAATGACAAAAACAGTGCCTGGTTACCTTTGCTGGTTTAGTGTTTGAATAGCCTCAAAGTGTTTTTTACATTGGAAACTGTTTAACCACACCATCTCCTCCCATAAATGCCAAAAGTGGCGGTTCAGAAGTATAAATGCACTTAGAGTGTGCTGTTTGTCTTCTTTCCTGTTAGAAGAGTTTTGCAGGAAGGAGGCTGTATGCAGTGCTTTGCAGCATGTAAAGTTCAGCATGGTAATTTCTGTAAAACATTTTCTACTGGCTACTACACTAAGACTTAGTGATTGCCAGTTACACACAATATTGATAACAATAACCTTATACATAACACTAGTAACAATAAAATAAATTCTGTCTGGCAGTTTTGGATGATCATGTACAATATTAGCAGGAGTCACAATTATACTTTACTTGCATGTCACATTAATAAGAACACCTCTGCTCATGCTCATTCATGCAAATATCCAGTCAGCCAACCCTATGATACGAATCACGCAGCTACAGGTCAAGAGCTTCAGTTAATGTCCACAGCAAATATAAGAGTAAGGAAACATTTTATCTCAGTGACTTTGACTGTGGCATGTTTGTTAGTGTCAGATGGGCTGGTTTGAGTATTTCAGAAAATGAGAAAATCTCCTGGGCACAGTGGGCACAAGCTCACCAAAAATGGACAGTTGAAGATTGGAAAAAGACCAGGTGATGTTTTTGTAACCTTGAAAATAACCGATGTAAATCCATATTCACCTGCTACCAGACAGTCTGCTTTTCCATGGCAGTCTCAAGGTTTTGCATGCTCTTCTATTTATAGTCAAGTAGTGCATGTTCGTGGTTTGCACGACACCTACAAAATGCATAAACAACAGTAGTGCATTTGTCTCCACAAAACACTGCTTTCAATATTATCTGCACCCTGAAAATACTTATTTGGTGAAGCCTCCACTGGAACAGCATTACAAACCTGTAATGTCTAAACAGCTTTGCTTTTACATGTGAGTAACCATGCATTTCGTCAAAGGCAACATTAGAACTTCTGGGGATCCAGAGCAATTATCTATTTTTTAAATTTTAATTTGTTTGCATTTATTGTAAATTCATATTTACCTGCAACCAGTATATTTTTCCATGGCAGTAACAAAACCTTTTTCATGCTCTAATGTTTATAGCCAAATAGCCTATGTTTGTGGTCTGAACCTAAACTAAGCTCCCCTACAGGAGGGGCTGGTATACATCAATATAAGGTTTATTTTTTATTATATTAAATATTAGATTATTTGCAGTTAATAAATGTCAAATCAATAATATACTGTATATACAGAGCATCCCAATAGTCTCCTTACATAGGGGAAATTAACACTTTTTAGCAAAATTTTTCATGCTTAATTCATATATAGATTTTTTTCAGATAGCATAATATGGAAATCATTCTCATGGCTGGATTGGCAAGCTGTCGCAAGTACATCACACATGACACTGTTTCCAAACTTATTAACTATTAAATTCGAAAAAAGACTGAAAGTGTTGCAGACCAACCGAGGAGTGGATGTCCACGAACATCCACTGACGAAAGCACAGCCAGCGTGGTGTCTGCATATATAGTCCCCCTTGTGTCACCAAAAGAGCTCTGACCCATCGAGGCATGGACACCACAAGACCTCTGAAGGTGTGCTGTGGTATCTACACACCAAGATGTTGGCAGCAGATCCTTTATGTCCTATAAGGTGCGAGGTGGGGCCTCCATGTATCGGACTTGTTTATGCTCGATCGGATTTGATATCTGGGAAATTTGGAGGCCATGTCAACACCTTGACCTCTTTGTCATGTTCCTCAAGCATTTCCTGAACAATTTTTGCAGTGTGGCAGGGGCATTATCCTGCTGAAAGAGGCCACTGCCATTAGGGAATATTGTTGCCATGAAGGGGTGTACTTGGTCTGCAACAATGNAATAATAATAATAATAACCTTTATTTAACCAGGTAAGTCAATTGAGAACCAGTTCTCATTTACAATTTACAGGTAAGCAACGCACACACACCCGGCTGTCTACATGATGTAAAAGAAAAAATGATTCAGACCAGGCCACTTTCTTCCATTGCTCCCACAGTAGCTCTTCTGTGGGATCGGACCAAACTCCCCGGACCAAACTATCCATCGTGCCAATGACCCTTTAGGCGGTTCACCGGCTGTCCTTTCTTGAATCACTTTTGGTAGGTACTAACCACTGTATATCGGGAACACCCCACAAGACCTGCTGTTTTGGAGATGCTCTGACCCGGTTGTGTAGCCATCACAATTTGACCCTTGTCAAAGTTGCTCAGTTGCCTTACGCTTTCCCATTTTTCATGCTTCCAACACATCAACTTTGAGAACTGACTGTTTAATTACTGCCTGATATTATGTCTAGTGCAGTTTTTCACCCTTGACAGATGCCATTTTAACAAGATAATCAATATTATTCATGTCACCTATCAATGCTTTTAATATAGTGGCTGATCAGTGTATACATATTTAACAGCATCTGTGAGTAAAGAAATGTCATACGTTAACCTCCCAATTTATTCCAGTTATTGCCTTACAGTTTGAATAAAAACTACTGTAGTGAGCTGAATGTATACGGTTTATCATGCTGTTTATTTTTTTATGCCATTTAGTTGTCTTATTTATGACCTGGCACTTACTTGCAACCATTATCCACAGCCCAAGTGGAAATTACTTGAAAGGGTGCAGAGGGCTGTGTATCCAAACAAAAGGCCAGTCTGAACCTGATGCTGACTTTTGAACTCAAAGGGCATCGTGGCCATCAAAGAGCAACATACAAGCATTCTGGCCACTCCCTGTTCAAAAAAAACAAAACAAAACAGAAGGGCCCCTGTCTGAGAAATCTGTGTTTCTTTGCCGTGATTTTTTGTTTCTGTCTCTCTTTAATCTCTTTAAGAGGAGATTATAGGGGGTTTATTGACATGAACTTGCTGTGAGAAAGTCCAGCTGAGTAAGCAGGCTGGGAACACAGGTTCATGCCGGATGGGCTGATACAAGCCCTAGGCTAAAGGCTTCAGTTTCACAGCTACCTCTGATTGAATGGTCATGTGACAGGAACTTCAGCTTAGAGGAAAGCAAGGCTGCAAGCTGCAAAGTGAAACCTGAAGATTGTTTCCTCAAGTAGCGCTCAGTTATTTTTTTGTCTAGTGCAGTTCTTTGCACCTGTAAGCTGTAAATAACAACCTCAAAACATCAGGCTTCATTCTCAGCAGAGGTCATGACTTGTATCAAAACTGTAGCATTCAATATAGCTTGTTTTAACTTTTTAGACTTTTTCAGGCTACTGGCACTTTTAAGTCTGTTGATATTTTAGGTATATACTTTGTTTACCAAACCTATATACAGATTATGGTGCTTGTCTCATTATAGAAGCTGACGAACCATTACTTACATTCCCACCCCGTCTACCCAATCATCTGAAAGTAGAACATATATGAAGGTAGGTAGGTATTTCCATACCCCTTATCCTACACAGATTCATGGGGGGGCCTGGAGCCTATCCTAGGAAACTTGGGGCACAAGGTGGAGAACACCCTAGACAGGGTGCCAACCCATCGCAGGGCACAATCGCACAATACGGACAATTTGGAAATGCCAATCAACCTATAATGCATGTCTTTGGACAGGGGCAGAAACCCTCGAAGCAAGCGGGAATATGCAAACTCCACACACACAGGGCGGAGGTGGGATTTGAACCCCAGAGGTGCTGTGGCCCCAGAAGCCATGGCAGAAGCCATTGTGCCGCCATGTATATACATCTATATAATGATAAAAGCCTAATAAACATATTATTAAAAAAATGTTCTGCTTCCCAGATGAACCTGTGCTGTGGGACATGTCAAAATCCAAACTTAACCCCGGACAAGATGAGTGTCGAGTCATCTCCTAGGGCACTAAAATTGGTACAATTTATAAATACTGAGAGATACTGGGACATGTGGATGAAGACTGATTGTCTTAAGTGTGAGGGGCATTTGATTACTGAAGGAAGATCTAGGACTGTGAATCTGTTATTACATCTGGGGTCTATTGTGTAAATCTTGCAGTGCAGTCTATCGGAACTGGACAGAAAGCTCACTGATTTGGAACTGAAGTCAGAGGTCTAGCTCATATCGTCCCAGTGCACCAAACTGCCCTTGGACTTTCAAGGGGCTGTCTAACTTCTAAGTTCAGCTAACACAGCGTCAACGTCATAGCAAATGAAGTTAAAAATAAACATAGTCTTATCAGAATAAAAAACACGTTTGTAAGCCTTTGGGCTTCATTTCTTCAATATGCTACATAAAGCTTGTGTTGAAATGTGTCTGTCTTTTTCATGTTTTGGAAGTACACATCACATAAACACTCTTGAAGCCTTTGTTGCAAGGGGTACGTGGGTATATTTAAGCTCCCCCCGACATTCAAAAGCTATCTGCATAGCATCACGGCACTCTGAGGTGCACCAAGCAGACTGGCCTGCATACACAACTCTTATCTTATCATTTTAATAGCAGTCCCTACAGGACTGGGAGAATAACCAGTGCGTGTACACGCGCACACACACACACACACACACACACACACAAAATGTGTCCCAATACACAATTCTCTGCTTTCACACACAGACCTTGATAACTTATCTTTCTGATTTTTTTTTATTTTTCACATAAACTGTGTACTTAGATGCCCTATGAAGCTACAGCTACATGTGTTAAACTGATAATGAGATAAAAAAATATCCAAGTAAATAACTTTTTAGTTTCCCAAATCAGTATATAAAACCATCCTTCTTTGTCCAGATTAGCCTGACATAAGCTACTGTGTTGTTAATTAAACTTGCTATTTAAATTTCAAGGTTAAATCAAGCTTAAAAAGGTCATCCCTATTTCTACGTCAACAGAGAACAAGTTATTTATTTCAAAATTACTTAGTTGGTTCTATTTCTCTGGTGTACTGCCTTTGTTCATAATAAACTCTTACTAAAGGACTTTTTTAAGGGTGATATCTATTTTTTTAAACATCTCTGTGAAAACTTTCAGTTAAATTATTATGGGAAGTACACGTTTCTGACAGTGTCACAAACTCCCCTCTCTGGTTTGCTGTTAATAAAGAACACGCTGAGTTTGCACGTTTGATGTGTCTTGCCTCATCAGCTCAGTGAAAGCCTGTTTGTTGTGTGGTCATATGATCATGTTTATCTGGTAGCATGTAATGTTTCATGATTAAGGGACTTGCAGTGATATAACTGCTTTGTCATTTATTTCCAGACAGTTAAATGTTGCATGAAATGCTGGCATATATGAACATACAGTGGCTTTATATCTGTAGCTGACATTAATAATAGCCCATTTAATCAGGCTTCTGGATGTTTGCTTTATTACTTTGGGCATATTAAAACAGTTGTCTCTTTCTTTACTTTAGTTCTTGAATTTTGGAAGCACAGCTCTCTGGTTTATTTGAGGAAGTGTGCTATGTGCCTAAGACACACACTTGCATGCATCACTCTTGAGAGTTGTCCAGATTTTTACTATATACATTCTAAGTGAGGAGACTACATACAATAACTATTGCTGATGTGGAATTTGAGTCAAGAGAGCTATTTTATTGAGTGTTACTTTGTAGTGTACAAAAAAGACTGGAGGCAAAATGGGAGGGTGCAAGGAGTAATACCACTGGCATGTCAACACAAATCACCACTCAGTTGATAGTAGCAATGTAGCAACGGCAGTAATAAGAGATTGCATAAACTCCAGCAGGTATGTACATGCACATGTATTGACATATACTGATCACATGGACTAGGATTTTCCAGTTTTACTTTGCAGTCGAGTTAATAAGTGAATTGTAGAAAGATGTTAGAGACTCAAGGATTTATATAATGGACATTAATTCATGGGCAGCTAAGCATCCATTCTCTACCCATATGAAACTCAAAAGAAACAGGAAATTGATATAATTAGCTGATATGAGAAAATTACAGCCATTTCCGCAATTAGCAGTGCCTGAGAAACATCCATGTATAAAACATCTGATTAATTATCAGATCTCTTTAGAATGAAATAATATACATTTTCTGCACACTTGGTTTCATACTAATTTGGTTTTCCATTTCACACTAAAGCTACATATTGATTGACTGACTGTTTTCTACTTTCATTGTTTGCAGCGAGTGAACCTGCCACTGGGTTATGCTAATGTGAAGTGAAAATCTTGACAAAGCAAAGCAGTCAAGCCACACAACCCACTTAAGACCTTCTCTCTACCATCGTCTTAGTAAATCTGAAAGAGAAATCTGGCATACTCAAACCCCAACCACAAACCAGGCTTATAATCATAAATAAGGCCTGTATTAGCCAAAAGTCACATAAGGCAGGGCACAGCCGAGACACAAAGCCTAGACAGGCAGTGGCTAAGGCAGTAAATCACATGGCTTGGAAGGTACCTTGAAAATCTAATCAAAAGGATTTACGGTAATAGCTCTGTAACAGTGCAACTGTCAGCCTGTTATTTCTAAACCATGTTTCCGCAGAAGACAACAGAACATTACAACGTAGATGATGTGAAACTGTTGGCCTCCATATGGCTAGTGTAAACTGCACATCCCAGAGTAACCAGTGACAGTTTGGAATGAGGATGTACTACAGGGAGGGGGGTAGTACAGTATGTTACAAGTAGAGCGCACCTATCAGTTTCCAAAGTTTATGTCAACTGTGAGGACAGCTGTAATATAATACCAGTGTTTGAACAGTTGAGCACTCGAAGGCCACTTTCTTCAATATATTGGGACATATAGGGACATAACTGAATAAATATGCATTATTCTGAATGAGCAGATAATGTGTACTAAACAGATACAAATAGAGATACAAATAGGAGGTGCACTATTCCTTTTTTTTTAGAACGCTTGCCAGAAAGATTCACAGGGCATCTAGTTGATGTACAAACAAAATTTATAACTGTGTGAGCAAGGAAACAAAAAATAGTCCACAGGGCTCCCTGTTGTCCTATAGCTGGGAAATCGCACGTTCGACAATGCCACAGCTCTCCATGGCCTGGAGCCAACGGAGCAAACCTGGCTGGGCTCTCCAGGTGGAAGGGATGGCATATTTGAATTGGCAGATGACCAAATTGGGGAGTAAATGGGGGAGAAAAAAAAATCAGTCCCACACACAATCTCTAGTTGAGACCAATTATGAACTTTAGTGATATAGCTAGGTTGAGGTAATGTCAGCATCAGAATGTCAGAAGATTTGTACCTCTTAGTTATGTCCAGTGCTTTACAGTGTTTGGGTGGCATAGTGGTAGTGTTCAAACAAACTTCTTTTTTAAGCCACTTGTGGTTTAAATCTGAATACAGATACAGATTTGAATATATGGAGCACAAAACAGAGATAGTGTCATTGCATTGCACCCCTAATATGCTGATGTAAGAAATTCGCTGGATTCAGTTAAAGCATTTAAGAGGATTTCCCCAGGAAGGCAGGTGTGATTTTGTGTGCATGTGGACGCTAATGATTGACCAACCTGCATGCAGTGGCTGGGTAAGATAGCCATGATTATAAAAAGCACTCGCCCATCTTATAGTCAGTCCCTGCGGTGTCTTATAGTGTTGTAACGATAACTAAATAATCTATATAACTCAGGACTACCTATGGGACATGTGAGTTAACGGGTGTTCTATAATAGAAATACATTTATAACACACACAATATATACAGTTGTAAAAATACATTTGTAAGGTCTTTGGAAGTGCCTGAATTTCCACTGATAAAATGTCATCTGACCTTCACCCAAGTCATAACAATAGATAAACACATTTCGTAGAATACATTGATTAATCATTTACAGTCCAGGTTGGAAAACATACATGAACCCCTGTATTTAATAACTGGTAGGTCCTCCATCATCAGCAATAATCACCTCCTGTAACTGTCGATTACACTTACACAACCATAAGGAAGTTTCTGTTGATCAATATTTAAATTCTTCTTGCAAGAACAGACAAATGTAACAGATGCATGTGACACACCATCCTCATGTCTTCAGGTCTGGATTCTGATATTTCTTCTCAATGAAGAGCTTTCCAAAGGGCAGTATATACACTACATGTCCAAAAGTAAGTGGACACCTGGCCATCGAACTCATATGTGGGTCTTCCCCAAACTTTTGCTACAAAGTTGTAAACACACAGTTGTGACCAGAATGAACTGTATAGCTAGTAAGGTTGATAAACATGTTTCTGTCACAGTCACAAATTCATAAAGGTTACTAGAGATATAAATCAACCTATATACTCTCCATGTTACCATCTCACCATCTCACCAGAAGCTTTTGCACCTCCTACGTCAACCTTTCTGTCGTTTGAAAATAAACACAGGAAAGTGCTAAGCGCTATGGTGGCAACAGTTGTGGTTTTATAGCTTGGTGCATGATGAGAAGATATGTAGGGGAGAGGTAACCATGTCCCAATTTACCTGTGGTGTATATGTAACAGTCAATGTTTCAAATTCTCAGTATCTTAACTGGTGATGATGCATTATTACAATTACATTGCATGCAGAACTTGTTTGCTTGTGAGTTCTTCTAACACATCGAAAGAGAGTTCACAGAAAAGTCTAGAATATCACAATCCTGTAGATGAAGACAGTTATCCCACTTATTATTTTTTGATTAAGGCATTAGATATATGAGTAGCTTTGACCTATATGTGAAAAGTACATTTTTATGCAAAACACATTGATGTCCTACAGCAAAGTCTTACTGGTAATCTAGGACCGCATTTTTTATTTTAAGTTTATTTATTTCAACACTGTCTCCTGCACATAAAGTGACTACTGTCATGAAAAACCAAACTAGTGTTGTATTTTTCTATGTCTAAATTTACCCAGTGGTCAATGATCTCAGCAGAAACTACATGTTAACTATATGCTAACTCACTTTATTATATAAACCTACGTCTAAGCTACCATATGCTGTGTAAGAATTTCCTACACAGTAAAACGGTAGGATATTCCCAGACTGTAGGATATTCCCGGACAGTACAAGGATTCAGTTAAGGTGTGTTTGAGACTTTTCCCAGTAACACAGGTATGTAGGTTTCTAGGAAAATGATTGATGTGAAATGAATGAACAACATGCATGCAAAGGCTTGCTGAGTTAGGCGGGGTTATAGAAAAAACACACACACCTATCTTATAGTCAGTCCCTCACTTATAGCTGCTTTAGTGGATTTATCAGGTTTCTAAGGTCCATTTGTTAATCAAAACGTAAGCATGGGTGCAACATTTATCACCATTGGTTACTTTGTTTTTTCTAACAAAGCTGGTATTGAAGTAATAGGAGTAGAAAAAAAAATTAAAACAACAGTCATGATGGAAACAGGTCAAAGCAACATGTATTCTCAGTGTATTCTCAGGAATTAATCCTTTGTATAAAAGCAAAAAAAAAAAAAAAAAAAAAAAAAACAGATAGAAGAAGAAGCAGCACACATTAGTTGAGTCATGGATTGATTTTCATCCAGAGGTCACATCTGATAAGCAAAAGTACACTGCCTATAATGCACACTATCAAGATGAGTGTTTATAACAAGATCAGTATGATTTAAAAAGAGCTTTCACCACCAAATCCCTCTCTGGTTGTGTCAGATTGAGTGATTTCTGAGGAAAAGTACAACAGCAGAATTTAGCATCTTAATCCAACCAGTGGAACTGGTTAGATTAAGATGCTAGATTCTGACAGTTCCATACATTTGTCTGTAATAACACTTGTGTTCTCATCCTTCACTAATCTAAACTCTCACTTTCATTTTCAAGTAAGAGGTGAAGGGTGTACTGCTGATTAGACTGCACAACAATCTTCCAACAGGAAACCATAACCAGTAAAGCATTAGGCTTTATGAATAATAAATATACATTTTATGCCCTGACAAATAGGAATAGTATATTCCACTGCTGAATCTCTATTTTGTAAGTGAAGCACAATTTCCAAGTTAGTGGGGTGGAATTTAAAAACATTAAGCTACATACACTCAATTTACGATTGTACGTTAGTCTTATAGAGATCGAACCTAAACAATAACATATACGGATACAGTCCATTTGTTGTGTTTCAAACATCTACAGTATATCAGACATGTTTTTTGAACCACATATCTCAGATAGCAACAAAATCTGGGTGAGATCTGACTTACTTTAGGCCCTTCTGGTTTAATAGTTTGCAGCTTAAGGGCCATTTGAGGGGAGTGGTATGTGGGCCTAAATTCAACCAGATAAGGCCCGCAACCAATTTTGCTATCTCGGATATTATTTAATATCCTTGTATTAAGTAATATATAGTATGTGGTTATTTGTCTGCCTTGTCTGGAAGGCACCTGCTAGGATGTCAACCGGAAACATTCCTTCTGCCAACCCTACTATGGTGACTTTTCAACTAATAAAAGGACATTGTGCACGTCTCAAAATGTTCTATTCTTATACCACAGCAATTTGCCAATGATTAAATTTTTTATGTTGTTAAAGTACAGCACCACATGATTCATCCATCCATCCATTTCCTGTACCACTTATCCTACACAAGGTCACAGGGAGCCTGGAGCATATCCCAGGGGACTCGGGGCACAAGGCAGGGGACACAGTGGACAGGGTGCCAACCCATCGCAGGGCACTATCACACACACACTCACACACTACAGACAATTCAGAGATGCCACTCAGCCTAAAACACGTCTTTGGACTGGGGGTTGGAAAACCAGAGTACCTGGAGAAAACCACCAAAACACTGGGAGAATATGCAAACTCCATGCACACAGGTTGGAGGCAGAAATCAGACCCGGGTTGGGACTTCGACGCCTTTACACAACTCGGTGGTACAGGGATGGTGTACTAAGTAAATATCGATATAAATTATATGCGTAATGTGTGTGTTAGTTCCTGTTATCTTTTAAGGTAACGGTCATTGCTTCCCCAGCCTCTTTTTTTTTAAGGGTACTAAACAAACATACAAAAAAAAATGCATTCATATTACTGAGAAATTGCAAACCCCTCTGTCCTGAAGACTCTTTTTTGGCAGAAAACATAAAGTTACAGCTTGATGCTAACTAAACATCTCCACACAGCTTCACCATATTGACAATTACACACATTTTAAAATCTGTTTATGTGGAGTGTCTGCCATACAAGTTGTTACAATAGAAACAGGACAAGTACATTCATATAAACCTCTGATTTGCCTTGCAGCCAGCGCTATTGTCAAAACTGCTCTTAGAGAAAATTAATCAACACCTCCTGACCAAGCAAAATTGAGGATTAAACAACACTGTCTTATAAAAGATTCACAGCCTTGCAAGTGCAGGCTGAAAAAGTTCTTCAGTCTAGTCGCAAATTCTCAAAATACTCTTTAGGGGTCTTTCCTATGTTCCTAAAGAAACCATTCTCATTTAGGCCTAAAGGAAGGAAAGCTTCAGGGCAGATCCATCCTTCTTTCAATTCTTTTAGCAGAGGTGGTGGGAGGTGTCACGGAGACAACAGGGGAGCTGACAACCACAACAATGACCAAGCAGCCCAGATGATCCCTTAAGCCCTGAGCACCACTTTTAAGAAAGCAATTTCCGCTATTTCCATTTTTAACTGAGCTTGACCTTTAAACAGTGAACATGGAATGTGCTACATGAACATACAAAACAGAGGCTTGCCACGCTATGCTCTATTGTCCCAGCTGATCCAAAAACAGTGTGCAGAGACAATAGTGTGAGACAGTCAAAATAATAACAATGGCAGCTACATATAAATAGAAAATGACCTTGTAGCAAGGGCTGCTGCAGGGTTCTTTGTAGAAATGCAATAAAAAAAAAACACCTTATAAATAATATACTAAAATATACTAGGGACGTTCTGTTATTTCATGATATTTATGAGCACAATAGCATTTGACGGTGAATTAGTGGCTCCAGGTTAGGATTTGAAATAACACAGTCAGAAATTATAGGCGTAGTATGTCTACTGCTGAGACTAGTGAAGCAATCATAATTATGGCTTTACATGACCCTCCAGCAAAAGTCAGCAGAAGGCATTAGTCAGAGAAGCTCCACAAAGTGGCCTAGGCTAACTCTCTGATGCTGCCACCACCATGTTTTACTGTGAGGAAGGTGTTCTCAGGGTTATGAGCAGTGTTGAGTTTCTGCCAAATATAGTGCATTTTGCCAAAGCCAAAAGATTAAAGTTTTCTCATCAGACCAGAGAACATTTTCCCACACATGTGCTTAGCCTGCAACATGTCTTGTGGTGAACTCTAAACAGGTTTTCATTTGGCTCACCACAATACCCAAGCTGTGGCTGTTCTGTGAACAGCTTCTCCCATTCGAGCTGTGGATCTCTCCAGGTCCGTCAGAGTCGGCGCTTGGTTAAATGCATGGTTCAGTGTTTCTTAGATTCATGTTGCACCCCAATTTTAGAATCGCCTCTTAACAATAAAGATTTACAACTGTGGTGCTGTTTAGAGTAACTTAGTCCTGCATTTTTTCCCCTATTATATCTTGCCCAAGATTGACTCTACGTATTTTTTTCCAGTGTGGGATGTTTAAGCCAGTCTGGGAACAAATAAATGTAAATGTCAAATGAATTAAGTGGGCAGAGTAAACCTTCTGTGCCAGATATTACTAGTTTGTAACACCACAGCACCCACTATTAATCATGTATGGTTTGCTTTGGGGTGACTATCAAGATTTACCAGGGGATTTTTCCCTAAGGCCTTAAAACTATACTACAAATGGTTGAACACTGGGTCAGTCAGCATCTGCTGAGCACTTCCTCTTCCTGTATTTTATTCCTCAAATGCACAAAGAAGAAATGAGACTAGACTGAGGTCCTGTGTGCCTAAGTGTAAGTGGAATATTAAAAAACGGGGTTGTTGGAAGGAATTTGCATATTCTCATATCATGGCCCTGATAAGCTCTAAATACTAATATCAGAACCTGATCACAATCTCTGCCAACCAGAAAAAACTACCGCATTCACAAGCCCACTGTTGCAGTGACTGCTCTTCACTGAAATACCAAGACATTTAGACTGTGACAAGCAAACAGCATGTGTGAGAAGCAAAAAAAAAAAAAAAGGAAATGTTTTGCACACTTTGCACAACTGAATATATTCACACTTTGAAAAATAAATTAAAAAAAGTGACAGTATCTCGAGAACACAGGAAGGAGTGCAGTTGCACATCAGAGAACTGAGAGTCCAGTCATAAGATGCATTGTTAGTGCACAGTGTGTGACCATTGTGCATCCAAACAATTATTACAATGGGGCATTTCAAGCCTGATTTATTTTTCTTTAGACACAGCAGACATTACTTCATGTCCCTTTCCTGAGAGGGGAAACGCTCTGTGCTCGCCCTGAACTGAATTGTGACTGCTGGAAGGAACAGCACTTCTGTAAACTATGGAATATTCCAAAACATTATGTCTTGTCTCCCAGTATGTGTCAGTGGCAGTTATGTGTCAGTTATGTATCTGAAATGAGTTTTAAAGTTACACTACATCTGATTTACCTACAAAGATTTACCAAAGAGGGTCCCACTCCAGTTACAAGCATAAAAAAGTACAATAAGTAAGTACTTTTTAAGTACATGTTTAGTGCCTGAGGGTTTAAGAGAGGGTTTAAGAGAGTTATGGACTCAGCATTACAGGATACACATTCACAGCTTCCTGACAATAAGGTGAAAATTTTCCACCACTCAGGAATCCATATTAACAAACCTTATGTTATGGTGAATATGTTTTTTGAAGGCTGATCAAAAAAATTATATTACAAGTAGTTAGTAGGGGTTGACAAACACAATCTGTCAGTGTTTTTTTTCTCACCCTCTTTTGGTTTCATATCTGATGAACTCATATCATTAGAATCAGGGGAACTTAAGCTTTCGGGACTTGAACTAATTCTGTAGTCATATGTGCTATCAGATTACAAACAGATTAAACATTCCAGAAAACATTTGTCTAGTGATATTAAAACGTTTTAATATATATGCAATGATGCACACATTTCAAGACAATCTATTATAATTAAACTTGTTATTATTTATTTATTTATTTTACTCCTAAAATTAGTATGTATGGTGTATATGATTGCCTACTTGTAATTACAAAGTAAGAAACTTTGCATAAACTAGAAATAAATGCTGAAAGGAAGTTAACTAAGAGTTATCTTGAAGCATTTCAGGTCAATGTATTTATTTGCCTTTTCCTTTCTAATCGAGAAAAAAACCTGTATCTGATGTGTGGCATCTGTCCTCTCTACCCAGGTAATAGGTCTAATCTAATAACAACGAGACTGGACCTATTTCTTTGTGTTAACTCATTAACAGGAGACAGCACTACAATTCAAATTAGACCCAGCATGACTGATTGTCCCTGGGGATTACTGCTAACAATGTCTGATGTCTTGAAAACAGACAGGCGCTTGATTCTTCCTTCCTGCCCTTAACGCCATCTCCCCCTGACAGGCACAAAATGACCTAGCCCAAGTCTACATTACCCAAAATAGGCCCTTGTGAGCATGTGACTCACTATCATGTTAATTGTTGTAGTCTTGTCAGCCGTTTCTTTATCTCAGCTCCTCATAAGACAATGGGCTTTGGCTGAGGTAAAAGAGGAAAAATAAAAAAGGCCAGAGGGCCAAGTGTGAGCCTTGGGGCCACTCAATGTGGCTTTCAGATAAGGCCTAGATGCCAGTCCTGTGTTTCCTCAATTACACAGCTAAGGGTTTATCTCCAGACCAAAGCACCCCAACAGTCACCCTGCAGACCACTTAAACATGACATGAAGCGGGCTGGGTGTAAAAATTTACCATTTTTTTCCTATAACAGAGCAGGACTCTAGTGTTAATGTAAGTTACTGAACAGTTTCCAGGAGTCCAATCTGAATTTTAAACAAATGTCTATAATCATCAGCACAGAAAGAAGATGAGACTGAGGAAAAACATGAACCGCTTTATGCATTGCCCCTGAAAGTGTTATATATTTATTGAATAAATGGTTTATTCCAGGGTTGTGAACTCCAGCCCTGAGAAGCTGTAACCCTGCCCTGCTCCTAACATGTCTGATCCAGCTCATGATGGATTTAATAATGAGCTGATGAGTTGGTCCATGTGTGTTTGCAAAAAGGAAAATATAAAACTCTGCAGGACTGTGGGTCCTCTAGACTGAAGTTCAGAACCCCTGCTTTAACCAATCAAGGTCATAGATGGAAAAAACATGTGAACCTATATAAGCTCTTAAAAAATGGATAATTGGAGTCAGCTGTTTCAATCCATTCGAGTATCGGTTTGACTGACCCTGCCATATTTATACAATATGGCTTAGTCCTAAGATATTTTGGAGTTTAGAAGACTGGAAAGAGTTTTGGTACTCAATTCATGACAGTCTCAATCCATGCTCATCATCAAGATCAGGATACCATCAAGATACCTATGACAAAGAGCCTTAAAGTGACAGCTAAAAAGCAGCTGATGTGTTTTGTACTTGATAACATCTACGGTCAACAATAAGATATACAATGTACAATGGCACTTATATGAGATTACCACAGAGGAATGGGGCGTTCTTTACACATCACCTGTCTCAAGTGTGCTTGAAACCACCAGAATGCTCCACAGCATGACCGGAGCAATGTTCTGTATATAGATGATAACACTGTATGGCAAAAGCAAAAACCAAATCCAAAGCTCAGTCCACGTCCCACCCACGCTTGTTTAATGTTGTTTACTAAAATAAAATGGACACTAGAGTTTTTGAGTTCACCCAAAGTCCTCATAGGATTGACCATGTCTGCTTGTCTATAAGGAATTAAGTGTTATGCTTAATCATATCACATTCATATTTTAGCCAGCAAAGTGTTTCCTCCCCTGAAAATGTCTCTGGTGAGGCCAGATGAACCAAGACATTTGGGGATCATGAAATGTGAAAGCCAGCAGTAAGTCCTTTAGTACACATTAGGAGGAAGCATAAAAGATGTTTGAATTTATGATACTTTAATTAATGGAAGACAGAAATTGAGCTGGTCTAGATAACTTGGTTCACTGAACCAATAGATCAGCTAATATGGATAAAGCATAATTAAAGGTTAGTCTTACTTTACACACTGTATAACCCAGGCTTTATAGAAACACTCTTTTTAAGTGAACAAAGTGAATCTTTGTTGGATTGTTCGACAAAGCTAACTAAAACTGGGCATCCCAGCTAAGTTTGGCTGTATGTGGGTTGTTGAGGCATTTTAAAGTGGTTTTGTATGCATTACTTATTATTTGGTTAGACTCACTCAAATTACAAACCAGTGACAAATTCCTTGTATGTACAAGCATACTTGGGCAATGAAAAGCTTATTTTTGCCTTTGGAAATAGGTGGAAGACATCCTTGTCTATTCTAAGATATTAGATGTCACTCACCTTTGAGACCCCAAAGTGCCTTTTCACTATATTTGGAGCTTAAAATTCTAAATACCTTTGAGCTGTGCGACCTTGATTGTTAAAGTAGGGAATGAACAGCTGGGAAAATAAGGTGGAAACAGTCATATTGTATTATATATTGTAATAATATCTTATAAGGGATAAGGGACACTGGGGCCTTTAGTCCTTACCATGGTTCAGGCTTTTACAGGGGGCCCCCTTGTGGTCTGAAACTTGAGAGGTATGATTGGAGTGAGGGGTCGGGGCAAATAGGATGTTGCTTTGGGCCCCCAAAAGATCAGAAACGTCCCTGACGGTAAGACTAATAGATTCCAGATTGCACCAGGAAATTAAAGTTCAGGATATCTGGCTGTTATCTAAAATTGAAAAGTGACTGGGTCATACAGCTTTTCAACATTCCAAAATGGAGGAATAAACCAAGAGTGGTTGGTTGAGGTCCACTGAAATGCTTTTGCATGGTATAAAGCAGGGTATTAACACAAGACATCCAAAAACATACAGTATACAAGATTTTGTGTAAGGGAATGGTGTTGGGTTGCAGTAAGTACTAAATGAACTCTTACCACATAAGTGAGCACTAAATCTCTTAACCTATGTGTATTCTTGTAGCACTAATTCCTCTATAACAGGGTATTAGTCTGATGGTATTGAACATGAGGATATGTTTTTAATGGCACTCTGGATAAGGACATCTGCTAAATATTGTAAATTTCAGTGTAAATGTAACTCCCATGCTTTTTCATTCAATGACCTTCAATGTGTGTATAAAGATAAAGCAATGTAAAATGTGTTGTCTGGTAAATAAACTTTCATTATATTAATGCATAAAATGCAAATCATTCCACTGGATTACAAAATTTCAAAATAAAACATTTTCATATCATGACAATATTACACAAATGATGTAAATGATGTATGATGTAAATCGAATATCTTCTTTCAATCATTAAGTGAAAAGCTGTAGGATATTCCCATTAACACAACTCTTCAAGGTTCATTTTAGAACTGTAGGTTTTGATTTGGTATGAAATTAGGGCATCTCTCTGTTCTGTTTGTGATCAGTAACGTTGTGATGGATAGATGGATCTTACTTTGTACTTGTTTTTTTCCTTTTCTTGCTTGTACAGCTGAGTGATGCAGGTCTTCCTTTCCCATCAAAACAAAGAAACCACAGAGAGGGTGGAAGGGTAATGCTGAACACCTGCTTATATGTTGTTGGAAATGTCAAATATTTTTCCATTGAATTTAGGTCAGTTTTTTAACTTTTAGATTGCTCAGATGATATACACCTTACCACTCCTGCAAGATACCCATACACTCCACATGCATACAGAAGGTTTTATAGTAACAGAAAGTATAATTATCTGATTGCACTGAAGGGTGTATATGAAGTATGAAATAAGATATTGGGTGAAAAGGCTTTGAAAATATACCACGAGGATTCCTTACATAGTCATCACATTTATTTACAAATTAAGACACAAATTTAAATTATGGTACATTCTATATTTAAATACACGCATACACCTTGGAGAATGTTAAACATTTCTAGCATTCTTTTAACAGTTCCTCCAGCTCGTCTTGCCAGTTAAAATGACAGTCCTCTTCAAAATCCCTGTGAATAGAGGAGAAACGAGAAGTTGTTAATGAGGGAACCAGAAAAGGAGGGGAAATAGGGAAATGAAAAAGGGAAGACAGTAGTCTTTTTTTAAAGGACTCACGTGTCTTCATCATCTGAACGGGGTTCCAGTCTGTTCTGGTCAGTGTGCACTTCCTCCGGACCATCTGGAACATCATCATCATTCTGCTCTAAAGACAAGGCAAAGCAGAGCTTTAGCACCTGCACTATACACACCCACACACACAGGCAAGACTGTGCTTGGTTTCACAACCTCTTGATGCCAGATAAGTATATACTTGGCTCTGTGCATTAGTCTGAATCTTGGCTTGTAGTTTCAGACCACAGTCACTTCCCAGCATGCTGAAGCTGATAAATGGAATTATGAAATAGCTGAAGTTTGAGAGAAAGGCCACACCTTCTTCCTACTTAACTTCCTAGAAATTCCCATTTATCTCTCTCTCTCCGCTAGTGATTGATTTTCCGCAACCCACAACCTCTCCATCTCCTCTCCAAGAGTCGTTAGAGGTTGTGCAAAGCAGAAGCTGCCTAGAACTCTCCCCCATTTTACAGTTTCACAATCACTCAAATTACCCTTTCCCACCACTAGTCACTGCTGTACCACAGATTCACATGCACTTACTGCTTCTGTGGATAATGTAGGTTTTGAAGCCTGTGCTGAGAGGAGCTTTCTCCAAGAGGCTCAAAAGTCTTTCAGGTGGATCCTTGTCCCATTGCCTTCTCTCCCGTTTCTGCATTCCCACAAATCCCTGCGCTATACATCAAACACGAAACACGGTAGAACAAAAAACATTTAGAAATATGTTAAGAATGTACATTCATGTAAACATATAATTTGTTATGCTCTTTTTGTCATCCATACAAATTATCCATATAAATTGTTTGAGAATGCAACTATTTGTGGCAGCCATTGTATATTAGTCTTTGCTAATCCAAGTTAGTCCTCTTGACTATAATGATGTGCACATTAATTTCTCCTTAGGAGTTATAGTCACAGTTGTATCAGTGGGTAACATGTATACTTCCTCTAAAAGGTCTAGCACATTATCATAGTTTTGTTATGATACATATGTTCTTGTACATATGATCATATGTATGGATTTTACGACTTTCCACACCTGGCCAAATAGGAGCTCGTTATATAGTAACAGTTTCAATAATATACTGGTGTAGTTTAAAGTCTTAGAAAAAGCAGAGAAACACCACAGACAACAATAATCCTAACTAAAGGTAAGAGGCGTGGTGGGACAAGTTAGTAGTGTAAATGGTAAACAGAGATTTAAATGTGTGAAATGTAAAAAATGGAGTAGCTTGCTGCACCTTTTGTGGAGTCAGACCCCTGTGTGGTTGCCGTGTCACCAGAGGAAATGATGTCAGCATTCCTAAGGACCTGCAGCACTGTGTTGGAGGGTTCTTTTGCCCACCTCTTTCGGGTAGCTATGTTACCCCTGTGATTCTCAGACGAATTTCTGAAACTAGTGTCTGAGCAAGAAATAAATCACTCAGTTCACCCATAAACATACAATACACAAATCCAGTACTGCAGTCACTGCCACTCAAATGATGCAAGTTAAACAAGTCACAGTATTGTACCAGTCCTGCTGGTACAGTAAGTACCTTTAGCTGTAGATGTGTTTAATAAGCTCTTCTGGCCCAGAAACATGGCCACTTTCTCTCCTTCCTCTTTTCTCCACTGGTTTACTCGTTCCAGTTCCTTGGTTTCTTTCTTGCACAGTTCCTTACAAAAAACATTAATGGTCCCATTAATGTGTATGTCTTTGCCCCTTGTACCTTTCGGTTATATGAACATAAATGTAGGAACATTGTTACATAATTGGACCTAAATTGGACCGTAAATTGGAATGTTTCACGATACATTCCTGTTGTTTGTACCTGTACACCACCTGACTGTGTATGTTATCAGAAAACGTCTAAAATGTCAATTAATCAGTGAAAATAATCAGGTAGTAGTTAGCAGATAAATAAACATTTATGAAATACAGTTCAGTTCAGCAAAATCCTGAAGATTTCAAAACACTATGTGAATTCAGTGTGCAGCACCTCTTCAGGTAGGTGTTTGTGGAGCAGTTTGGACACACGGTGGGAGCTGAGGATGGTGTGTACGGAAGGCCTGTCTCTCGGGTTGGTCTTAAACATGTGTTTAATCAAGTAGTGAAGCTCATAGGGAAGGTGACTGGGTAAAGGTGTGTATGTCCCACGAGACACTTTCAAAATCAGACTCTTCCAGCTGCGGGCCTCAAACTGAAACCAGAGTAACAGAGAGTAAACAGAAAAGAGGTCATAGATTATATCTGTCATAATCATTTATTGCCTCTTAAGACCAAAAGGGTAAATGTACACACCGGATGACGTAAAGTGCAGAGTTCATAGAGCACACAGCCTAAAGACCAGATATCACTGTAAAACACATACACAGAGTATGGTATGAAGTACTTTGTCCTGATTGTTACACTGATATATGGGGTGTGACAGACTAAACTGTAAGTTCTGTACCTCTTGTTATTGTATGGTTGGTTGTCCCAGATCTCTGGAGACACATAGTATGGAGTTCCAACATAGGTCTGGGCATAAGCTTTCGCACTGTTGAATGTCGCAACATGGCTGGGTTATTATTAGGATCTGTCAGATGTCATTTTTCCCCCTCTTTTTCTTACAAGACAAAACGCAAAAGAAGCTTTTCAACAGGCTACCTGTTCAGAGCACATGCTGACCCAAAATCTCCCAGCTTGACTGTGCCTTCATCTGTCAGGAATATGTTCTAAGCAAATAAAAAATGTTACAAGATAACTTGGACAATGAATGATAATAATATAGTTCTAACATCATAGTTTAGTCTGTACTATCATATGTATGGTGTCTATTCCTTACAACCATAGTTATTTTGTTGTTTCTTACACTTCTGTCAAGGACACACTGTCCTCTTCCCAGTATCTGACTGAACAAGATGGTAAAGTCCATTTAGACTATGTTTTAATCCGGTTTTAATCCAGTTCAAAGTTGTAGCATATCACAATGTGACACTTTAATAGTATTTCTTAGTATAAATGCAACAATATTTATAACTGGCACAATGTTTCAGTTGTTTCAATGAATAAACAAGATGTGATGTGAAATGTGATTAAAAATAATTTATGATCAGTGATATTGACTTACAATTACATATAGTAATTCGATGTTGACTGTTATATTTACATATATTCATCTGATTAACACCTTTTCCCCACAGTGACTTTACATGTAATATGGATGTGCAAGAGTCACAACACATTCTGTATGTCTGTTAACTTACAAAAACACTAACAGAACACATAGCTGCTTTTTTTTACCTTTGATTTTAAATCTCGGTGAAGCACTCGCTTGTGGTGAATGTGCTGTGTGCCCAGACACATCTGTGAAAACCACCTGAGTATCTAGAGGGACAGATCATGACTACACACCAAATCTGGCCTGAAAATACCAAAACATTATCTATAACATATTTTGAAATGAATTTTGTTTTTTTGTACTGAAATAATGATTTTACCACATCCTCAGAGAACAGAGAGCCTTTTTGCTGCTGCATTCTTTGGAAAAGATCACCTCCACTACAGAACTCCATAACAATGTACAGATGGCCATCATCTGGAAAGAGAGAGAGAGAGAGACCAGAAAGAGAGAGTGTAAATGAAATAGTTAATCCAATTGGTGTGTATGGGTCTAGGTCACCAGATGTCACTCCAGAGAGGTAATAGCCTTGACAGGATATGAAATTCCCTTAAAGAAGATGTTTGTAGTTCTATGCTGCCCCCTACAGCATATAAAGCAAACTGCGATTGAAATACATTAATAGCTCTTTCCTCAACAAAGCTATGTATATCTTGCTTATTTGCCAATAGGGCTATAGATGACAATCTATAATTTCCAGACTGAAAACATAAAAACAAGCCTGAAATAAATACACATCAGATTCATTGCAAACAGTTCCTCTAAAGCATCACTGAGATATGATTATTATAGGTTTAGGAACATTGAAATATCTTCCTGAAGTGGCCATGTTTCTGGAAGCTGCACCCGTTCTTTTCATTTTTGCTTTTCTTTCCCCCCTAAAGGGCTTTTTACTTGACTCTCAAACAAAAGCACCTATTTCCTCTCTTGGCATAGTAATCATTTATGCATGGACTGGTAATAGTGTGTCCTCAAGCAGCCTCGGCTTAAAAGCCAGCACTTTCAAGGGAAGAGAAACAATGCATTTTCACAGGGCCCAAAAAGTGTCAAACGCCCTATGTGTGGATTCAGAGAGCTGTCTGAAAACAAACTAACATCCAGTTAAAGCAAAGTGCTCAGCTACAGTAGGACATCATCCACATCCATTCATCCACAGAGACAGCCACAGGGACACACTCAAGCACAAGAGAACAAGTTAGTGTTAGTAGAGCTCATCTGTAGTGTAGAACAGGTCAGCAGTGTTACTAAAAGATGCTTTCGCTTGACTAGCATGCTAAAATGTTTACAGTGTGCTTGTGCACAACAGACAGACCTTCAAATGACTCTCTGAAGGCAACAATATTTGGGTGCTTCATTCTGGCCAGGAGCACCGCCTCTCCGCGCGCGCGCTGCATGCCGCCCTCTGCCTGCGCGCGCTGACAATCCACACAAAAACAAGACAATCCGTGACCTTTAATATAATAGTCTAGCATTATTATTTCAAGATGTCTGTGAATGTTACCTTTGGAAGTCGTATTTCTTTCATAACCCATTTTACTTTGTCGGTTTTGGGTTGAACCAAGAGGGCACGCCCGAAAGCTCCTTCACCGATGACTTTAAGAACCGTGTACTGATCCATAACAAGAAAAAAAACTTTTTACAATTACAAAAAAACAAATTAACCGACACATTCCATGATGTGATATTTATTTGTATCAGTGCTTGCGTTATTCTTTGTTTATTATCTGTCCAATCAGAGAGGAGCGAGAATGAAAACGTGTTGTTAGATTAGTGGGATGTCTGGAATATTAACACGTTAATCACAAAAAAGAAAAAGAACCACGATAAAAGAAAGCCGGTTTAACCTGTAGCCTACTGAAACTAATGAAACGAGCTGATGCTTCATCTAACAGTACTTCCGTGTTATTTTGTGACGCAGGTTATAGTGGGCGTGGCCTCCGCTGTCCTCAGCCGTGCTGTAACCTATGCAACAAGCACAGACACGTTTTCTTTCTTACATTTAATCTAGTTCATGCTAAAACCGATTACTGGGCAGATTAATCAAACTTTTTTTCCGTTTAGGTTATAAATAAACAAGTTTTCCGGAGAGTTTAGTTCACCTGTTTCTCTCGGTTTTCTGCTTCAGTGCGCATGTGCGAAATCATGACGTCTTCTCATGCTGCTGCTTTGAGTGATCTGTTTAATGCACGCGCGTTACAACTGTCTTATCTTCTTTTTTCTTTTTCTTTGTGTGTGTGTGGGTGTGTTCCATAACCTGGAAGATTTATTGCAGGCATAAATAAATTATATATTGCACAGTACACTAATTAGTCTGTGCTTTTATTATAGGTTCCTCTTCTCAGTTACACACTAGGCTTTACACTGACAAGTACCACCTAGAAAAGTTTTTTCTCTGTAGTATGTTGTGGCTAGATTGCCTTTATATCTGACTGTTATGGAACTAATGTATCTGCTTCACAGTTTCCTTCAACAAGCTTTGTCTGTACTACGTTCATTCTCATGCCAGAGAAAGCTCTGTTACCCGGCACTGGTGAAAAGGATGTTTGCCCCACATTTCTCCAGTCATTAGTTGTCTAGTTTGGGTGAGCCTGTGCGTCTGGATTCCTGTTTCTGGCTGACAGGAGTGGAACCAAGTGTGGTCTTCTGCTGTTGTAGCCCATTCACCTCAGGGCTGAACATGTTGTGTGTTTTGAGATGCTTTTCTGCTCACCAAGTTTTCCTTTTTTACAAGGGAATCAACATAAATTTTATTTTACTGAAGAAGGACAACAGGGTCAGGATTTAACATTAACTTCACAAAGCTCTTGTTTTATTTGAACTCCCAATCTTCCTACGAGTAGCCCAAAACCTTAACCACTGAACCACCTCCTCCCCAATTCCAAGGGTCATTAGAAGACAAGGAAGAGAACATGCGGCTTGGGGTGAGGACATGGGTGCAATAACCTGTCAGGGCCCCCAAAATACCTACTGCCACCCCTGTGTCGTCCACTGTCCCAATCTCATTAAACCTGAAATGAACCCAGATAAGCATGAAAAAGTTGTTTGTCACTAAAATGACCCGTTTGGGTTTTATGTGTGTACACTTACAAAATTTAGCCCCATTAAGGGTTCTCAGACTGTCCCTCAACAACCCTTAATTATCCATGAACCCTTGAAGAACCCCTTTTCCCCAAATGTATAGTTAATCACTGATTGTTCTAGCATGTGTACAGTCACCAGATGGCGCAAAAGGCATTAGAATTAAATGTGTTGGGCTGCATTATCCATTAAGAAATTACATATCTACTCTTATAAACATAGGAGTTACGAATATAAATATGAACTCTGTTCTAAAATTTACATGCCTTTGCTAGCTGTCAGTATTTACTGTTCTCAATTCTCTAGTGTGAAATGAATTGGTTAGGCAACCTCATTAGATAGTGGATGCATATAACTGTGTTCTACACATCACTTCTACAGCCTAAGTCATTACAAATATGTTTATATATACAAATATATAAGTCATGGGGTCTCCTCTCTGTGTCTTTCTTCATGAATTTAATGAAATATGTGAACTGTACTGAGCCAGAGGCAAACTCCTCCTGCTTCCTCCCAAAATGGTGGTGTAGACCCAGCTGTGTTTGTACAGGGATTCACTTTATTTATCTGGCTCATGTATCCATTCAGGCCACATGCAGCTGCATAATCTGCTTCTGATAATGTGAGTCTCTGATATATTCTACTTTTCCATTAACAAAAATAAATGCTGATCTATTGTTGAGGTGTCCTTTTGTTTCCTTCTTTCTTGTGTACAATGTGTTTCTAGCACCTATTTGACTGAATGGTAATTACAAACACAGCAACAACAAGAGGCCTATTTGAAATGTGCAAAATTATATATTGTACTTGCATGTTTGTGGACTTTTTTTCACGAAGTGTTGATTTTCAGCATTGTGTTCCACACCATAGCACAAACATATTTGAACCACAGACTGAAAAGATGATACCTTTCTTTCCAGCTGCACTTTTTTCATTTTTCACTATAAGGCTTGATAACATCACCTGCATCTGAATAGAGAGAAATGCATGCAGCACTTTGAGTAATGTCACTGTAGGATTATCAGGGAATGCACGCTGTGTATTTTAGTCTTGGTGTCATGTAATACCTTCTGTCAAGAAAAAATGTGAAAATATTTCACGCTGACATAAAGGGCTTTACTGAGGTGCCTGTGGATGCTCTATGGATTCAGATGAGTGCCAATGTATGCAAATCCGACACTTTTTCAGTTGTGGTTCATTTTTTTCTGCAGATTTCCTTAAACTTTAAAAAAGAAAAGAAGAAGGTGACAAATGGCTGCTATGTTTGTCTTTCTGTTATGATATTTGTCACCTGTTTGTAGCTCATTCCTAAGATCCTTACCATTCTCCATCTATATGCGTGAGTGTGAATATGTTCTCTTTTTCCACCCTATTACCTGTCATGGCCAGTGACCTTCTCTAATATAGTTGTGTCAACCTGATTGCATATGTATACCACAAAACTGTATGGAAAGCCAATGTATGTTATGGTAAGGTGGGTTATTTTGATGCCGTTGCCCTCTCTCTTGCAATCATTTGCATTCTGTATACCCCTTTCAACTCCTAGTATACTCCTATCATACATAATGACCTGTTCTGCCTCTCTGTTGAGCTATATGTGCACTCCTGCTGCGTGATGAGATGCCGGTTGCTGTGATGCCACGCTATGGCGGCTCCTACCCTCTGGATTTGCCTGATTGATCCTGATTTCTCTGCTCTCATGTCTGCTATTGCTGCTTCTTCATCTCAAAGCTTTCTGTGCTTTGCATAATCTAAAGCACTATAGAGCTTTAAATAATCTCACATGAATACCATAGATTTGCACATTCCAACAACTGACTCACCTTGGTGGATAACATTAGTTGGAAATAGTAAAGACCTGAACTTCCTAAGACATGTGCTGTGATTATAATTAATATAATTAATATCGCATGAGCAAGAATATAGTTATACTGAATATATACTGAATATATACTGCCTGCGGCCTTGTGCCTACAGCCAAATCACAGCCACACCGATATTCATTATAACTTGCATGATTGCAAGTGCGATATTGTTTTTAACTCTACAGTGTAAAATTTCTCAATAATAAATTTATATCGAGTAACAGACATTTCGGACGCAATATGGCTAAATAATTTTGTTTATTTTTGCTCTGTGAGCGGAAATAGATCCTGAAGAAGCCGCACTCAGTTAGCTAGCTCACGATGATTTTTTACATTACTGTTAAATATGCATCTGGTGCATCCCTTCTTCCTTTTCATCTTCATCTGATGAGCTTTCATATTTTAAGTCCGAAAGTTTTATTCATGAAAAATGTATTGTTTGCTGTGTCGCTAGTGATGTCGCTAACTCTACTGTAGTAACATATTCAGTGGGACTGTTGCTAGAATTGGAATTTTACATGGTAAATTCAGACAAGCGGAGTGATGCAAACAGTGAAACGTCCCAGTAGAGTTATACTAAATATAAGCACTCTTGAATGCCTATTGTCCGATCAAATTAGTGGACTGGAACTAACTGTTGTATAATAATTGTTATGCTTATGCCAGGACTCCTATTTACAAAATACGTGAATTGAACAATCTGTATCCTTTTAATATATTTAGTAATGTTTCCCTTCTCTCTATGAGTATACCATAATGATTTATAATCCCACTATCCGGTCTGTCACTCAGCAGCAGATGGGATTACTTTTGAGTCTGGTTCCTCTCAAGGTTTCTTCTTCATGTCATCTCAGGGAGATTTTCTTCTCCACTGCCACCTCAGGCCTGCTCATTAGCAAGCTAGATTTCTGTCTGTGATATAATTGAATTGAATTGAATTGAAAGTGTTCATGAACAGAATTACTTTTTGCTGTATTGGTTCAGTGGTGGAAAATTTCATACAACTAAATGTGGCATATTTCATTTAATGATTGCTTGTGTATGTAAGAGATTATAACATGGGCATAATTTTACTACTGAAAGAAGCTGAGGCAGAACTGCATGTATTCCAGCTTGTACCAGCACTAATAGCATCAGGATAAAAAATTATGTTATGTATGTGAATCGTTGTATGAGACTCTTTTTTTATTAAGAGGTTATATCATGGTCTAAATCACGTTAAAACAGCTTTTTTTTTACATTTACAAATTGGGGTATTTTTTGTATCCAAAATTATAACTGAGACCTGATACATTTGAGCATTTGGAGGTCCTGCCCAAGAAACCAACAACCTGATTTTTTGATCTCGCAACTTTCCAATCAGTAGCACAATTCCTTAACTTTTAAATAATAATGATAACAGTGTGTTAAAACCAACCAAGTGGAAGCAGTCCTGTGCATTGTTGTAAATCATGGTGTGTGTGTGTGTGTGTGTGTGTGTGTGTGTGTGTGTGTGTGTGTGTGTGTGTGTGTGTGTGTGGTTCAATTCTGACCTTGGGTTACTGTCTGTGTCCCGTTTTACCTGTTCTCCCCATGTTTTTGTGGGTTTCCTACCACCTCCCAAAAACATGCCAATAGGCTAAGATATATTGCTCCTAGGTGTGGGAATGTTTGTTCATGGTTTCCTACATCTTTTATTTCAGGCTGTAAGAGACTCAGACACCAGGCTACACTGCAGTTCTGATGCCTGGTAACAATCACAAGCACAAAAAAAAAAAAAAACTTTGACAGAACAGATGTTATACAACAGAGGGAGGAATATAAAAAACCTCAGATTCCTCAAGCATGAGTGAGAAGGAGACCGAGTGCAAATGAAAGTTTCAATTTACTATAAAGTGAAGCAATGGGAACTTTGAATTTATAAGTGATGAATATGTTTATTAACTGGGTCTGATATATGCTTGTTGGATACTGGAGTGCTACATAGTAATGTGTCCAAAAGCTATTACACACTGCTGTGGAATGAAAAGTAAAAGAAAGCATAAAAAACAAAAGCAAAAAAAAAAAAAAAAAAAATGTTGCACTTTTTGAAGTGAGTTTAAAGCCTGTGTTTATATACTTTATATACTTTATATACTATCAGATCTTTGTTTGCTGTAAATCTACCAGCTCTGGTAGGCATAGTTTCATGATGAAACAGCTCAGTGATCTGAAACAGTAATGCAAGTGAAGCTGTTTTTTTCCCCCTAGACTTAACTATCTGAAAGGTAGCCTTAAGTATAAAGAATGCAGAAGCAATTTGCACCTGGGTGAAAACAGAAATGTATTTGCTCACAATTTAGTCCTACCCTGTAGCTTCATCTCTCCATCTCTCGATACCAGTCAGGGAGTGTAATCACACAAGAACACTTGGCATAATGTTAGTGAGTTTGCTATCAAAGCTGAGTACTGGCTTTAAGTAAACAGTGTAATTGTTAGCCTAATATTAGAGACCCTTGCTGAAAAAACCTGGGACAGTTAGCTGGCTTTAGCTGGTAATCAGCCTCAGCTGGTCATCTTGGTCTAATTTGATGGTTTTAGAAGGGTTTTTGACACTTACGGGCTAGTTTTAGCTGGTCAAGCTAGGAGACATTGAACTGCCAGCCTAACATGAGCTAGACCAGCTAAAGCCTGCTGGTCTATGCTGTTTTTTTGTTTGTTTGTTTGTTTTTGTTTTGTTTTTTAATAGCAGAGACCTGGCTAATGGGTTCAGTTATATAATAGTTAGGTTATACTAAGTAGCTTGTGTAGTGGCATTGGCTGCTAATGTTAGCTAGCTACTTGGTGCTTGGTTTTAATGACCCAAGTCTCACTTGGGCAGCTAAGTGAAGGACCTTCTGCCGTGTAGGTAATATCAGTCAATCTAGCTAAAAGATAACATTAGCACAGCACTCAGGTATTAAGTATTAGGCTAGATTAATTAGCTAATGCTGTTTTAAGAATATTTTTCATGTTTAAGGGTGCCCATAGCTGTACTATGAGACCAATGCTATCCCTGGTGCAAATAGACACTGTCTATAAATCCTTTGGATTGGAAAAAATGTCAGTAGTACAGTCAAGCAGGCAGCTCGATTGGATGCATGTCTAGATACCATAAAGTCTACAGTATAAGAAAGACTTCTTTAATATGGAGAACTGAAGCTCTAATCCTGCATATTGTGCTATTTATATACACAGCTCTCTTCTAACAGCCGGTTGGATTAAAAGTGTTGCATAGAAGACGATCTCCGATGTATACAAATGTTTTCAGTGTATTTACATTTCAAGGATGGCCCCATAGTGGTTACTGTTCAATTTGATGCTAATAAGGTTGTTATGATTAGTGGGCCAAAGGTGTTGTGCTGTTCTGTGTAATTTAAGTAGCCCACAATATTTAAGTTCCTCTTTATTTAAATATCTGCTTTAGCAACAATTAAGCAACAGATCTGCCCTCACATTTTCATTAACATTACTGTGTAAAGTACCCTTTTGTGCCAGCTAGAGCAAGACAATCAAAGACATTTTACAGAAAGGGCACAGCTCCATGGCTGATTGCTTCTACAGGTCATTGATTTAGAATTTCAGCCACAAACTTGTTACCTTACAAATGCTCCAGCAATTCCCTCTGGGAAAGAACACTTGATCTTCACAGCCAGCAACCGTAACACCTAACCTCACTACAGCGAGGATTAACAGCAGACCTCTCCTGACCCTTAACTGTCAAATCACGTCTTTTGTTTTTCACTTTACAAGGTGAACCATTATGTATGTGTGAAACCGTAACCTATTTACCAGGGGTGGATAAGTGCAGAACAAATATCCACACGTGAATGTATGGGGTTTTGTATCAAAATCTAACTCAAGTGGTATATATTTGAATGGATGACTAATTTATGAAGAAGATTAAATTGCACAGAAGCTCAATTGTTTCATGTAGGTCATGAATTTTAAGAAGGTTTAAATCAAATGGTAAAGTTAAATGTACACTCATTGTCCAGTTTAATAGAAACACCTGCACATTCACTGTCCAGCCAGCCAATCATGTGGCAGCAGTACAACACGTAAAATCATGAAGATACAAGTCAAGAGCATACAGATACAGGTAATTTGCTCAGATTATTGCAGGAATGAGCAGGGAGGGTCCTATTAAAGTGGCCAGTGAGTATGATTATTTTGGTGTAATTTGTAAGCGTAAATGTAAATGTATGCATTCAGTAATAGTATTCATTTTCCTTTACACGTTGCGCAAATACAGAGGACAGATACTTAAGCACGTCCCACTGGATGGTGCACTATTTTGGGAGATTTGTCATTTTGCAGTCACATAAAAAACGTAATAGAGAATATCCAGTTCATTTATGACATACCATATTATAACTCAAAAGTTACTTGTCAAACCAATGCACCCTAGCAGATAAAGAATACCCCAAATGCCAATGCCATAGTTTGTAGAGAATACAGAGTAAAAGACCATTTCAGACACAGATGTATCACTGCATTAAATCAAATCTTAAATACACTGTAAGTGGTCTGAAAGAAAAAAACTTAACTCACCAAATATTCTGTTGATGAAAAGTTTTTATTTACAACATATAATGGCTAATACAATACATGTTTTTTTTACATTATCACAAAATGAGTGTCGATATGAAGCATATACTGTATATCACAATGTATGTATATAGCGTATACTGTTTCCATAGTATACATTATCATAAAATGATAGACATTAACCTTTTGATAATGCTTATTTAACACTGTATGGTGAATATGACAATTATTGCATTTCGTAGTGAAAATGGATATGTAAATATAAGCAATCCATAATAATGATGTGTGTTTATAACAGACTTTTCTAGCGCTAGTACACTGAACAAAGAAGAAGAAGAAGAGCACTCTCAGGATTAACAGAAGACATTAAGGGTAATTGGTCCTTCTGTTTTTTTCTGACATTCGTCCTCTAGACATGTTCGATATGAGAGAGCATCAGTTGCTGTGTGTGATCAGTCTAGTTTATATCAATAGATACTGCCATGTCAGCAAAGAGCCTATGAGAGGATCCTGGCAGCTGGAAAAGGAAGAATGGAGAAAGTGCTCATGCCTTAGGTGAAAGAGCATCTCTGCTCTCTATAGTCCACGCAGAGGCATTCGTCCTTGGCTGCTCTGTGCTGTTGGCTCTGTGCTTAAAGCTGAAGCTAAAGCTAAAGCTGTCTGAATCTCTCCTAATATGGGTACTGCTTCTGTTTCTTGCCAGCGAAGCAGGCCAGCCAGGTGCAGATCAGCATGGCTGTAGCTGCTCCCGCTCCAGTGCAGTAATACGCCCAGCCGATCTCACATGAGCCTGCACACACACACACATAAGCATAAACAAAGAGTTAGGGGCAAAACTCACCCTTGAGTCCACTTCCTTGAGCAAACTAAAATCATAATGGCACCCACAAGTTTACACTGCATCATTTCTTAAGTTTTGTATCTGGATATTATTCCTATAAGATTCTAACCACATACATTTGCACTTCAAATGTACCTCTGGTTAGCCAAAAATAAAAAAATAAAAAAAAAGCTCTATGAATTTGACCACCACCATCTTGTGTTGTTACTCTTTTCAGCAGTTTTTGCATGATTACACTTGCTACATCAAAAATTGTAATTGTGCATTGGACCTTTAATTGCCCTAAAGATGCCAAACAGTCTTCAACCATATGCAATATGATGTAATGAATTTGGTTGTCAAATGTGGCTTGGAGAAGCAGATTTCAACTTGTATAACAGATTTAGTTGCAGTCAGAATGCATGTCAGACTCTCTAAAGTGGTTGGATCAATGATCAGATTTAAACCAGAGTTGCTGATTTACACCTGCATTTTTATCCAGATAATCCCTATCCAAACATAATCCAAACATCAAGACACATGCTTTGTTTATCGGTTGCAAAAAATGTGATGGAATCAATCCTGTAAAAACAATCTGATTATAAATGACTACATATCAGACGACTGTCTGGTCAAATTTTGATATTATTTTTTAAGAGCAAATTGCAGTTATATTTTTTATCTTTTTAAGACCACTTTTCACATTCCAATAGGGTAAATTTGATGTAAAAATAACTATAATTGGCTTTAATTTGTAAATATATGTAAATATAATTATTTTCCAGTTACTCATCTTAAACAGGGAGGTTAGAATTTTGTCCTTATGAATGAGTATTACTCATACCTTAATTTCTCATTCTTACATACATTAAACATATTCAGACATCATGCTGGCATTTTTGTGACCCCACCTCCTGATCTTAAAGCATATAATTCACGAACAATGAAAATGTTACATAGTTAAAAGAGTGAGGAGTGTAAGTGTCTTGCCATAAATGACTTTTGGAAATTTGTCGACTGTAGTATATACAAATAAGGTACTTGTCTTCTTTGCAGGTTTCCAGTAAGGCTTAGTGTAAGACTTCTCTTATTGATTTGAGTGGAACAAACAACAGAAGCCCATTCACATTCTTAAAGTGTCACTCCCTGGTGTGAAAAAGGCCAGTCATGCATCACACAGAGGGACTAAACCCCAGCGAAACTCATTTAAAGAATCAAACTGAAGGAGGATATATATATATCCATGAAATTTATTTACTGTCTTGCCTTCTTTTCCAAAATGCATACTTTTAAATTCTGTGTCTGGAGTTAAAGATAGTGTTGAATGATTAAAAAAATTCACATTTCTCCAGTAAATTTTCAAACACTCCCTCGATAACACACTGTGTCATAGATCTGCTGAACTCCACCTACACACTTTTTTCTGAAAGCAATGTTGTTTAAAATATTGTAATATATTCTATCCTGACAAACAGTCATAATAAACCAGTCATTTGCCTTTAACAACATCCATTTCCAAAGATATTATTTTGCATGGTGATCTCTTACAGAGGAGTTATATCTGAATACCAAATAGACCAAAAAACAAAACAAAACATGAAACACATTGTCTCTAAGATGGGCGATGAGCTTTTTAGCCAACTGTGTGTGTGGGAAATGCAATCATGTTTTCCTCTTGTCTCATGATATAATAACAGAACAAAACATGCAGTATCTCAAAGAAGAAGTGGATATTCAATTTATTTCCAACACAGAGAGAAAAATCAGTTAGCATTCCATCTCTGTAGGCTCTTTTTGAGTTCTTTGGATGTAGCACTTGTGATCTCAGTTGATGAGGGTGTTATTCTGATGCGTAAGTGTGACTGAATTTTTGGCTGCCTTTTAAGTAACTATGGCTTTTTCATGCTAGGAGAATCTTTAGAAACTAACTTTATCTAAAGGTCAGACTTGGCCATTTGTTCTGTGCTGCACATTCGGCACTATAGTACGTGCTGTAATATGAAGAAGGGCGCCCGTGCTTAAGTGTCACACGCAACGTTTTCCCCTGAGAAGGGTTGATATTTATGAGGGTAAAGAAGACTACAAAATACCATCTATTTTCTCTCTATCTTCTCTACCTCTTTGCTTTTAGAAGTTTCTGCAAAAAAGTACCATTGCTTCATTTTGGTCATATGTTCTTATGGGCAAAATATATATCAAATATTCACAGAGCAAGTGTAACAAATTTTAATCAATGATGGTGCATTTATTTGTGGAAAGAGGAGCATATCGCACTGAATGCTTTAACACCATAATTCCCATTCGAGACTTGCTGACAGTGTGCTTATTGCACATTTCTGCTGGATTACACATTCCCGCAGTGCTCTTTTTTGCTTAAAGCCTGCATGAAAGTGATTCCCAACTGGGGAATTAAGTTAGACTGCCAGGGCATTCATGCACAGTGAGTAAACTACACTATAATGGGTACTTATGCATTCAAAATTAGGTTATAACAAGCCTGGAAGAATAATTCAGAAGTCCAAAGTGGGGACGATATCAAAAACCATTATACATTTTGCACTTTATTAAGTATGGCAGTAAATGTACTGAATAACTAAGAGGTTTGTGTTAAAAGAAATGATTTTCAGGTGGTAACATACACTCTGAACCATGGTATAAATAGGCTAGCAGGGCGAAGCCTCTCCTGTCTTTCAGAGATAAAAAGACAACAATGTAAGGGTTCATTTTTTAGCCACCACATCAGATTATTAGCTGTTAACAAATGAATTAAACCTGATTATTTGGGATTTTTGTGGAACCAAGCGCAAAGCACCACCAAATATGTAAAAATTGTAACATGGCAAAGCAATTTCCCCCTGGGATTAATAAAGTTCTTTGAATCTTGAATCTTGAATCTTGAAATATAAGAAAAATACACAGAATGGTCTGAAAATGTGAAGCTGGGGCTGAAGTATAGCTTCATGCAGCCTGTCAGTGACGGTTGTGTCAGGTGATTACAGAGTGAAACACCCTGCAGATTTGCTCTATTTGGGCTGATTTTCAGTGAGTTTCCGCCCATGTCACTGATACATCTGTAACGTGTGATCAGTAGTGATTGAGGTCACATGTGAAATACATTCACAAGTGTAATTCATGTGAACAAGGTGGATTATTCAATTTATCATCCTTTTTCTTCAAAATGTCTTAGAAGCAAAAAGTGGACTGACTAAGCACACAGCGGCCAATCAAAGTCCTCAAAAGACAGATGACAACCATGAGCTTAGAGTTTTTTCGTTTGAACGAAAAGGTTACAACCTTTCTGTTTACTACGCTCGGTATTCAGAGGAAACACAGCATCAGCGAATTCAGATGTTTGTCTGCCTTCAAGTGTGTGTGTGTGTGTGTGTGTGTGTGTGTCTGGTGTGTGATCGTTTGCCCCACAACATTCATATGATGCCATCAATAAGATCTCGCAAAAAATCTATCGCTCAAACCTAATATTATCATTGTTGAGCTAGTGATAGATTATTAGTCACTGCCCTGAACATTCACTTTTCACATACAGAAGCTCTTTTGTCAGCATGTGACAGTTACATGAGCACCTAAAAAACAATAAGTACAGAGGACAGTTTAATACTGCATAATTTCTATTGAATGAATTGGAGAAATTGTTCACAACATCAGGTTTCTTCTTATGCATTTGTATTAGCTCAGCTCAGCTCAGCTCTACTTCCAAAAATCTCCCACACAATCCAGAGCTGTCATCACTGGGGAATTAAAGATTGATCTTTACTACAATACACACAAGGCTCAAATCGGTACATGGCTATGCTAATACCCAGCTAACGGTTCACAAATGTTCACAGAACAATTTCTGAACATTACAGTTTTTTTTAACATTTGACTTTGAAGCTGTCACATTTTCTGGGAGCTTTTGAGAACATGTTACCTAATGTTTATGAACATCCCAACACTACTGCATCATTTTTATTCATAGATATTTTAAAAAGCTCTGAATGCTGTGAAGCAAACCATTCAAATGAGTGTGTCTAAAATAGAAGATGGCTTGACACCAATGCTGCCTCATGAGTTAGTGTCTTAGAAGGCAGCACTTCATTAGTTATGAAGGTTCGGTTTAGAACTCAGTTTGAGACATGCTCCAAAGGTAGTATATGCCACAAAGTTGCCAAGATACATGCACAGGCTAATAGTCAATAAGCTAACAAATATGTTAATAGGCTATTTGGAATAAAGTACAGTTGGGTGTAATAGAACACATATATTCTGTGATTAGGTACATCAGCTATTTCTAGTCAAAAATAACTTGCTTTCCCCCCACTATTTTTTGTCCAAATGACAGGATTACCTTAAACAATAAATGTATGTTTCCTTCAAAAGCGGTTAGATTAATGGATCTTAGCAAGTAACATTCTATGCAAACATTTGCTTTGGACTTGACTAGATGGCTTCTTCTACCATGTTCAGTCACGCCATTTTTTCAGAGCATTGCAGGAACATTATATTTATAACACTGCTGCCTAAATTCTGTTAAATGCATTGCTGAAGCTCTTGGTAACACTCTTTACTAGCTAGCACTTGACAAATGTTGTTAGCAGTAGTAATGTAAAAGGATTATTCATGCCATTACTGTAGCATGAAGACAATGCTGTTGCTGAGACTAATGAATTTCCTTTGAAATGATATATATTTGGACTTACCCAGTTCAAACTGGTCTGAGCGGTTGTCACATGTCTGTCTGACCTCTTCACTGTCCCAGCCGAGAGGGTACAGAGCACATCCCGAGCCAATGAGAAGACCTGCAAAGAAGACAAGTAAATACAATTAAGTTTTCTTTGTTTTTTAACTAAATGTTATGTTAATCAACTCTCTCCCTCTCTAATACTATTAAAAGGTACTCTTCTTAGATGTCCTAAAGGAACACAATCACCTCTTTCGGGAAGCTTTTTGAGTGTACTCAATAAATAAGAGACGAGTTAAAAGTATTGGTCTTCAGAAGGCAACATATATGCTGACAAATTCACCTTTCCCATGGAGAGTTCTTTGACAGCATGTATTAGTTACATGAGCACTTAACGACAGATAAATATATAAAAAAGCAATTTCAGTGCTGCTGAAAATGACAAGAGAATTAGAGGGACATAGACAATCTATAGCAATGCTTTTCTGTAGTAGGAATGAAGAACTTCAGTCTTTTGTGTGACTTACATATTACTCCGTCGACGAATTCGACGTAACACCGTCATTCACTATAATTTTCATGTATAAAAGACCTAATTTGAACCCCATTCCCTCACCCAGCCTCATCTCCGGTGTCACAAGAGGATTCTTGCTGCTCTTTGCATTTTTCTATTCACTGGGTCTCAGCACTGAGCTGCAAGGTCAGCTCTGGATGGATATTAGCCGTCAGTGCTCCGGCTGAGGGGCTTTGCTGTCACATGAGGTTAATCCCTTCCAATTTGCCTTGTGCTCGCCTATCAGTTTTGGGAGTCATGGAGAGAGCGAGACACGTATTGGCCCAACCCTGGATAACCTTTCCGTATGGAGGGGCAGAGAGAGATAAGCGGAATAAATCAATCCCCACACAAGTCTATCATGCGCCTCAGAAATGAGGAAAGGCAGATACATTCATTATATAGCATATAGCATATCAACGCTCGACAGCTTTCTTACTTAAATACAGTACGTACTGGCACTTAACAGGGAATACACAGAATGGATAAAGAAGTCGTTATAATACTGCACAGAAGGGTTCACAGCAAGATATAACCAGAATGAAAAGGATCCTCCGATTCGCTGGTGTGCAGAGAGGCATGGTGAACATGTTGTTTACTGGTGTTAGCATTTATTTGCACCTAATAATTTGCTCACAGCCTTTGAGTCGGAGACGTGATTACGTGACATACCTCTTAAAGAATTAATCCGAAATTACTTTGTAAGACTTTTTATAGTGGAATGTTGGTGTGGATGATCACGTAATAAAGAGAATGCCTTGTGTGAGCAAGAAACTGACCAAATCAAATAATCATGCAATAATTGCAACAGTATCACGTGTTATCCTCACCAGCACAACAATCACTGCTTTTTTATGACGTGCCTTTGTTTGCATGATTTTTCACTATGCGATGCTAATGGAACAGACAGGGATATCTGTGACTGCGACGGAGTACCTAGCTGGATTTTTCGTGGGTGTCAAGACAGGTGTCATTCGATCATTTAATCACAACACAGCTTAACAAATACTAGCCAATTCTAACTTAAATCATAATTAAAAGGATGCTTATTTATATGGAGCACATTCAGCTTCCTGAGTCTCTTGCTCGACTCACTGTCCTAGTTTTGAAGTGTGGGTGGGTTTCTACCACAGTGAAACTCTCAAAAGATGAGACCTAAAATATGCTGCTGCATCAAAAGCTTCTGGGATTCTCTGTTGGTCACTACTAAAAATTACACTGTTAAAATTTCTCCTCCATAAACTGGAGCTTGTATGAGCTTCTGGTGCCTGCCATAACAACTGAGAGAATGCATAACCTTCGAAGCCATACTGAGAAGGCAGCATATTCATTCTGAATTTTAAACAAACTCATGAATTCTCTTTCAAGTCGTAAGTAATGTCAACAGATAAAGAGGCGTGTAATCAGCTTGAAATGTCCTGCGGTGCTGAAAAACAGAAACAAAAGGAGAATAGCTTTTCTTCTCTTCATAGCTTTGGCAAAAGGGGACATTCATGTTGTTCTATAATGTTAAATCTCATGTCTGTCCAAAGTGCAACAACTATTTGCATGGAATTAGATGTAAATACTCTGTTCTTTAAGAACCGTAAGGTGATGACTCTACCTTGACTCTAAAGCCAACAATTTTGTTCTGATGAACAAAAGCACTAATAGCACTAATAATCACAAGCATGTACATGTCCTCAAGCCCTAACTGCCTCAAGTACACTAGCACATACTCCACACCCACCACTAACAGACACAGGACAACCAGAGAAAAGTAGACAATAATACACCTAGTGCATAAGTTACAACATACACTCCTGTTCTATTAATTACCCTCATTATAAACAGCTGGATGTCAGGGAATAAGGGAAGCAGGTGGCTCCAGTCTCCAGCAATCATTCAACCAATGTACAGCTTCACTCTTTCATCTTCTTCCTCTCTGCTCTCTCTTTTCTCTCTCTCCCTTCATCTGTAAGCTCTATTCATCAGACATTTAGCAAAGCATGTTATCAGCTTCAACAAGTACAGGATTTCTCGCAGATGTTGGATGTTGATTTTCCTGCATGTGCGTACATTCCTACATGAAAACATAATGAGGTCCACTGCAAATCTCATCTAAGTCTGGAACAGAAGTTTATAGCAGCTGGATCTGAAGGAGATGGTCATTCTTACAAAAAATCTTAGCATTTCCCCACTGAACTTCTCCAACACTGTGGCTCTGAGCCAGGCCAGCAGTTTTCCCACAGATTTGGGATACTTTTGGATTGCAGTCATGACTTAATTTGGACATCCTGCATACATTTGATTAATTATACCAGTGTTTTGCAAACCAGATAGTAAACTAGAGATTTTTTTTTCCAACTGCAAACAGCAAATGCAGTTTATTATTTTATACCCTCACTGTCCACTTTATAAGGAACACCTGTACACTTGCACATTCATGCAGTTACAAAAATCATGCAGATACAGGTCAAGA
>CM074958.1:13771388-13795716 GCA_037577455.1 Pangasius macronema
GTTGAAGCTGCCAGGAAGGATATAGTAATGCAAATAATTACTTTTTACAACTGTGGTGAGCAGAAAAGCATGTCAACCTGCACAAAACAAACAAACCTTGAGGTGGATGGGCTACAACAGCAGAAGACCACACTGGGTTCCAATACTGTCAGCCAAGAACAGGAATGTGAGGCTATCATGGGCACAGACTCACCAGAACTGGACAGTTGAAGATTAGAAAACAAATCACTTGGTCTTTTTCCAGTCTTCAACTGTCCAGTTTCGGTGAGTCTGTGCCCATGATAGACTTAGATTCTTGCATGAACTGCATGAACGTGCAGGTGTACAGGTGTTCCTAATAAAGAGGATGCTGAGTGTATATGTATGTGGACTGTGATTTTGATTATGAAGTAACTATAGTAATTGGATATGAAATTAAAATTTAACCACATTTAAGACCACATTTACTCAATATGCTTGTTGTGAAAACTGACCCTCATTCTCATAGATATTCTTTATCTTGATGAAAGAAATGTTTATCAACACTGAATGATTTTAATACTGCTTAATTATCGTGCAAGTTAATCTGTAAGTAATACAATATACTTGGTAAAGGTATCTATAATTTTGGACTTGAATGCAAGATTTGGGGGTTGGTTTTTGGGTTTGGGAATTAGACTGGTTTTATTGACCCCTAGGTCTGTACTCTGTGCTTTGTCATGCAAACCTGGCAATCCAAATCCTGATCCATGTTCTTCTGCCTAACATACAGATGGCTGAAAAACTGCCAGAAAAACCAACACATGTTTTGATCACAGCCCCCAAGAGCCACCAGAACATCTTCAATGCACCTTGGCACAGATTCTACAAATTTCTGGAACTGTACTGGAGGGATCAACACCATTCTTCCAAAAGATTTTCCTGCAATTGGTGTCTTGACGATGATGGTGGTGGTGGTGGAGAGCATTGTCTAACAGGTCGCTCTAAACTCTCCTATAGGTGTTTGGTGGGGTTGAGCACTGGTGACTATGAAGGCCATAGCATATGATTTACATTATTTTCATATTTCTCAAACCATTCAGTCAGCCCTTGTGGACAAACACTGAAATGTGCAGGGTGTGGCTACTTCAGGATCACTGATGTAACATATGCAAATTCTATTAGTATGTGTATGTTCAATCAAATATTTAATGAGCATGAGTAGCAGACTGCTTTTCACCATCTGGCCTCTCATTGCTCATTCCTTTGCTTTTCATTAGGCATTTTGCATGTTTAATCCCATCCTCCACACTCCCTATGTGGGATATTGAAAGCCTGAGCTTGGGCGGTGGAGAGGGTGGGTGAGGATTACTAAGAATGGAAATGGCAAATGCAGATATGGTTTTCATGCCAAGATGCCAAGGGGGTAGGCATGTGAATGACAGCTTGAGCTCTGAGGTATCCCTCTTAATGTGTTTCCACACTGTAAAATCTATTTTGGATGTTGTCTACAGTGATAAATATATTCAATGGTTGTTAGGGACAAGTGCATCAGATTGATGAACACCAAGGGGACTGACACAGATTTTGTTAGTGTTAGTCTAATGTTAGTGTTCCAAGCATACAGTATTGAGCAAGAAAGTGTGAAGCATTTAATGACTAGGTCAAAGTACATCAAGTTACTCTGGAAGGGAGCCACTGAATCCAGCTGGAGATCTTTAATGCAACAAAGTAGTCAGATGTTCAGGTTACAGGACGGATGACAAAAAATTTATTACGGCTCTCTTCAACATGGAATTTGGTGTCCTAGATGTTTAATACCAAGATGTTTCACACACTCAAAACCCTTGTGAAAAGCACTAAAAAGAGGCTGGTGACAGTTTCTCAAATGTACAAAGTTCAAATGTAGATGAAGTCACATTTATATAGTAATTATTGCAACATTTATGGTACAAAACAAATTATTCCCCAAATGGTATAGGTTTGGATGGTCACATGATAACAAGAAGGTTTATTAAAGGTTTCTCCAGATTGCCTTGTGTCTGATGGTGGATGGACCATCCACATACTAACCAAGCCTGATTTACATCTTGCTACAAACATTTACATTTTAAAATAATAGTTCTTTGGAATAATACCATAGAAGAAGCAGTTTTAGATCCCTAGACGTACCTTTCACTTCATGGGTCATTAACCATTTTGGTTAGTGCCAGAATTTACAATAAAAAATTCTTTTCCCAAGCATAAAGTATCATGATGAAAACATTTAATACATGAAATGATTCTTTAGTTCATTACAAAACCAACAACAAAGGTTAAAGACTTATCCATCGTAGAATGCTTCTTTTATGACATTGTTCTAAAGAATATTTTCGATTTAGCACCTTGAAGTCTTTTCCATTTTGTCCTGCTAAAACCCTACAACAGATGGTTTTACTTTCAGTAAGCACTGCGATTGTGAATTATTTATATCATCATGCTTATAAATTCAGAGATGGTACAAATACTGCATTTGAGATTGTAATCTATCTATTATTTTTCAAAACAAAAAAAAAAAATCTAGAGCCCTTAAGGTTTCTTTGGTAGACTCTCTGGAGAACCATTAAAAATTCAGCCTTATAGCTCAGTATTTCTCTATTAGAAGGTTATCTGAGTAGAACCTCAATTTACTATAGAGGCCTGCTTGTGAATTTAAAAAAAAAATCATTTTTTGTTATATGTTAGAAATAGACATGTATATGTTACATATAATATACAATTTTTATTTAAACGTTATCACATATAGGTTTTGGATTAAATTGGGAAGTGAGTACAGACAAATTTACGGTCTTATTTACACACCTGACCACAGATCCTGTTCTATCACATTATCACAGAGATTACACAACTAAAAAAAAAAACCCCTAAGCAGCACTGTGAACGGGTGATAATGAGATAAATTTGAGAGCTTTTGACAACTGTGAAGAGGTGCATCTGTTTTCGCCACTGCAATCATGGGAATTGAAATTGGTTTGAGCCACTACAAACCCACAGCCTACAACTTCAGGAAATGATGTACAGCTCTGAGTGCTAATAAAATGTACCTAACATTTTTACTGCAAAACCATAATAACACAGCACAGTCGCCTCTAAACAATCAATGCAAAGCCAAAGCGCCTTAGTGCCTTAACAGATTAAATTAGAAAAATGCAAATGAGATGAGTAGCTACAGGCTGTATATAAAATATTCAGAGTTAACATTTTATTTATATCATATGTGATATGTGACTCACTAATACTATTATTATGTAATTACTACTGATGACTGTCTACAGAGATGCTCCCAGCCTTGTTTGAATTCTGCGGGCTAATCTGAGACTGTATCTTAGTCCGGAAAAGCATATTAACACATTATATGTTATTTCTTCTTTCGACATTCTATCTCGTATTGCAGTATGTGGTTTCAAACACAACATTCATCTTACTGTAAAGATTTTGGCATTGTAACCAGACACTGAACCTGTCTAGCAAACAATATCCATCCAACTACTCCCCATCACCCTATTAACATTTCCTCAATGTTCAGTGCCTTTTACAGACACTACAGTACACTACATTACCTTTTACAGAGAGTATGACCTGGTCTATCACCAAATCACCCTTTCTCCTCCATTAGTGTTCAATATGCAGCCATGAGTGGGCCCTGATGAGCACTTGTCAGTGGTTAATGCTTCCTCTGACTCTCACTGATTATCATACAGCTACTCATTCAGGTTAGTCTGAGAGCATTGTGTGTACTCGCAAGTAATTAAAGATTTAAGATGCACACTTCATACACAGAGCAAGTTGTGGAGTTTAACAAAGAGTCCAGTGAGACAGGAACCCATTTACAACCTTTAACACTTAAAGGAGACACATTAAAACGTAGAATTAAACAGATTTACACAGCAGATTTTAGAGCCATTTTGTTTACTTGGTGATGTACTTTTATTCATTTATTGCTTTCATTACATCAATTACGTGTAAAGAAAACACTTTACATAATGTAATGGTTTAAAGTACTTAATGATAAGTAGGAATACAAATTTCCTGCTCATGTTGTTGTAGGAAAATAATCAAAGAAAGGGTGGTGTGGTGATAAAGTGTTTTATTCCTCTTATACTACAGCAATTTGCCAATAACATTTAAAAAATATATGTATTTATCCATTTGTAGTTACAATTAATGTCATGGAATGTCTGTGAAATAAGTTTGTGTTATCACTTATGTCATAGTAGTTCCTTCACCAGCCTTACAAAGCATTCGGCTTGTCATGTTACTGCAAAGTCCTCTGTCCTGAAAATGCAAATTTCAGAAAAGATTACCTTTACCTCTGACTGTTACAAAGCAGTAACACTGGAGACTCCTTCCAAAAATGCTGAATAAACTTCTCCTCACAGAAATCATCACCGTATCAAAGTTATCCACATAAACAGTATATTTTGTAAATACAAATCCCTGTTGTAAGCTGTTACTACAGAAATGATAACATTTTTAAATGAGCACAGAGCTGTACTGGTATAGAAAATTAATCAACAAATCGTTGACGTTAGTCTAGTTCTTAAGTTGGTACGACCACATATTGTCGAAAATTATCGAGTCGGTTTATGTCATCTGCAATACAGAGACTATGGGTGATGGTATAAAAGTAAAATTAGAATGTCACGGCACACCACAAGAAATAAAACATGAACGACTGGTCTATGTTTATCCATGTTAAAATGTTTGGTGAGTGAGCTACAGTCCAGTAATTGAAGGTTCACACAAACAATGTGAAATTCTTTCTTGTTATGAAAGCAAGGCCATGTCACTATTCTGAGGCTACTCATTTTTTTGTCATCTCTTCCCGGGTTTCATCGATGGGGTTTCTGGAATTCTGTGTCCCCTGCTCTCTTGGCTTTCAATACTATTCTCAATTAGCATTCAAATGGGCGGAGAAAGTGAGGAGAGAGAGAGGAAAAAAAAATAATGACCGACTGGGTTATTCAGAGAGTGGAGAATGGGTAACATGAATAGGTCTGGAGCCAGTTTTAAAAGAGTATCTCATCATTCTTGGAGTTAGAGGACGAAGAGGTGGAAAAGAAAGAAGAAGAGTTGTGAAAACAGTGCACCAAAGTGCACTGGGGTGAAGAAACCTTTTGGACAAGACTTGTCTCTTATATAAGCAAAAGAAGGAGAGTAAGGATGGGGTTAGAAGCATGGAAATTTAGAGAGGAAACTGAAAACAATTAAAAAGTTCACTGATTAAAGATAACATTCTTATGATCTTGAGCTAAATCTTTCTGTTTTTATTAGTTTGGTAAGATTATAATGGTTTGGTAAGATTAGTTTAGCAAGTAATAGTGGAGTTTTTTTTTAGAATGACACTAATATTTTTTGTTCAAACTCCCAAATAAAAACATACCAGACATACAAGATACTTTTACATTTTGATTTTCTTTGTGCACTTATCACAGCACCTAGTTGGCCTCCTGCTTTTCCGCAAACATTTCGTGTTTCAGAATTCACACAGGATCAGAGAATTTCTTGTAGGAGCTTTATTTCAGGCTGAGAGAATCCAAAGAAAAGGCTCTATAGCATTACTTTTTGAGACCGGAGAAGCTTTTATGGGAAAGTTGGACAACAGAATGTGGATGAGAGTGGATGAAAAGTCTAAAGGAATACATTTCCTTTGAAAGTAAGACACAGAACAAACATCATTTCGCGCCATTCAGATTTGATCATCATCTGAAATTAGATTACCCACTGGTGGCACAGTGGGTAGCACTGCTGTCTCACTGCTGGTTCGATCCTGAATTATGATTACTGTCGGTGAGGAGTTTCTATGCATGTTTCTCCCCAAATCCACCTTGTGAGTTGGACTGGAATTTCATCTCATCATCCAGTGTGTATTCCTGCCTCACCACCCAGTCTTGCTAGGATTGGCTCTGGATTCAGGATGTAGCAGTTACTGAAGATGAATGAATAATGATTAGAGGATTTCAGATGAAAGGGTTATAACTAGCCTAATAGCCCATTATTATTTTTATAGTATTATGCTCTAAACTAGGAAAAATCCAGATCTTTCGTTTTCAGTAGTGTACTATAAAACAGATGTTATCTTCAAGATTGGTGTTCGTTTGATTAGTCCAAAGTTGGGACATAATTCTACAGTGTCCAATTCCAGTTTAGTATATATATAATATTTCACCAGGCATTGACCTCTTAATAACCAATTCACCCAATTAGTGAATGTAAATATCCTTTAAGTGTAGGCAAGCCTATTGGGAACCTTCTCCCATGCAAATCTAACATCATCTTAAGTGGTGATTATGATCACAGTGATCATCAACACTGATTGAAAAGCCAAAACGGTCTCATACAGCCAACGTCAACATAATTCTTATTAATGCCTGAAGTCAGCTCCACTTCCAAATGCAGTAATAATAAATTTTACAAGGTTAAACAAGAAATGACATTTACTTGCCAAGTACATCCCATTCATAATGGTTATGGTCATCCCTGAACCTTTACCTGCCATCCAAACCAAAATGGCCACAACTGGTTAGCAGCAGCTGGTTACAGGGTTACATTGGATGTAAAATAGTGGTCAATCAATATTTTTAAAGGACCAATGCTAAGACACTGTTTTGACATGAAAAGGATGACAAGCAAGCAGTTTCTGACACCAGACTGTAATAGATGACCATTTTATGAAAGTGGCTATGTTACACATAAACATGTTCTATCAATGTGACCACCAACAAAGATAACTTGTTATCGTACCGGTCAAGGGTACCCTCTTTAGAGATCACACACTGTTCCATGATTTTTGTTCCTTGCCTCAATAGCTGCCATGTCAGCGTCTGACCCCATGCACCCTGACCCACTTTTGTCCCACTGATCTCAGAGGTCTCCATTTAACAGCCGCTGATTAGATAAATTATAAATTATGCATATTTGTTTATTTATTGGGTGTGATAATGAATTAAGATATCAACTAGCCAATTGGTAACAGAAGTCATCATTCATTCGTTCATTCATTCATTCATCTTGAGTAAAGACTTTAACATTATTAGGTGTTATGGTGGATCCAGAGCCTATCCCAGGGATACTGGCCAGAGTAATAGAAGTCTCGCACTGAAAATGATTTAATACCGAAAAACCTTTTTTGGCTAATTAAATTCTATAGGCTCTCTATTTTTCAGTGGGACACATGATTCACTGTCCCCTTTCTGAAATGACTTTAAGGTTAGTACGAAACCCCCTCAGAGACACATGCACATACATTTATTCATTCATTCAGCTTCAGTAAGTGCTTTATCTTAGTCAGGGTGGCGGTGGATCGGGAACCTCTCTGGGGAACACTGGGCATAAGGCAGGGATACAGCCTCAGTGGAACACCAGTCCATCGCAGAGCATCATTCACACATACTCACACACTCATTCATGGCCAGGGACAATTTAGGTTAAAAGTATTTTGCAAAACAGGGGACTCTGGAGCTGTGAGGCAACACCGTGCTGCCATACCTACCTCAGCTTATCAGTGAGAAAGCCATCATACTGGTTTCAGCTCACATTTCTGAAGATTACAAAACTAAACAATTTCTCTGCTTCTCTTTGGCTTAAGTAGAATGAGTGAAGGATGACTTTGACAGAAACTGGATAATTGCAGAGTGATGTTTAACTTGTCAAATGTCCATTTTTATAATCATACCTTTAAAAATATATACACATCTGGCCTCTTTGCTAAACTGCTGCAAGGACCCCCAGGCACATGACAGCTTATAAAGCTTAGTGTGAACTTCTGTGTGTGACTTTGCTATTAAGCCAGTTAAGCATTCTTTGATGCGTGAGGATTTTTGCAATGAATATGTCAGCTGCTCATGATTTTGACTGAAAACCTCACAACAGTGTGCATTGGAGCGGCGCACTTTCATCACTTGCCCCTCTGAATGATTAAATGCACTGCATACATAACTAAATAATGTTCACATTGTCAGTGTGAAAGTTACCTCCAATTTAAGGGAATCTTGTTCACAGGTGCATTACTGGAAACAGTTGCATTACTGATGCAGAAGGCATACAGCAAACGGTGCAGTTTGAGTATGCATAAAGAGACAGAAAAATGCTTATACTCAAGAAACATAATTATTCCCACCTTGCGCTCACTTTGGCTAGGCTCTTGATCCAGATTCACCCTCATCAGAAAAAAGCGGTTACTGAAGGTTTGCTAGTTTGGTTTATAGGATCAATGTATAGACATAAAAAATCTCAATTTTTTTGTGATTTTTGCCAACTGCATGTAACGCTGGAGGGTTAAGTGATTCAGGTAAGTTGTGCACAGAGGCAATTATTCATTTTCTTTGACATAAAACAAGTTGTTTTACCCAGGTCTAAAAGTTTACACAGAGCACTGGTTTGATCCTTTGAGTCGTTGTGGGAATAATACGAGGTCGTCGTTATAAAGGAAGACACAAGACAGTAAATATATCATGTAGGAAGTTGTTGTTGAAGTAGCCAAACAATACACAGACAAAAAATGGTATCTTTGTGGAAAAACAGAGATATTTTCATGCTATTTTTAAAAAGTAATTCTGAGTTTGCTAGCATAACATGCTGCACTTACAAAACTGTTGCTATGTATCTAAATTTACATTGGAAGTTCCTAGTCCATAGTTCAGATTAAGTTATTTGGATAGTTTCGTGAACCTCCTAAGACTTCAGTGAACTTTCACACATGAATTACACATGAACCACAATCCACATATAGACTTTTTCTCAAACACCTCAAATTAAGTCAAGAACAAAATCCACCGAGTCTTCCAATGTCGTATCTCCTCCCTGTTTATTTTGGGCTCAGACTTTTTCCTGCTGCTGTTTCATGTATGTTAGCCTCTGGGTGCATGACTGACTGACAGCAGCTTTTTTTTTTTGGGCTGCTTTAAAATACTTTAGCAGAAATCCACCGGGAATACAAGTGAACCATCCTTTATCCAGACTGACAACATCTTAACCTGAAGTCTCAAAAAAGCTTGAGGTTCAGGGAATGAGATGACAGTACTAAAACTGTACTGCCGGCAGAAGGTGATGGATTTAGATGCGATTTTTATATTAGCTAAATGAAAATCCAGAGAAATCAGCATTATTTTTACAACTGCAACGTAGTTTGTACTTCTTACCAGTTTGTACTGTATAAGTTGAATGACGATAAATTTCAGGACTTTGAACGGTAAGATAAACATTCTAAAACTAATTTCAGGGGTAACCAGAATGTTATTCAGTACTGATTTGCTCAAGAGCTTTGACATCATGATACAATATAGAATACCAGATTGTTGTCATTGTCAGTTTTGTCAGCTGATGCTTTTAACAATAGACATTGTCACAAAGCAGCTTTACAAAAATCCAGATTTAGATTTAGATCCCTGATGAGCAAGCCAGAGGAAAACATGGCAAGGAAAAAACTTCCTGAGACAACATAAGAAACCTTGAGAGGAACCGAAAGGGGACCCGTCCTCTTCAGGTGTGCACAGGTGTAGAACAGTAAAAGCAAACAGTACTAAGTGTCGTGAAAGGATGCTGTGAATAAGAGTCCTGGGATGAGCACAGGATTGTCTTTACCATTACAGCAATAGTTATTATGTATTAGTCTACAGTATTCAGGTGAAATTGAAAAAAGGGTGAGTCATAAACTGTTTTAAGTCTTTCAAAGATACCCTAAATCATCACTGTGTCACTGTGACGAGGAGGAGAGATGGGCCAGGCTGTGAGGACACTAATCAGTGGGAGAGCAGGATAAAGGAGCGGCTGGAGATGCTGTGGGGGAGAGAGAGATGCACACGTGTTTTGTGTTTTTGTTTTACGTTTGGTGTTTATGTTCTGTTTATGATTAAACCTTATGTTTATGGTCACTTGGTTCCCGCCTCCTCCTTGCCCGTCTGTGAAGTTTGTTACATTGGTGGCGAAACCCAGGAAGGAGGAGAGACGCGCTGTCGGAGAGCCCTTGCTGTTGCGGGAGGATCATGGTGCTGAGGAAATGTGGTGCTGGAGCAGTTGCCGGCAAGTCTGGGAACCGAATGAACTCAAACGTAAAGTTTAATCCTAAACAGAACATAAACACCAAATGTAAAACACAAACACAAAACATTGCCTGCATCTCTCTCTCCACCTCGGTGTCTTCAGCCACTCCTTTATCCCTCTCTCCCACTGAGTAGCCAACTCGGTGCCAGGCGTGTGTCCTCACAGCCTGCCGCCTCCCTCCTCCTCATCACATGGACATATAAACTATCTGAACAGCACAATGCCACTTCCAGTCGAGAAATGGACCTCAGACATAATCAACAGTCTCACATCTGGCAAAATATATGCAATAACGGAATGGAAATCATTTTTCCATCACTCCAATTAATACTCAGAGAGACAATATGAAATATTTCCAACAATCCAGGAATCCCTTTTTATAATCCTTGGGAGCTCTATATATTTGGGACTAAGTATGAAAGGAACAACCAGAATGCTGCTTAGTATTTCTTTGTAGCATACAGACAGAGTGACACACACTTGAGTATCTGCCTGTGCTGTTCTTCCTTTTCAGAAACCCAGTGACCTTCTGTTGATGCCCTGACATCTCTGAGCCCACCAGTCAAAGCAGCTAATTAATCCCATTGCAGATTGAGCCTTGCAGAATGCTAGAAGGTAGATCCCTCCTTCGATATCACACTGTGCTTAGCTGCTGACAACCCCTCTGATAAGGCATTCAGCTGGGATCAGAGCGCCATTACACTACATCCTCCCATAGTTCTCCCATCAGCTTAACAGCCACAAAAATCCATGTGAACTAAGACATCCTTATAGCTCACTACCACTAGAGTGTGAGAAGATGATGACTTTGCATCTCAAAGGATGGAGCAATTTCTTGAGTGTGCTACATGCTCTGCATTTAAAGGTATAGTCAGCCATTTTGAAGTTGGCTGTTTTAAGACTGTGTGGTGTGGTGCAAAGCTGATAGAGACATATTCCCAAAGTCTTTATGCACGCATGTATGCTGTAATTGCAGCCAAAGATGTTTCTACGTATGGACCCAGGCAGGTGAACATTTACGCAACCAACAAATGTCTGCTTTTTTGTTTGGTTAACCTTTGTGTCACAATAACCATAGTTGCATATATTGTGAAAATCGAACGATAAAAATCTCAATTAAGTCCATTTCAATTCCAGGTAGTAACACTACAAAATAGGAAAAGTTCAAGGAGGGCGAATACTTATGCAACGTATTATTATAGCTGTAAAGTTTTTCAGTTATTACTTCATAAACATTTCCATCTAAGTGCTTCATAGCTGTCTTTACTCACCGCTTTCAGGGGCTCTGAGACATTATAAAACAAAACTGAGTCTTACCTAAGGTATCTCTGTGCCACATCTGGAACAATACTTTAATTCACTACAGTGTGCAGGAAAATTGTGCACCAAACATCTGGATGTGATTTAGTTCCCAAAAAATCATGGGAAAAGAAGAGAGAAATTAATTCACATAGAAGCATACCAGAGCCAAAGCAAGTGAAAAGACTCCCTAGGTAACAGTAAGTGCCTGTAGTTTCAATACAATTATGTTAAACTGACTTATCCTAACTGAAAGCCAGATGTTAAAAACAAGTGTTTCACACTCTCATGACTCATTTTATTCCCTATAAAATGTTCAACCAGCATTAGGTCATTTGGTAGAAATGCTAAGTTCAGCCATTTTGTATTAGGCAACAATGATACAAAAGGCACATTGTTCTGTGAGCAGACTGCATTTGAATCTGATGTGAGATGCATAACATGACGTTTTTGTTTCAGAAAAACGTGAATGGACTGAAGAGGTAGTGAAGTGGTTTTGCATGGATTTTATCTGTAAGTCACAATCCAGAATTGGGGCTTTAGAATAGCCACAAACCACAACTGTGGTTTATACTTCAATGTGCTGAATTGAATTATGTGAGAAAAATTGCCAACAGAATTAAAGCCAGCTCTGAAAGACAGAGTAAACAGTACTTTGGGATTGATGAGATCTTTGTGTGGGTACATTTTGTAGGCTGAGTTAGTTATCAGTTTGATGAGATATGAGATTTAATGTTATGAACTAGCGACAATAGGGCGTAGGTGAGAATATAAAATCCGTCTAGTGAAAATGGATTTGTACAAAAGCGTGACCAACGTGGCTGGAAGCAGTAGCTCTTTCATCTCTTTTGACCTTGTGTGTGTGGCAGGCATCTCTTTAGTTTCTGAGCTGATTAGTGCAGTGGTCTGTTTCATCCAGACCAGGAAAGCACTTGTGCATACAGCATGTGACTTAACATATAATGGATGATTCAGATAATTGCAGAATTCCTTCACATATGCACATACTGAGTGTGTGTGTATATGTGTGTGTGTGTGTGTGTGTGTGTGTGTGTGTGTGAGAGAGAGAGATAGAGTGAGTGAGTGCGCGCATGTGTGTTTGCTTCGACCCCCCAACTTTCCCAGACCACTCATCAATATTCCATGCATTCATTAGCACATGCACAAATCTGTGAGAGCATACAGCCCCCAGCCCTATAGTGCACACACACACACACACACACACACACACACACACACACACACATGCTGGGAATGTCCAAGATCACCCCCTTTCACATAAGTGAGAACAATAAGAGCTGCCGCTACACACACACACACTCGCGTATCCCCCCACACAGCCATTCCTGAAACTCAATGTCAGTGTGTCCTACGCAGCTCCATCAGTGTTCTCACAATCAATGAATTATAGTGGATTCATAAAAAGGTGAGTGTACAGAGTGCTTTCCTTTTAACTTTATATAACCATGCTTACAATCTCATACCTTCCAAGCATCTTCATGTAATGAAATTAAAGAAATCTATCTTGTAAAGATAAAGCACATTTGTGTTTCCATGATTGCTAAGTTTGTTTCTAAAAAAAAAAGACGATGTGAAATGCAATTCATTGCATCTAAAATTGTAAAACTAATTCATACACATTACCACAGCCTCTCTACACACTTTATTCACTTCCTAAGAGACCCAACCAGTGATCCATCAACTCCTGACAAGCTATCTACACCCATATAAATTGCTTTTAAATGTAGGAAATAAAAATAATAAGTGAAATTCATATTTGCCATTTGCTTTATCTATCCCTCTATCGCTTCTGCTACAGCCCTTAAATCTAAAATCGATGTGAAGACGAATGAGCAGCTAAAGAAAAAGGGACACCTTGTTGAAAACTCCCGCTGAGAGCTATAATGGTTTGTAAGTAATGCCATGAGACCAGGTGGCCATGCATCACGCTCTTATAAGACACACTTACACTACAAGCCTAGTTAATGTTATTGTCCATGAAAAAAATCCTGTTCCACATGTTCCACAAAAAAGCACAGAGTAACATTCTCAGGAAGATCTTCAGAGTCCTATCTAGCAGGAAATGTAAGAAGAAGGACTGAGATCCCAGTCAAACTCTGTGATAAAACTCTCTCAAAAGGAGAGCTCCAGTTCCTTGTGCAGTGCAGACAATGAGATCTATTTCACATCAAATGTGTTTATGAGTCCAATTCACTTTGATACGGCCCTGTCTTCCTCTGATGAGTGGCTAAGCCAAAACCGATTTCAGCAGAAGTTATCTAGCAGGCTCAGATTACTGTACAGAAAGAGATGGAAAGATGGCTCACGAGAGAAAAACTACTGACCGGTGAGCTACGTGAGCAGCATGAAACCCTGAGATATTACAGTTCATTTCTGCAGCTTTCCATTTTGTTATCTTCCATCAGGAGAAGAAAAGGCTCTTTGATCATTTAGCACAACCCCTCACAGGCAGAAAGACAGACAGGAGAGGAGAGGCTCAGAAAGGTTCCCGCAGATGTCGCAGGAAACAGATAAACGTGAAAATAAGGTGTGAAGCACGAGGGATTTAGTTTGTTGCAGGCTAGAAAGGCAGATTAGGCACACCTGCCAAGGATAAATACAAACACACAAAAGCCAAGTCTTTTAAATCTCAGCAAGTCTGGCAGCAAACACTCAAAAACAAATGCTCATAAAACATGGAAGATAATGTCTTCAGCTCAAGTGGGCACAACCATCCTCCAAGGTCAGCAGTGATGGGAAATAGCCTACGTTCAAGAAATCAACCACGACCATTTTGTGGTTTCTCTTCTCCTGGATTCCTGATTCTTTGCCAAGGCCCTCTTCTGCTTTCTGTTGTTTAGCTAACACTAAAATAGGATTTCTCTCAGCAGGGAATGAGCTTTTCTCTTTGAAAAGCAGGCACGGTGTCCATTAAAATGCCACAACAAAAACGAGCTGAGAAATAAGTAAACAAACACATCCAGGCCACTCTCTGTGGGCATGCAATGCAAGCACATCGGAATCAAAGCGGTGGCCCATTTAGCCATTTCTAAGAAGATGTGGCTAATGAGGAGTCTGTCTTATATCTTTCCAAATTAGGAGACACAGGTCCATACTGGGCTATTTATATGTTTGTATTTACATCCCTTTTTACAGTCGTGCTATAGACACGCCCCATATTTAGTAGAATATGAAATGCAAATTTGGCAAAATCCAATGATAAATAGCAAGAATCATTAGATACTCTTGTATGATCTGCTCCAAAAAAGCAAGACACCAAAAGAAAGGAAAACAAGTATAAATATGTGCTGCTTTATCAAGATGGAGAAATCTGCTGACTACAAAGGAGAGCAAAATGGCTGCTGAATGACGATCGATGTAAAGAGAATCTGGTATGTATGTAAACTCCCACATCGTTTCATACATTCATGACCCTGTATGATCGTGCTCATGTAATATAACCGTAAACAAACTTTTCATTGAATTTCAGCTTTTAAAACTTTAGTGCCTTAACATTTAAGTTCTTACACTTAAATACTAAAGACGCACACAGAAGTTACACTCGTCCGCCATGTTTGCACGTTGTATTCAGCCAAGCAAACCGTCACAATACTCCTCATCCCTCACACAAGGAGTCGTGGGCAATATTAGTTGAAAAAGTGTCCACGGAGCCACACTTCGAAAATCTACCAGAAATAGTAGACCATCCGGGTACCTTTGGGATACTCATTTCAACATTTGGGTCACACCAATTTTCTACAATTTGGGTCACACTAATTGTAATCTCAGATACTATTTAGGATGGCCAGTTGGCAAATTGGGATGCAGCATTGGTTTCTATTCTAGTCTTGTCTCCGCCCCTGTCCTATCATTGGCTTGTTGTTTGTTTAGTTAAGAATAGTTTGTCTATTTATACTCAGTTGTGTCCATCTTTAACAGTAGTGTTATTGTGCATTACAGGATAGTAACCGAACAACAAACAAATCAATTCTTATCAAACAGATAAATATGAGTCAACACAGGTACAAATTGTGCAGTGTTATTGTGCATCATAGTTTCTATTAGAGTTTCCTAGTTTTGACCCCAGTCTGTGTTACCGTTGATGATTATGGACATTCCTATGACTACTTTGCCAATGATTCTTGGTTTGCCCTTAACACAGCACAAGAGTTTACACACTTGTGTCATGCCTCTCACTCCATAACATTATTAATATGGTATGATCTATGTGCCTAATATAAACTGTGAATTTCCAAATGAATTATACTTGCAACAACAAATCAGTATGTTTTATGCAGTAGCTGTCAGTATTTGGAGGTGACTGTTTTATATTTTATAGCTAACTGAGTGTAAGCTAGCTACCTTTCAGTTGTATCATTCTGCTTTTACAATGTTAGCTATAACACAAAATACTGACGCGCCTAAAATAAGCTCTAAATTTCCAAACTTGTGCTCTTACTAGGCATTACAAATGATTCTTGCATCGACAAATCAGTATGTTTTATGATGAGTACTTCGTAACTATGGAAATTTAGCTAGCTACCAAACTAAAATGTAATCCGGGAGACAGGGCTCTGTGTATATGGTCATGGATGGGAGGTTGGGCCATAAGTAAACAAATCATTAGAATTTTTTAAAATAGTTCTTTTACGTGCTAGAGCCAAAAATCCTTCCAATGTTCCATTAATTTTAAAAAATGCATGTGGAAAAACATGTGACCTTAGAGAAATAGAGAGAGAGAGAGAGAGAGAGAGAGAGAGAGAGAGAGAGAGAGAGAGAGACATTTTATCACATAGTTTGGGGATGGTGCCAAGGTGTAGGTACCAATTACTGCGAACGATGGTAGCAGAGGGATTAGAGATGCCCATGTGTGGCCAGATGGCAGTGATGTCCTACTCAAAGGTCACTTACAAAACAAGAATCCTGATGGCTCCTCACATTAGCATCACTTTTTGCTCTAGAAAAGTTAACTGCTTTCATCCTCCGGAATTTATAGCATGTCTCCATTATTTACCACAATGCAAAGCCTGTTAGCCCTTCAGAGACCTCAACAACCCAAAGTTACTTGTGTGGGCTGCGGGAAGAAAAACACAAATGCTATCAATGTCTTTCATCAAGATGTTCCATCAAGAGGAACTTGGCCAAATGCCAAGACCCCATTACACTGTGCTATACGGGCTTCTCCCTTCAGACACAACAGACTAAATGAAATGTTATGATGGCATTAATTTGCTTGCAGAAGGTCACTGTTGACGGCTGCTCCACACATCGTTCTCTGGGGTGAGGCATGACTTGTTTATTTCAGGTTTTTTTTCCATCCTTAGAGGCTGTGTTCTACTGAATGCTGTATGGGCCTGCAAGAGCTTCCTGCCACCATAAGGCTGACGCCCCCATAGGCGTTGGCTTCCACATCATCACCAGATGGTGCAACCTGGGATGGGATGCCGCAATACACACAGTAGCAAAGGGGTTCTTTCTTTTTCTACTTCTACTCCCTCCTCTTCATCCTCTCTCTGCGATTCTTACTCCCCCCCTCAGGGTCCTCGGAGTCTTTCCAAACACTAGAAAAGGGACACTTTTGCCAAATGGGATAAGATCCAGGATTGCAATATCCTTCTTTATTTTCAAGCAAAATCCCATACTTCCATGTTCATTTCCTTTTTTAATGCCTTTGTTTTAACTCTATGTAAGGGTAATGCATTACCGTTGTGCCAAAACAGCAAGCAAAAGTGGATTCAAAGACCAAAAGTAGGATTCTTTGAACTGGTACTCCTATCAAATCACAAAACGATACATATAAGCTGTCTTGTAGAAGTTGGTGTTTCAAGTATGCATGCATTGGCCCTTGTTCCTGCATCTGAGTTGGTACTTGGAACCAGTCCATTCAGCTGTCTTTATTGTGCCAGTGAAAAATACTACCATTCCAGGATGGTGATGAATAGAGGACATTTCCCCATGAGATCCAGACCGTCCATTACAACTCTAATTACTGTCCCCACCCTGATGGCTTAATTGATTCTCACAGGTTCTCGCCTTACCCTAGTCCTGACCAAACTCCTGTAACAGAAAGCTTTTACACTGTGAAATATGAGCCCTTTCATCCAAAGATGCCAGCCTTTGATAAGAGGCATGGAGCAATGTTCAAGACCACCCCAATTCCACATTCAATCACCATCCAGTCAGACAATCATAAATCTACCAGAGGAGATTGGATGCTGCTCGATTGCTGTTGTGTGTGCGATATGCTGTAATATATTTTCTCTCCTTTTCCTTTTTTTTCCCTTTCCAACATTATTAGATTGTATCATGATACTGAGTAACAATATGTATTCATGAAATAGGCCTGCAGGATTTCAGCACAGAGCAACCAGAGAGCAAAATAACTTGAGCTTGCATTGCTGTTGACAGGAGCTGAAAGAAGTCATGAACGTTTATACGCTTGCTCTAAAATCAGTCACACTAAGTACTGTACGTGAAAACAGCAGTTTAACCCAGCCGCAGCAGTAGGCCAGTAGTCGCGTGGCATTGTGTTTTTTTTGGGTTTTTTTTTTTTTTGCTTTGGTATGTTTTTACTCAACATATTTATAGTACAGACGCTTGTTTTAGACATTCCATCTGGTGTTTCAGGATGGAGTTCGGAGTGCAGGCACCTTCCTCATCCACATGCTCTCTGTTTTTTCACAGAGCTATTGGCCATATACAGTGTAGAAACAGACATCAGTGGCTAATACTGTATGTATTAGCTATATGAAAAACTTGCATTTGATCTTATACATAATCTGTTCTCTTATAGAAAAAAGGAGCTTTTTCACCCAATCCAAGAAATGTGCTTAAATCACATTTTTATCTTACATTACTCATAGCCTAAAGTTGTTCATACATTATTCATTATATATTCTACATTATATCAAGGCGGAAAAGATTGAAAAGTTTATAAATTATTGGCATGCCACAGGTCTTTACGCTGACTGTCCCCTATGTTAAGGGCACATCTAACTGAATTAGAGCAAGGATGAGTGTTCAAACATAGAGAGAATGAGTGTCTGGAGAGCTTATTACACCATTTCCACAACTCTCTGTTTGCATCTAATATGAGAGCATAACCATTCCCTCTGTTATAGCTCTATAATTGAAGTATATTGCTTTTTAAATTCATCCTTTTGGGCTAATGAGGGTTTATAGCTTTACGCATACAAGGTCACAAGAAACCCAAAATATAGAAATCCTCACAGCCAAGGAGGAGACACTTAAAAAATATCACAAACATCTATTAATAAAGTGAATGTGAAACACTTTCTCTTTCACAGAAACATGTTTCTGTGGCCATGATATCTAATTCATCAACATTACACAATCACTAGAAAGGTCTACTGGTTAGGCCACGGCGCTCTCTCTCCCACCGGGGCTGCACACGACAGTGCACTCCAATGCTGGGCCCAAGCCCAGATAAAACTTCTACACAGTCAAAGTAATTTCAACCATGCACAGAACATTTCTCTACCCAGAAAACTCAGATTTTAAGAGCTCTCTGTCTCCTGTCATATGAGAACTGATGTGAGATTTAGCTCCAGTGGCTGACACAATTCCTCTTTGCTGCAGTAGACAGCTATACAGCCTCCACCCAGAGCAAGCTGTCACATACTTGTCACTGACTCAGAACTGGAAAACGTACTGTCAGTTTATAGTTCGAAAAGAAGAGAGTGCGACTACATGTGTCTGTACATTACCTAGGGTTTCTGCTAATAACCTGAATTTGTATTGGAAACATTTAGCTTACAGCAAAAAAAAGAAGAAAAAAAAGGACCAGTTAGTGGTTCTTCGAAATCCTTTTATAAGTCGCAACTTATGAAATTTTGCATATCCTAACACAGTAGTTCTCAAAGTGGAGTCTGATATCCAGGGGCTCCTTGATTTTTCATTTCACTATAGAAGTGGAATTAACAATCCATTATTATCAAAGTTATTACTTTTATTATCGAGTTATTACAGTTGGCCTGTTTGACTGGTGATTTGAATTGAATGAACTTTAATTCAAACCTCAATAACTCAAAAACAGGAAGGTCTATAAACTACATCATCAGACACCACCTACTGTGCTCTAATGTGTTTTCTGGAATGTTCAGGAACAGTGACTCCAGTAAATAGCCTAAATATTATTGTACACCATTAAATAATGAGCCGAATATCTGCATAGTCAGATTATGTTCATAAAACTGTACTGAGGAGGTCAGTGTAATTATTTTTATAGTTGTTCTTAGAGGCAAAATGGTTGAGAACTGCTGTCCTAAAAGACACCTAAATGTGACTCTAATGTAATTTTATAAAGAGAGTTCAACTCAAGATGGCTAATATGGCAAAACAAAAATCCATTAGTCTGATCACAAGCTTAAATTACTAAAATGTTTGCTTTGAAAAGTCATTATAAACCACTGACAGTTTTACCCATAGCACTGCTTTGAAATCCACAAATATTCTCTAAACAGTAAAGAAATGAGTAAACAGTAAACAAAAGCTATTTGTCCTCTTAACAGTGCAATAAAATGGAGAACAAATAGGCTGGGTTACATTTGTTCAGTGTGTTTGTTAGTCACTTAGTCTGCCAAATCCATGAGACTGATTATGGTAGTATGATTAGCTGTGTATTGAGAAGGTTGATTGTAGAAAGTCATAGCAGTCAGCTGTAGTGTCAGTAGCTTCAGGTAAAAGATCTTCCATATGGTCAGCAATGTTGGTCACTATGCTCTGCATGCTCCTGGCATCCCCTTGTGTCTCAATGATAAATGGGGTAATTGAGAACAGCCTGAGGCCACTCGGCACTACAGGGAAGAAAGCCCTAGGCCTGGATCACTGCTGACACCACTGTGATGGCATGAGCCTTTGGAGGGAGAACTCAGTTCCCTGTCGGTCTCCTTTTATGTAGGTGAGGTATGTTTGTTCCGAATAACGTTACTAATCAGGGTAATGTTGGAAGTAGGGATGGGAGATATGGCAAAACCAAACCAAAAAGCAAACAAAAAAACATTGCGTTACATGATACATGGTATGTATCACAAAACAAACTGTGGAGATATATGATATAAAAATGAAATTTTAATTTTTTTTAGCTAACATCTATCCTGAGCTTGGGTTGCTAACTTTCATTAATAACATTGACAGTTGTTTTGGTGACCCTAAACTGCCCCCAAATACGAATGGATGTGTGTGATGCCCTGTCATGGACTACTGTCTATCAGGGTGTATCCCTGCCATGGCCCTGTGTTCCCAAGATAAGTTATGGCTCCACTGTGTCACTGACTAGGATATAATGGTTACCAAAAATGAATGAATGAATTTCCAGAAAAAAGTATATGAAGGGCACACATATTTAAAACATGAAATTAAACAGAAATAGCTAAATAAACACAGTACATTCAATACAATGATTTCTCAAAAAAACTTAGTTTAAAGTAGGATGGTGTAAATAATAATTAAGTACAGGTAAAGTTTAATATCACTTCTGGACAAATAGTATATTAGTAAACATTTATAATTTTTTTTTTTATAATTTTATCATTATTTAAACCTAGTCAAACCTGATATGACATCTACGAACAAAAACTGGTTTTTACCATATTATATGGCTCCCAGGTGGCATAACAGGAAAGCTTTCACCCTATTGTAGGGAGATTGTGACTTCGAATCCCAGTGATGTCACGGCCCTCCGTGGCTGGGAGTCCAAAGAGAACGAAACTTGCCATTCTCTCTGGGTGGGGGAGATGGCATGGTCTCTTCCCATCAATCACAGCAACACTAACCAATCATGGTCATCTATAAGATCATGTAGGCAGAAGAGGGCAGATAGAAATGTCCTTATTCTACCCTGTGACAGAGCAGGAACAGCAGTTCAAAAGGATGTGGTTCACTGGCTTCACATGTTTCAGAGAAAGCACTGGTACCCTGGCTGGTAGTAGTTGTTAGATGGTGGGTGGGAAATGGCAGGGGGAGAAAGTGGAGTATAATAAAAATGTTTTGGTTTTTTTCTTATTGTTTTCTGCTAAAAACATCGATTGTGCGTTTGTTATTCCCATTTAGCTCAATTAAATGCCAAGCTGTACACTGCTATATACACTGAACTGAATCTGCTTGTGAAAAGATCATTTTGGTGCCCAATCAGGCTTTTTATCATTCAGTAATTTTCTTCCCTTTTGGACACATGGACAACTAGCAATCAGTGTTCTTGTAAGTCACTGCGCTGCATCTGCTCTTGGACCTAAAAATGAGGATTCCATCTCAGACTGATGGAGGGCTAATTGATCTACACTTTGCCAGTGGAAGGTAATATGACTCACTTGCTTGACCCAGACAGAAATGGTCTCCTTTAATGGGGCAGCTACACAGCACAAACCATCCAATTAGGAAGCCAGCAAAGTTCAGCGGTAAAAGCAGCAAGGTGGTGGGATGAAGGTTAATTGCCATGTCACGGTAAGAATAAATAAATGTGCAACCCAACAACCTCTTTTAATTCCAGAAATACATGAACACACAATTCCTAGTCCCTCAATGCTGATGTGGGAGGCATTCAAGATAAATAGAGGACATCTCTGCATCTACAGTACATCCTGAGAAAATATATTTGTGTAAAGATCTCGTCTCACAGATCAGCAGTTTCTGAAAGTGACTAAAGAGCAAGAGGGGAGGAGAGTGGGATAAAAGGAGGGTCTTTTCTTTCTTCACAGAGAGACAGAGGGATTGTAGGTCAGACTGATGAGAGATCATAGAGTGTGGGAAATGAAAGCTATTCTCAGTGGGGATCCTTGCTCAGAGAAGATGAAGGCTCTGCTAGTGATTGTATACCCTCCAGCCCAACACAGGTCTCTCTCTCTTCCTCTGAGTGAATTAGCTTTCATATGAAGGACCTTGCTAGGCAAGAGTCCCATGGCACTGCAACATTTAGTGCGACTGTGGGAACATTTAAACACCCTGTCAGGAATCTAGAAACTGGCGAGTCAGTTGTAAGTACTATTTTAAGTGAGTACTCTTTTAAACAGGCACACTATCGTTGAAGTCTAGACAGCTCTTAGTCCTGGAGGGACACAGCACTGAATAGTTTAGCATTTTACTTCATTTAACACACTCTGTTCATCAGCTAATTACCAAAGCCATCGTGAGTTGAGTTCAGTGTATTAGAAGAGAGAAAACAGCTGTGGCCCTCCAGGACCTGAATTTGACACCCCTGCTGCCTTTAAAGCTTCAGTCATGAACTACTGAAATAACAAGGATTAGACCTTTGAGTACTCCAGAGCATGATAATGACACATACTTTGAGGTCCTGAGGTCCTGACAACTTTGAGGTCCTGATTAGGAGATGCTGTTTAAACTAAGGGTTCATAAACTTTTTTGCAGTCAGCAATCCCTTTAACTGTAAAATGAATTCCACAGACCACCTCGTTAAAGTTGTTTTTCTGATTTATTTCAGGAACATTATTTAAACATGTACAATCATTTCTTGGTTATTTATTGAAGCCATAGAGCCTTTTGGTCCTGTACATTCCACTGACAGAACACTTTTTTGTTCTAACTACATAACTAACTATATAAAAAAACCCACACACTCCCAATTATGCTGCAAGGATCCCTGGAGTTTGGGAAATTTGAGAAAACTTTGAGGAACACTGGTCTAAAAGACTTATAGTGCTGTTACAGACACTCAGAGTTGACCTATAAAATCATAGGAACGAAGACCTAAGACCTGTAACATGTTAATAACGATAAAAAAATTATAACCTCTCTTTGATACTCTAGAGGCACCTTTCAAAAACCTCTGCCATGATTAGAAGTATTCTTTTCACAATGAACCTAACATTCTCATTGTAATTAGTAAAATTGGACTACTGGTTATCACCAAGACAAGGATCTTGGGCTCCCTTTTGATTCTGGTTCATCTTAAGGTTTCTACCTTATGTCCTCTCAGAGAAAAAGAAACGGTGACAACGGAGACCGAACCAGTAATCCCTCGATCTAGATCTAAAGAAATTTCGAAAAAAGACTTCAGAACTGAAGTTAATTTTATACAGCTTCAACAGTAGCAAAACGAGCATAGTGGCTTTACAGTTCCACACCAGTGTCACAATGTGTTTTTCCTTGCAGCCAAAATGGAGGCCTTTGGGTCACATTTTTATATGACTTAAGGATACATTTTAGAGCAGAAGTCAACACTTATTTCCATGAAACACCCAGTGGAAACATGCCTGTACCACACCTACACCTCCTTCTGCCACAATGCATCTGGATTGCTCATCAGGAAAGCTTTTTTTCTCCTCTTACCCAAAGCAGTGTTTCGTTCTGGAAACCTCATCATTAAATCATTATGCTGTCATTCTAGTCTAGTATATACATACGCATTAACAGATACATTAAAACTAGGAGTGTTGCACATTTCTTTAAAGACATTAGTATTAGATAATGTAGAGTGAGAAAAGGGGGTGTTTAATTTTTTTTTATTGTTTGTCTCAGATAACATTCCCCTCTGCAATAGGTGTTTTAGTGATAGGGAACAAAAAGCTCCTGCCAAGCATTGTGCATGAACTCATTAGACAGAGTTAGTAGTGGCGCTCGTGTTTCAGATGCTACAGAATCTTATAAAATGTCTGGCTCAGTCATTGCTCATTACACAAACACTTTCTCAAGCCACAAGAATGATGAGAATTTGAAATCCAAATACAGCCATGTGCCAAGATCAGGCCGGGTCACAGGCCTGAAATAATAAGCTGCTAAACTTCTGGTTTAAAACTTTTGACATTTCACTGTTTTATCTCTCTTGCTGAATCCATTTCTCTGGTAAATCTAATCTGAATGGATCAGCTTAATACCTAACATTCTTTATTATATAATTTCATGATTCCTTCATAAATCAAAATCCATCAGAGAACAGTGGAGTGTGCATCATGCCATTTAAAGCCCTGCAAAATACTGTACGTAGCTTCAGAATATGAAGCATAATAACATAATAAAA
>CM074958.1:13795816-13807577 GCA_037577455.1 Pangasius macronema
GTGTGCATCATGCCATTTAAAGCCCTGCAAAATACTGTACGTAGCTTCAGAATATGAAGCATAATAACATAATAAAACGGGTTAATAAAATAAGAACAGGAGGCACTTTGCTCTTTCTCTAGTTTCTGCTTCTTCAACACCTTGTTATACACACCTTTATTTTCACACACTACGGTAAAGTCCGGACACAGTGTTTCTAGTGAGTTTTCAGGTCCTGTATGTCTCTGAACACTCAAACAGTCTATTTATACATGATAAAAAGATGAAAAAGTATGAAAGATATTCATACTTTATTGCTGCTAAAACAATTTTTAGATTCGGGTTTCTAAAATGTGTCACCAAAGGCAAAGATGGTGATTTTTAATTTTTGTATATTTTCCATCAAAAACATTTTTTAAAATTTACCCCGACTCAGTTAAGTGCAAAAATTTTTTGTGGTACTGATAATTGTTTTCAGTTAGAATACAACAAATGCTTGAAATTCCAAAAGAATCATAAACTACTGAGATTCTTAACTTCTTAAGATAGACCATAATGTTATGTAATCCATGTACATACATTTCCTTAGCTGAGGCAATTATTTGTCCTTAAACATTTACTGTTTTCTGGGATTCTACTGGTTATTAACATCATAGTTATCTCCCACTTATTTCCTGCACCAAATCACTTTTCTCAGCCTTTAGAAGAGGCGTAACACCATAATTTCTGCTTCATCATTTTTAAGGCCAGCCATTTTTAATATCTTCAGAACTTGTAACTTGGAGTGACATTTTATTCATAAAACCTTTTCTAAAATATGCAGTTGTCATATCTCTGGGTACTGATTTTAAGAAATTCAGTGAAATAACAATACTTTGATAAACTGTTATGATAAATTGTTAAGTCTGACCATTGGTGGTATTATCACAATAAAACTCAGAAGTCATTCTGAGGGAAAACCCTTTGTTGAATACATTTTTGTGATATGCAGATTAGCATAAGTAAAGGAAAAATAAGCCTTGAGTAGGGTTCTGTGTTGTATTTGGGAAAGTTCAACCCAAGCTCATCTTTTACATTAATTTTAATTTTTCAAAGCCCTTTAAAGGCTATACTTAACATTAAAACTTAATGTACACATAATCACAATAATGCCTTTATAATAACCAAGCCAAAATGTGAGATGCCCTCTGCTGTGTTAGTGCATTGTGGTGATTGGAGTAAAAAAGAGCAAATATATAGCACTGTTTTGAGTTAGTTTCCTACAAAAAAAAAAAATTTATTTATTTTTTAATTGTGTGATACCGTCACATCAGTTTTCTCCTAATCGTTAACGGTAAGGTGTTACCTCAACAATCATGTTCAGTGTTCAATAACAGTTTATAATATCATAAACTACATTTGTTGCACTAATAAAAATCATAATCGCTACTACTACTACTGCAATGTATGGTGCAATTAAATGAAACAGTTGCACACTACACTCACAAAACTGCCTGCCTTTTCACTAAAGAACTTCTTATATGTTTGCAAACTCTAGCATTGCAATCGCAATGCCTTAATCACCCATAATGCATTGTCAACACCACTGTTGTTAAACATCTTAAACATAAAAATCAGCAAAAGGGGTTCATTGCTAGCTGTAGCAGCACACAGCAGCAGCCAATGCTGCAGAAAACTCTAGCTAGATGAGAAAAATGTCTACAGGCAATGCTAGGTGAATGAAAATAACAGCTCTTACCCATTGTTCTTAACATTTAGCCACTTTTGCCATTTGATAGTGAGGGATTCTGACAATAATCCTGACAATAAAACATTTTACTTACAGGTGTACAAAAGCTTTTGTGAAGAGGAATAAAATCCGCTCTCCACTGCAACCCCACTCAATCAAATACCTTCACTGAAAATCACCTAGCTAACTTTAAAAAAAAAAAATGAGCCTAGTAGCCTTAGTGCATGAACATGCATTTAAACAGCACTAAATAAAACGCTCTTTGATTAATAAGTAGGTTGACAAGTACCACATGACATACTATTTCCTCATACTCAGTCTGAGAAAATAGCATCAATACATCCCTAGTTTTGCGCGAGAAGTGAAACATGATGCTATCGGTTAACATTATTTTTGCACATACATAAAGCAGATATTTAGCAGTAGGAAAAAGTGACTACTTTTTTTTAAATTACAGGGGGAAAAAACCCCAAAATTTTCTTGCTCAAATCATCGATGTGGGTGAATTTTGTATTATACAGTATATGACCAGAACATGAACTAACAAAAAGTGTCCTGTTTTGGTTTCAGGTTGTCTTTAATAAAATCGCTTGTAGGAAATTTGGTAGAACTAAGCCCCATTTACTGCCAACTGTTAATAATTTGCCTACACAAACCTCGGGAAAAGGACAAAATGTAGCAGTCATTGAAGAAGAGAAGAGCACTTCATTGCCTCTCTTCTCTCTCTCTCTCCCACGCTCTTTGTAAAACTGAATAATAAATGAACACACACTGTTTTAGAAGTGCTTTGAAAGAGTGAAGGGTTTAGGGGCCACAAGGGGAGCATGCATGAATCATGCACCAAATATATATAGAGCACCATTCAGGGTCACGCTCTGAGATATGAGATATGAGATATGAGGTTGACTTGTGTGCCTTTAAGCACGCATGCATATTCAATCAGGTTTGCATATTAGTTTTAGAGACCACTCTTGAGTAAAAAGTCAGGCTTACATGGCAGGCCACTCTGCAAGGTAATTATCAATGACTCCAGTAACCTCATTGTGCTTTTGGCCTTTATTATCAATTTCTTAACACACAACCTCTCATTAAGACAGACTGACTGAAGGCTCCCAGCTGGCTTCTGCCCTGTAGTTATCATAAACACAGTCCTCCATTTCCCTGATGAGATTGAACGAGACTTAAGTCATAATGTTATCATCTTTACCCATAGTACGAAAAAGCCTTTAAGATCAAATCGGGTCACTGAAAGATGGAAAGAAGCAAATGGAGAACGTTTCCAGTAATACAAAGGAAACATGTACACTTATGAAAATAAAGGTGCCAGAAAAGGTTCCTTTCGGTGATGTCATAAAAAAAAACTTTTTTTTTTCATAAGAACTTTTCAATTGATGGATCTTTAACTATTTATATTAGTGCCACAGAAAACTAAGAAGTTTCACACCATATATAAATGTTACCATTATGCTGAAGGATATTTCTGCTGGAAATTATTTAGCCATAAACGGTGAAAGAATCATAGACTTAAATGCTCTTTAGGGAACCATAAAATGGTTCCCATATTGCATCACTCTAAAGAGATTTTATTCAGGGCTTTTTATGGTGATGATATGTTAAACACATGCATTACAATCCATGTAAAACATGCATGTGTAGCCATGGATGGATGAATATATATTTTAAATATCTAAAATATTCAATATTCAATATTTAATTCGATATTCATGAATGTCTTAAAGATTTTGCTCAATATAAATATTCAACATAAACAATTTTTTCAGTAAAAATAGTGTAATTTGAATGCTATTCTGAATATAACTTTTATAGACAAGGAAAATTATCATTTACACACTTCACGTTTATAAAATATTACGACAAAGATAGTTGCTTCCAGATAATTATGTGTTTATAGATAATCACATACATGACACGCTTAAAAAACATTTAGTTAATGAATCTTGTCCTGGTATAAACAGTAAAAATCCATACCTCAGGGTTTCTGTTTGAACAATCACTCTATGAATCCACGGCACTGACTTACTGGACATAACTGCATTTGTGGATGGCCTGCCACTCAACAAGCAACTATTAAGTCAAGTCAATACATCGAACTCCACATCTCCATATTTATTTCCCAAATCAATCAGTGACATATCAGATAATCAGTTCAGTCCTGAATCCCGTTGAGGAATGTCAGACCTTTGGTCAGATGATGGATGCCAAAATGCAAAGCAAGCGAAAATACCATGAAGAGAATTCACATCACATTGACGGAATGCTTTAGACATCTGAGAGGACAAAGTGCTGTCTGTCCATAACTAATGCCATCTTAATAATGCATTATGCCTGCTCTTGTTACATTCATAACAGGACAGTCTTATACGAGTGATATAAAGTCGTTCGTATATGATGTCCATTATACTTCTCGAGCCAGTTTTAACATGTAAATTTTCTTCGTATGTCAATCAGACTTTAACTTTCCAATCCTATCTCCTATGTTCTACCTCCCATCACTCTTGAATTGTCCTTCATGAGCATCTATAAGCTAAAAAGGGAATAAATTGTGTGAACATTGTGCATTTGCAATGGATTTTATACTGCCAGTCACTGCCATGTAGAAGTGCATATATGTAAACTGAAAAAAAGATCTAGCTCTCACTGGAAAAGGTTAATCTGGATCACTCTACAAGTGTCTATCAAATGTAGCACACAACATATAACTATCTTACAGCTAATATTAACAATGTCTAATATCAACTATAAGATAAATCTCAGTTTACAGCAACTTACAGTCTTACCGTAATGGCTTCACCAAACAAGTACACTTTATACTTTAATAAAACACTTATTTAGAGCCCCATTAGAAGCTGGCAATGAAGAGATTAAAAACAAATATGATGGAAGAAGAGTTTCATTATTTTCCTTTTTTATTGCCATTAGTGGGTAAACTGTAATAGAACATATATTTAAAAACTTTTGACTGGCAGTGTACTAGGCCTGACACTTACTTTGGAAAAAGTAATTTCATGTGCAAATGAGTTCTACTGTACACCCGTATTATTACTACTGAAAAGCCTGCAACATGTTCCAAGAAGCACAGTACACCACAATAAGGTTTTTGGTAATGTTATAATGTATATATATATATATATATACAGCAGAGAGTTATTTCAGATCAAATTTCTAATAGTAGTCAATAGTTTCAGCATAATTTCATAATTTCAGATTACTACAGTAGATAGTGCCTTCTCATTTGACTACTTTTATGGAAATGCTCCATATTGGCAGGATTCATTAAAGCTGCACATAATGCAGGCTTGGGATGAAAGAACAAGAGGTTGTTTTCATCAGCTACAATGCTCTGCGCTGGTACACTAGGGATTTGCTTTGTGTGTGCCACCAGGCGCCAAAGCACTAAATTAAACCAAAGGAGAACTATTCAGCTGGGGTGAAAAGGAGCAGTCAGCAGACTGCAAAGCAGCTCTCATTCAGACTTTCTGATCACTGATCTGATTTCTGACAAGATGCATTTAACCAGAGAAGCAGTTCAGTTGAACTGAACAACCACACAAGGCACAAATTCAAAACAAGCCAACATGACTTTCATAGAAAGTCAATTGTAATACATATTGTTGTCCTTTTACACCTTTACATAAAGTGACTACGTTTTACTTACTGTTATAAACAGTGTTGCTGTGTTGGTTCAATAGTAGCTCTGTAGTTCCTAACACCCAAGGGATTTGGTCAAAACGAAATTAACATCAGCTAGATGTAATTAAGTCTGCATGGATCAATCTGCATCTGAAGTCCAAATTCGGATGGAAATTGGGGTGCAAAGCCTTATTTCTAAGTGTGCACCTACGCTGTGCCACTATTCTGGCCACAACCCTGTGCAGAATTTCATGTAAAACCTTTAATAACATTCAACTAACATTAAAGGAAAATGGCAATAGCAATTACAGCAAAGTTCAAATACTTTCCACCATTATGCAGTTGTTTATAGCCCCAGATGATGCATAAATGCATATTGTTTGAGATATGTTCATTAGTGTTGACCATGAATTATCAAACATTAATTGTGGCGGTTAAAAAGTTTGTTTAAGCAGCTACACCCTGAACATTGTTACTTATTTTTAACACAATGGCAGTTAAGCCAATTTCACATACTCCAGTTGATGTTAGCTTTGCCTGTGTAACTGCATTTTCCTATATAACATCAAGCAAAATCCAAACTGTCGGTGAATGATCCAGTTTGTCTAATGCAGCCTGCATTCTGGACACAAATCCTGAACTATCAGACTAAGACACGCACACATCACTAAACAATGACATGCAGAGACAGAGAGGGAGAAACCCAGAAAATGTTGGGTTTTTTTTCATTTCATTCTTATAATCAGAAGTGGTAAGGTACCCAAATTCTTACTTAATTACTCATCTGAATAAATCATCTGGTAATAATTGAAGTACAGCTTCAAATTTTTCTCTCATGTTAATACAGAAAATGATAAACTCTTAAAGTGACTTAAAGTATGAAAGCAAAAGTTTAGAAGAGATTCGAAAAAACGAAGAAATCCATCTGCCTCAAACCTCACGCTAATATTAGTTTCTGATGGTAAATTAGTGTTCCTTTCAACAAGGAACCAAGGAATGTGAGAAAATATTAGCTAACTAATAACTAATAACTAATAAGCTTTATTTTTTATAAAATGTTAACTAAAATGATAATAACTCTAAGACTAGCTGAATGCTAAAAGTTAGGTGTCACAATACAAACTGCCTTAATGAATACACATAGTACATAACAGCAGAGTAGAGTGAGAGGTATTAAGTCTCGTTCATGCTGTTACATCCGTTAATGTTTAGATCTGTTAGGAATTTAGATCAAATTGAAGAGGTCTGATGCTAGTATAAATATATGATTATATGTATGTAGTAATGTAGTGTTTGAAAACCTAGTGAGTAGAATGTAGAGATTTTTCTTTTATAATGTAGTAAGGAAAAGTCAAAAGCATTAAGTGACAGAAAAACCTTAAGTACAGATATATTTAAAACCAGAATTAAGTATAGTAACAGCGTAATTGCACAATGTTACTTTCCACCTATGCTGATAAGACCTTTCTTTTTTTCAGTTCAGCAGTGTTCGGTTTGGCCTAGCGAGCACAACACAGATGTGAACACAAGCAGTGGGGAAGGAAAACCTAATACGTCTGGTTTAGGCGAGAAAGATTAGGGACAATGAATTGACAGGGGTTTATGGGAAAGGAAGCATTCACTCACAGCACGATTGTTAAAACAGAGAGAGTGGTGTGCTTGTCAGTACTTTGGACAGGTGAAAGAGGAGGAAGAATGAGCTCTGAAAGGGCCCCAGTTTCAGCTTTCACTCAAGCTAAAAATACAGGCTGTTCACCAGCTCAGCAGCACAACTGCAGTTTAAGGCTTTAGGTTCAATGCTGCTAGACATTAGATGTTATTTTAGAGCAGGATATTTGACAGCTAGGATGTATTCACTGTGGTAATTCCACTACCATTAATACCTACACTTTACCATTTGGCAGAAAAGTGTTTCACATGCCCTCGGGTGAGATATCAACGGAGGCATCATCATGGCCTAATACCTTTGATCAATACTGTATAAAGATCTACACCGTACAGTAGCTGATTGTATCTACAGAATTCTACTTTTCATCAGTGAGAAACTATGATCTAACAGCACTTGTTTTTCTCACATCTTGATACACCTTGATATCATGAGTAATTTGTTAAAAAAAAAACAACAATCTAACAAGTGAAGGTGATGTGATTTGATTTCATTCACTTTCACATTAGCACACTAACCCCAGTCGTAGCCCTAACACTAACCTTTTACACAAGTTGAATTGTACTATTGTTACAGACAGGCAAGTGTAAGACCATGCTGGCTTTTGGTATCACAATCAGAACATGTGTTTTGATTCATTTTNTTTTTTTTTACCCCACAACAGCAGTTAGGCTGATTATGAGCATTAACGCAGATGGGGTCAAGTCAAGTCAAATCGAGTCAAATCAAGTGGGGTTTATTGTCACTTCTCCATATAACACATACATTGGAAAGATATCTTGTTTCTTCAGGAAGTACCTTGGTGTGACACAATGCAATAGCACAGTACAATAAACGCACAATAAACTCTCTACAATGTCTTACAATTTAAGCAGAAAAGCTGTCCCAGTGGCAAAGGTAGAATTGGAAATCTATCCCCGTAGCAGCAAAATGGAGAAAAATATAAAGAAAGATCGTAATAAAAGTGAAAAGTGTCCCATAGCAGCACAGTGGCTACAAGTAACAATGGCACAATATTTCTGGACTCAAATGTTTTCCACATTTTGTACTGTTACGACAAAATGTGGAAAAGTTCAAAGGGGAGTGATTACTTATAACACAGATATACTGCCTCTGAGGTGTAGTACATATTTAGAAAATTGTTCTGAGATAGAAAAGATGTATTTGGAGGAGAAGAAATCAGTGCTATCTGTAAGAAACTGCCTGGCCAGTCACATGACCTTACCCAATCAAGCTGCATTGAGAGGACTGAAAGGTTTGAGAGGGGTCATTATCCAGCTCCAATGATCTCTGAGAAGTTCTGTAAGAGACAGAGAACATCTCAGGGGAAAGTCCTATATAGAAGGGGGAAGCTATAAGAAGGTGTGTGCAGCAGTTGCAGCTATTTTTTAAAATAATCTTATGGTTTCTTTTGATGGACGATGTACAAACTTCTGGGTTGTACACTCATTTGTGCTTTGTCCATGTAGTGGCTGGTTGACTTCATGCTTATATACTTATAGGTCAGGGCAAACTTTACAACACAATGTTGGTATGATTTATATTTACTGAATATTTCTAGTTCTACTGGCTAAATTTATGACCCTTGTTCTGACCACCCACAGTGCAGGAACGCATGGATATGCAATACCAAATACGGAGTCTCACTGGGGACCCCTGTACTTGTAACACAAGAGTTGTGGAATACTCCATGAGAAACGCCACTCGGATTCGACCCAGTGTGCTCTGTAAACATGGAGAAGCTGTATTTATGTTTGTTTCCATGTCTCTGTTTATGTAGACCAAGCAGAGCTTTTGAACCGCATGTAAAGCATGACATTTTCCCCAGGAAATATATCATAAAGGCTCAAGTGAGCATGATGTGGAAAGTAAGTTTCCTGCATTTTCGAGGTCATGCGATCTTACTTGAGATTATAATAATATAATTCATCTTTTGCTATTTGACACTGACAGGCATAATAACACATTTACTTTTGAAATCTGAAACTGAAAACTTCATTTTGCTCACATGTTTTGCTGTGTGATGTGATTAGGGAACCATACCCAAGGCGATAACAGTTATTTGCTCCCTACTGTTCTGTTTACATGATGGTTCAAGATTATGTTTTCTCCTTATCAGACAGGAAATAAAACAAAATCTCATTGTTTCTATTCATGCAAAGAAATTTCTCAACCTGAGCTGCCCCACAGTCTCCATCAGATAGAAATCAGCGGTAACACAAGCCACCTGAATATATCAGCTTAACTAGAAACATTCCTTTCAGACTGTTTTCAGTTTCAACATTTGAAGATGTCTTCCTTTAAAAGTGCCTTTTTTTCAGATGTAAATAAACTCTGTTATGGAAATTCCCCTTCTTTCTTTGTCTATTTCTGAGAAGGAATTTTGTTTAAGGGACCGGTTACTGATGGATTGCTGAAGATAGCTGTAGATCTGCTCAACTCCAACTGTTTCACACCCACTGAAGCTTGCGACCCTTTGCTGCCATGGGAACAAGATACCCCATAATACCACGAGGCCACCCAACCGCTGTGCGACAGAGATTAAATCCTGGAGGACTTGGAGAGGGAGAAAATTTTTATGAGGAAGTACAAGAAAAATCATCCAATATTCCTTGTCTAAACTGCGGAGCAGACTTGTGAGGAGATATCCCTTTTACAGTTCAACTCAGCCACACTGGTGCTTGGAAAGCCTAAGCAACTGGGATCCTATGCTCAAGCATAACTTTCTCTAATGCTGGAAGAAATTAATTTGAACGTTGTATTTCATCATGAAGCAAGTCAGTTAAATTGTATTCATAGTGTAATCACCACTGTTCCATTGTGACTGAAATTTTGTTTCATATTAGTAAAGCTCCAAAAGAGCTGTTGCCTTTTGTACTGAAAAGGAAGCTCTTTCATATGAATATAATCATGTGACCCAAGCCATTTATGAACATGTCTGCAACAGAGCTTTATAAAGGAATGAAATAAAACATTAGAATAGACACACTGCTACAATATTTACTACGTATAATCTTTTGTTCTAGTTCTTTTTGTCTTCTAATTGATAAAACCTGAGAATATTGTACTTTCATTCACTCATCATATGTAATCACGTTCTCCTGGTGAAGGTTGTGGCGGATCAAAGGGACACTGGACATGAGGCAGGAATACACCCTGGAAGCTCCATTGCAGAGCACCACATGCACACATTCACACCAGGGTTATCATAGCCAATCCACCTAGCAACAGGGAGGAAACTGGAGAACCCGGGGGAAACTCACATGGACTCGTGGGAGAAAATGCAAAACTCCACAGAGACAGCAACCTGAGCTCAGAATCAAACTGGGGACCCTGAAGCAGCCTTATTATTACACTAATTATCAAAAGATTGTTACTTTAAATGTAAGAAAAAGGCAAGTTACACAAGGTGAAAGTTACCTCAGCTTACATTAGAGTATGGTTTTCTTTTTAACAGTTGGGTCTAAATAACTGGCAGACTCACTGGCCACAAATGTGAACAATTTAGAAATGACCCACAGTTTGTGCTATAGAGAATTCTTATAATTCTTTTTAATGTAAAATTCTATGTATTGTAAATCGGAAAGGCTTTTGAAAATGCCCTGAGCAGTCTCTTACACATGGTTTGGTTTATACAGACTGTGGTTGGTGGGGTTTGGCTTTAGTTTCATTAAACTACGGTCAATCGCTCACTAAGTGCAAACCATAACCACAATTTCATACAAATCTAAATCAGTTTTTCAAACAGAATTGAAAAATATGAAAATGTACTATAATACATGTGACAATGAAGGGATGTGTCGGTAAGAGGCATATAAATTGTGCAGGCTCAGTGAAGTGGTGCTCTGGAGAACAAACAGATGACAGACGCAGTCTGGCATTTACAGTCACTGTGCCATTGTTATGCACATGTTTAACAAGCTAGTGCAGTATTATGCGCTATATAATATCACACATGCCAGGACATGTGCATGAACCCCTTCGAAAAACAAGATTTCTCTAAATTACAGAAAGTAAGGCCTGCATTCAGCTATTGTCAGTTATACTGGGAGAATTTACAACCCACGTTTATGACAGGATTAATTCCATTTTTCAGAGAACCACCAAATTATTTTACGTTGACATTATGGATCTTGGTGTAGCAGCCTGATCATGAGTGACCACGCGTGAGTAATGATGTGAGAGCAAAGGCTTTCAGACAAGGAGCACTAAGTCAGCACTTACTATATTAAAACAGCTTATCACCGTAAAGCTGTGCAGACATTTCAGAGAAGAGCTACTGTCAGGATAGGCTACATCAGGAAACTTCACTTTTTTCTGCTTTCTTTGAGGTCATCTTTCAAAAGACAGCACCGCTTCCCCATGCAAAGTCAAATACTGTACATGCCTCTAACTAACTCCACAGGATGGCAGAACGGCTGAATAAAAAAAGCAGGCAGTTGACAGATTTCCTATGGCACATTCGTAATATACACGTTTTTATTAACTCACCTGCTTCACACACTCTCTGACCCCAAAGCCAGGAAGAATTACTTATACAGACAGTGTAAACTGTAGCCAAGTACTGAAAACTTTCACCGGTTCATTTCAGCATGTCTGAACCTATTGGAGTCAATCTGTGTTGTTGTGTCTGGATACAATAATGGTTCAACTACGGCACATACAGTGGGGTCCAAAAGTCTGAGATCACAGTGAAAATCTTTTTTTGGTTTCATTTAAAATTGGCAATAATCAGA
>CM074958.1:13811767-13823240 GCA_037577455.1 Pangasius macronema
CTTGCTCATCAGACACACACTCTCACACTTCATTTTACTTTTTTTGTTTGTGTAAAGCTGCTTTGAGGCAATGACATGAAATGAAATTGTGTGTGTGAGTGTAGAAAGCATTTTTTCCCATAAAACTAGATCTTCACAATAACATACACTAAACTCAAGTGAACTAGGATTAACCGTGTGCCATTAATTCAGAAACCAAAAGCTCACCTCATGTTTGCAAAAGTGCCGGGGGCAAGAACAATGAAAGTGCAAAAAAATAACTAAACCAAGTCAGTTTACAAAGAATCCATACCACTGACTTTTTTAACTCTCTAGCAACCTTGTAATGATGGAACGCATTAGAATCTTTTTAGAAGTGAGGTGCTATGGTTTACACTACATGTGTACTGTCTTGACTGAGCCTGTTAGAAGAAAAAGGAAATTGATACTGAGAGAACAGTGAGTGATACTGTCGCCTGATTAAAGTGACAGATTTTATGACAGCTACAGCAATTATAGAGTCTCACTTTGAATTCCCGAGTGCCACAATGGAACGATTGTACTTTTCTGTAAAAAAAACAAAAAAACAATCCATGCTAATGCAATCATATCTCCATGTGTGACACAAGCATCAAAGGAAACTAAACCACACAGAATCTCACGTTACATTTACAGCTATAGTTCTATCACAGAAAGGCAATTTATTACAGATGCCACCATGAGGAAAAGATTCGAAATGAGATTAAATGATATTTATAGAAAGCATTTTTCAATTTCTGCTCAAAGTAATAAGGAAGGAATAAACAGTCTTTCCTCACAACAGCTTTACATCTGTTACAAACCCCTAACACTGGAGACTCCTTCCAAAAATGCTAAATAAATTCCCCTTCTGGTCAGTCAGGATGGAGAGTTAAACAGCACTGTAATATAAAACATTTTTAACAGACTACACTTTCAAAAAGCTGTAGGAACTAAACTTTGTATATCAAAAAGTGATTCCCATCATCTCCAGTGTAAGTTACGCTAATGAACTGTTCAAACTGTTAAGCTGATCTGACACATTACATCCGTCAAATCCCTCAAAAGACTTCATGGCGAATCAATTCTTGCATATATTTTCAATCTATAACACCAGGTTTAATATATGGCTGTATGAGCTAGGTGCATGCTCACTTGGGGGGTACGACAACAGCGGTGCAAACCGATATGAGGGTAAACTTCAAAGGCATTGGATTAATGCGCAAACCCTCCACATAAAGTCATGCACTGAATCATTAAAATGCATGGAAGCTTAAGGAGCCGGAGTGCTGGAGTGATAAGGAAAGAGCTGTCAGCAGCGATCTGCTTCTATTTAACACGATTGTAAAGTGACTGGCTCATGGCAGGTTGACAAACCACAGTATGCGTCTGTATGTGTGTGATTGTGTGTGTGCGCATGCAAGCTGAGTTAATGAGAGGGAAGAGCCAGCTGTATTTCTAAACACAGTGCAGAGCATACACGCTAAAATGCACGCAGCACAGAAAGTACAGAAAGACTTGGACAAGGCTGTTCGGTTGTTCTGTCTTTTCAGCATGTGTTTCTGCTCTGAACGTCCAACTATTTCACCCACACTGTGGTGTGACAATGTGCGTTTGTCCAAAAACACAGGGTTATGACTGGGACACTCACTTCATTTCCAGCCAACAAAGAAAGAACTCACTTTCATCTGAAAGTCAGTGGCCAGTTCACATAGCTATTCACACTGCCCTTCGTGAATGATGTGCTGCACGTTTACACATTTTGAAGCACAGCCGTGGAACCAGAACAGAAATAAGCGTCAGCATTCCTCAAAGAATCCCTGCATAGCCTCTGTTTCTGATCTTCGACTTTGTGCCAAAACTCCACCAGACAAGCCAGGGGTTGGGTGTGTATGTGTGTGTGTGTGGGAATAAAAGGCTATTATGTCACACTGTTGGGAAGAATTTAAGACTTTGGAATAGCAGTCCTCAGTTTTCAGGTCTACAGAGTATCGGGTTCCTTCAGTATTGGATTTAATATTACATGGAGCAGAAGCAACTTGAATAAGAGGACTGTGGTATCAATGCTCTCTAAACCACAAGGATGAGCAGAAGAGGAAATGCAATGCAGGCTGGAATCGAATCGTCTTTTTATTACAATGTGAACAATGACTTCTGAGGAATATGATCTGTTCTCGCTAAGTGGACACCAAAACATACTTGTGTGAGCTTTATGGGATTGCTGTAATGTAAGTGACTGTCATATCATCTGAATCAGGACATGTTAGTAGACACATTAGTAGACAAATACTGGACAAATACTGGAATCGCAAGACAAAGACACCCTTGATATCAGGACCGGCCACAGAATCAATTCTCATTTGCATAGTCAAGGACTTCTGAGTATTCAGAAAGCACCACACCAGCTACGTTGTGTCCTTGATTATGTTTTAAATGTGTCTGAAACTGGAAGAGCGAAAAAATGTGGGCCATCTGGAGGACCCTAAGGACCAGTTTGGGAAACACTGTTATAAAAGCAGTCTGTTGCTTCTGCTGCCTGCAAGTAGATTCACACTTGCAATCGAACAATTAACAAGCTGTCTCCTTCCCTCCAACCGCACCCCATCTCTTGCGACTATGTATAACTAATAGGCTTGCTTTTTTAAAGAAAAAGGGCACAGCTAAGCATGTTCTGGCTCTGTTCTGGCTGAGATTAGAGGTAATTTCCAGGCTGGAAAAATGTAAACAGATGTCTAAAATGAATAAAGTAGCCATAGCCAATGCAACACAATATCGCAAATCACACATTTCTTTCTAGGGTATGTGTGAAATGAAATGGTACAGAAACCACTGTAAACCTTACAAACTGCACCTTTAAGCCATAAATACTAGCAAAAAAAAAAATCTTGCAATGGACAAAATTTATACTGGAACTAATACCCAAAGATGACATTCCAGTGTTTTTGGTATCACGACCAGATATTCAGTAGTCTAGAGTGGAAGGGGTTGGGACAGTCCCAAGGGTCACTGATTTTTCAGCTGACACCTTTCTTTTATATAAAGGAGATGGACATGGCTATATATTGACTACAACCACAGGCTTCTGCTCAAACATATAAACAATAGAACAACTAATGTCTCATTATAATCCTATCTAATGCCTAGCAGATACAGCAAATTAAGTTTGAAAAATCAGATTTTGACCAAAATGGAGTGTTTCTACTATTTTTCTGACATCTCTACTTTAAGAAAACATAAATATATTTAACCAAAATGACATGGAAATATTTTTATTTAGGTTACTTTTTGAACTTGGCTTGGCGTCGTGTCTGCAAAGATCAAATGCAGCAGTAAATGCAGTCAGTCGGCCTAAAGATGTGTAAAACTTTGCTAAGTAAGTGTGATTTGTTCACAATCTGATCAGGTTTTTGCTGCGTGTCAGCTAAGCCAAACAGATTATTTTGGCAGTAATATTTTTCCATAAGCAGATTAGGTTATAAATGTAAACGTAAGCAAGTCATCTTTAAAAGCAGTTTTCTCCCTCTTCACTTCTGGGGGCAGCCAGACTAGAATTTCACTTCTGCTAGAGAAACATATTTTCGCTGAGGAAAGCCTGTAGTTGTCAGAACTATGTATAGGATAAATGTCAGAATTTGATCAGGGGCAGAGTTTTCCCAGACCATTACACATACATAATCCCTTATAATCCCATATATAAGAAGTCCCAGATTCAACATTCTATCTCAAAAAAAAAAAAACTTGCTCAGAAGTGCCAGATTTAACACCAACTTCCTTTAAAGCTGTGATTAATGCGTGTTGTCTTTGTACATAATTCAGATTCACAGTGTTGTATTAGAGAGAGTGATGCACCACTCTGCAGCCGTGTCTAGTGTTAAACCATTCCCACAGAGCAATCACAGGGTCACAGGGTGAGCAGCTCGTGCTTACTCACCGCCGACGAACTGCACGCCCCCCGCCACGCGGCCCACGGTGCGGGAGATGAGCTCGGACACGCAGCAGCCCATCAGCGCCGTGAGCGCCACGAGCAGCAGCAGCCCGCAGCCGGTGCCCGTGATCACCGTGCAGATGCGCCACTCCACGCTCGGGATGCCCTGAAACGAGGCGTAGCGGCCGCACTGCTCCAGCATCACCGTGGCCTGCCTGGCCTCGTCGCGCACCGGGTACGAGCAGCGGCGGAAAGTGCCGAAAGACACCGGCTTGTCCATCTGAGATCCCAGCAGCCAGTATGGCATGAAGAAGCCCACGCAGCACGCCGCGGCGCTCAGCAGAGACACGAGCGACCACACCACACCCGCACACGTCAAACTGGAGGCCATGCTCGTCGCTATGATACACACTTCCCAAAGATTTATTCTGCACCAGAAAACTTGTATCCTCTGCTCTTTTTCTGTCTATTCCCACACGTTTTTCAGCATGGTGCTCTGCGCACTGCGTTCCGTCTCCTATCACACACACACACACACACACACACACACACACACACACAAAGTTACATGACGTATAAGCACACGTATATTTCCAAAGTGTATACACATTTAGGGTTCTCTCATTACTAGGCTTACTGCACAACAGCTGGAAAGTTAGGATCTAGACGTGTGCATTCCTAACATTCGTATTCTGTGTGCATTCGTATTATTACATAAAAAGTTATGACATATAATCGCTTAGAACTTTATCTCTTTATCACATAACGATCTGTGCATCTGCATGCGGTGTGTTGAGTTATATGTAGTGCTAATTATAGCGACGAAAATGAATAAAAATCAATGCAATACAATGATACAAGTGATGATCTAATACCTACATGGTAAATTCCCCCGCCTGTGGTCTCAAGTCCGAGTCAGCGGTGACATATCCCAGGGTCAGAAACCAAACTTTCTCCAAGACCCGGAGACAGCGTCTGCTTCAGGACGTTCGAGGAAAAGTTGGCTAAACGTGCTTCTGGGAATCCAGTGTCCTCTTACACTATTCACTGAAGCAGAATAGGACAGAGCTCCAGCTCCTGCTCCGGGCTTCAGTCCCTCAGACTGAGATCTCTGTGCGCTGCGCTCAGCTCGCGCTCTCCGAGAAAAGTGCAGCGCCGCGCGAACGCAAAAGTGCAGCCTCTTTATGTACGCGCGCGCATATGTGTGTGTGTGTGTGTGTGTGTGTGTGTGTGTGTGTGTGTGTGGGTGTGGGTGGGTGGATGTGTGAGCGTGCATCTCCGCCCAGGAGGATGGGCCAGTTCTCATGTAAAACACACACACACACGCACACGCAGAGGCTTATGAGGACCTTACATTGCCATAATTATTAATGCAGATAAATGCAGTTAATTAATGTTATTCTACACTTAAATCTAACCCTAACCTTAACCAAAGTGAAACATTTTGGCAATTTTTTTAAATACAAGCTGTAACAAAAATAACAAAAACAAAAACAAACAAACAAACAAACAAAAACCCCCACAAGGTCAAGACTGTCATTTATTTCTTGTCCTTGTATAGGGAAACTAGGTCCTCACCAAGACATACAATCACCGCTCCCCCACACACCCCCCCATTATTATTCTATTATTAATCTACTAATGTATTTCTACTGATCTGTGTATGCAGTAATGCTAATCCTAGCCCTACCCTTAGGAAATCTTAAAGAAATGTTCATATTTTAGTTTTTCAATTAAGAAAAGTTTGATGTTGTTGTTTTTTTCTTCTTGAGGAAAAGAACATTCCACAAGGTTTAATCAGCATGTATTCCTGTCACCACTAGGACATTTGGTCTCCACAAAGAGATAAATAAACCCATACACATAGTCTAGACACAGATTTCTGCAGTTAGTAACTCCTTTGAGGGTAGAAAATTTCCACAGAATGACAGCTTTTAGTCAGACTCGTGGGCATAACGCCCAGGCCAGAGCAAAACAATCCATGTGTCATTAGACCACTAGACAGGACAACTTCCCTGGCTGAGCAGGGCTGAACAGAGCACAGATTAACTTTATAAATCTAATTTGATCAATTAGTATTCAAAAATGAAGAGCAATATGTAAATATTTATGGTATTGCTATAGGGGCAGTGTTAGCTCAGTGGCTAAGTTGTTGGCCTACTGATTTCAAATCCCAGCACTGCTAAGCTGCCACTGCTGGGCCCTGGAGCAAGGCCCTTTATCCTTAACTGTGTCTTAAATGTACGTTGCTCTGGGTAAGGGTGTCTGCCCAATGCCATAAATGTAAATATTGAGGGTATTTTTTAATGACTTATGATTTAAAAATGACGACTAAAAAATATAAAGAGAAATTTAGTGATAAACAGGTGAGGTTAAGTACAGATAGTCCTACTTACAAACCTGACTTAAGTACAGCAATTTCCTAACACACACCATCAGAAAAAGTGAATCAAGTTTATGACAATGGATCTCTTTGTGTAACAGGTTCTACTTAGCATTGTGTGTGTGTGTGTGTGTGTGTGTGTGTGTGTGTGTGTGTGTGTGTGTGTGTGTTCATTTTTTATCTTCTTCTTCTTTCGGCTTTTCCCTTCAGGGGTCGCCACAGCGAATCATCACTCTCCACCTGTCCCTTTCTTCTGCATCCTCAACACTTGCACCCACTAGCTTCATCTCCTCATTTATTACCTATCTTTTTTTAAATACAAAAACTACAACTTTATTTTAAAAACATAAAAAGACAAAAAGGTTCCTTTTGGTTACTGAGGTTAAGGTTAGGGTCAGATTTAGGTGTAAGCATGTCAGTAATTGGCTGTGTTAATAATTATGCCAATGTAAGGGCGAGTGTTCCTATCATTCTCTTTGTAAACACACGTGTGCTCAGACGTACGTAGGAAAGGGAGTCAATGATACTGAAACACTTGCCGTGGGCCATCTGTCATATCAGAATTGCTGCTGGTTCATCCAAAAATGCAACAGAGGGTGGCATGGACTGTGAATATGTAATCTGGCGTATGCTGTATCTTCCAGTGGTTGAAGTATGGCTTTCAGAACTGCATGATCGTAGTTCAGTACTAAATATGCCAGAGAGCACGAGCAATCTGTAGCAGGACTAAATAGCTGCACTGTGAGGTGTTCTTTGTTGAGTGCAGGAGATAAAGCATGAGGTGCATGCTGGGGCACTGGAGTTTACAGAAGGGTGGCACTGCTGTGAATTATTCAGTAACCCACTGCACACAAAGCCATAACCCTGTTTCTTACCCGAACCTTTTCTCTAGATGCACTTCTGTAATTTCATCATTTTGCTGTGATTCAGTAATTTGAAAGAACAAATATATTCAGGGTTCTAGGACATCGATCTTTTCCTTGCAATATCAAGTTTATGTGCAGAGGTGAGATTGGGGGTGATTATAATGAGATTGTTGCAGGAAATCTTTCAAACTAATTGACTAAAAGATTGTGAAAGGCAGCCTTGAGCCAGCCCTGATCCTGGAGTTCTCTGTGTACTGGACTGGATGTCCTCTTTTTAAACTATTTTTAACTTGCTATTTAGTCAAATGAACTTTTGCTATTCAGAGTAATGAAGTCATCGGTGTACGAAGAAGAGTCCCAGAGTCACCTAGGTCTAGGTAACGTCCAGTGGTGTGTGTGTGGCACGCACACACACACACACGCACACACACACCTAGGGGCGATATAGCACTGTCAATCCATCTACCAGCATGTTTTCAGGAGGAAACTGGACAGTCCAGAGGAAACCCTTGTAGACATGGGGAGAACATGCAAAACTGTGCACAGAGAGTAATTAAAGCCGTGCAGCTGTGAACTGGCAATAATACCCGCTGAACCATCCTGCTGCCCTTATAACACTACACAAATGTAAAATCATTAAATAAGTTTTAACATAAGAACTGAATCGCTTGCACAGCTCCCAAACACAGCCCCTTATCCCTTTGATAGTCTTAATCGCTTTCATAGAACTAAAAGACAATTGTCTGTTTTTTATTATCTGTTTTTTAAGCATGTTATTTAGAAATATTATGCACATTATTGTAGATATTGTAGTTAATAATTTGCAGGGGATTTTGTTTTCTATTATTATACTGGATGTAGCGCGCGGGCCGGAACTCGTTGTTGAGTATCGCGTGTAGCAGAGGGACGAATATCTGCGATGCTCAAAACAGCTTCCTGGTAGTTGACGTGGGATGTTTGTAATGGCAGATACAAAAGTGGAAATTTCATCTGACAGCTCGAGTCTGATCCCAAACAACGGCAATGTTTCCTCTCAGACTAATAACCCGCTGTCAAGGAAGCTCAATAAGATTCTGGAAACCAGGCTGGATAATGACAAGGTGAGAGACTCATTCAGAGCTGCCATGCTAAGCTGGCTAACTAGCAGGTGTTAAACTCATGCACTTATTCAGAGTTAAAGCATGTTTCTGAAACTCTTACTCACGCGCTGATCAGAAGTGCAGTTCTGTCCTTTCCTAACGAGCCCCAAGTCTTCTTCATGCATATTAAAGAGATATAACTTAACCAGCCAGCTAGCTTACTCCACAGTTAACCAGAACTAGTTATGATTACATAGTTAACAAGATTTCGGAAAGATTTATAAATCTCTCCTCCTGCCTCCTCATGGCTGCTTATATGCTGGTTGTTTATATCACGTTATTCTTTTATTTATTTATTTTTATTATTTAATTAAAATAATATTTACCTTTAAAATAAGTAGGTGAATTAATAAAAAATAACAACAAAAGCAACAATAGTATAAGTAATAAACGATTATGTATTTGCACATTATATTATTATTATTATTATTATTATTATTATTATTATTATATGTATATGATATGTACAGTAAGTGCAATAAGAGTGCAACTATTATTATTATTGTTGTTGTTGTTGTTGTTGTTATTATTATTATATGATATGTACATGATATGTACAGTAAGTGCAATAAGAGTGCAACTATTATTGTTGTTGTTGTTATTATTATTATTATGATTATTATTATTATTATTATTATTTGCAGTGTTACTCAGAGTTGAATGGAGACATTAACATTTTTGTACCAAAGATGTGAATCTAATATTTTAGTTTTATTTTAAATAAAAAGTTAACAAAAAAAAACAGGGAAGGCATTCACCTAATAATAATTATTTTTCAGTATTTATAGGTTAATTTTTTCTTTAATACAGTGTTTTCTTGTTATGTTCACTGAGAGCTGCGTTTTGGTGAATATTAAACTTCAGCTTGACCTTCATCTTCTCTTCACTATTAGGAGATGCTGGAGGCTTTAAAGTCTCTGTCAGTTTTTTTCACTGAAAACAGTCTCCGCACACGGAGAAACCTGCGAGGGGACATCGAGAGGCGCAGTTTATCCATCAACGAAGAATTTGTGCGGATATTTAAAGATGTGAAGGAGGTATGCTGTGTGTAACCTGGTCTCTGACTGGGATAATGCAGTAACACCGAGAACATTTTTTATTCTCTAATCACGTGTTTAGGTGTTCTTTACATTGTACCTGTGTCTTTATCTTATTTGCCTAGGAGCTGGAGAGTATACATGAAGATGTCCAAGCCATGAGCTCCTGTTGTGAAGAAATGACCAACAGACTGAAGGTAAGCTGTTCTTTTGATCCGCAGCAGTCTTGGCCAGAACTGGAGAACTTGCAGTGCTACGTTGCTGTGCATTGTGTTTCTCCTGCTTCGCTCTGTGGTGTACGGTGCAAAATGAAGTGCTGTTCTTTCTAATAGGCAGCCAAGGAGCAAACCCAGGACCTGATTTTGAAAACCAACAAACTACAAGGAGAAAAGTAAGTTGGATTTACAATGCAGAATGAAAATGAATGAAATAAAAATGTGGTGAAGTTGTAGATCAGCAGACTCCTAAACAAAACTGCTGTTTGGAAAAGTCTGACAGTTTTCTCTTTACACACGTATTAATATGATTGTTCCCAGTTTGTATAGAAACATTAGGTTCTACTGCATTTTATGATTTTTTTCAAAATTCAGTTTGACCTTAAGAGATTGCAATAAGTGTCTTAATGCCAGTCACATTTAATTTATTCTATCCTCGAAAAGCGTTACTAGATTTCACAAGATTTTACTTAGAAATTCAAGTTTTTTTTCCTAGCCTGCTCAGTCATGCCGTATGCCGTATGCCGTCATGCCGTATGCCGTATTCTCATAAAATGTGAAAAAGAATGTGCAAAAAATGGAAAAACTGTAAATGTAATACTGGCCAGTGCTCTTAAAACTGGCTTTGCTTTTACTCCTGGTTAAAAGAAGATCCTTGTCTCGGGAAGGTTGAGCGCAAGCGAAGGATTACAGCTCGATATCTCTCAGCGCAGCAGTAGCATATGTATGAAGAAGCTAAATCTGCTGAGGGTACACACTTTTATTTTACGCAGTTTAGGCTGCTATAAAGCACGAGCTGATCAAATTCATTACCGAGATGAATAGAATGAACACGGACGCTGATTACTTTGTGTAAATCTAATAGATTGCCAGTGGAAATGAATAGACTGTATATCAGTTTGTTATAGGATTAAAAGTAACTCTCACGACCGGGCTTTGGACCCAGTGTATTAGAGCAGCTTTAAGATATTTTAGAGCAGACGTCAGCTTGTTATTCTGCAAAAATTCATTTTAAAACGTGTGGAGTTCAACACTGTGCATTTGAAAGATCTTTAAAACACCGGTTCTTTCTTTTGAGCTCTCCTTTAATGACTTAATCATTCGTAATCTATGTAGTTCTGGTATTTTTTGGGGCTTAAAGAGAGCTGCTTTTTCTTATTTCCATGTTATAATATAATAACACAATTATATTAATATGCTTGTTCTAATATGTTAGTTTCTATAGTAATGGTTAATTCACATGTATAGCGGACACTCCACAAATTCTAAGACTATTAATAGACTATTATTTGACAAAGAAAAATGTATATTTTTCTATGGTGCAGTTTAGCGAGATATTTATTTAAGTTTTATAGAAAGGGTCTTGAGTGTTAGCGTGATGTAGTTCGGTAAGATTTCTGCAATGAGAGAGCCTTCGGTACAGAACGCTTTGCACACGCATAAAAACATTTGCTTCTTGGCAGCTAGGAACAGCACGTTTAGCCATCGCAACCCCCACCCCAACCTGATCTACTCGTATGCAGATTCCTCAAGGTTTTGACATCAGAGCCATGAATAAGTCCGAATGCACAGGTTTCTGTCATCTATAGTTACAAGCCAGAAGTTTGCCTTTGCCTAGCCTAAAGATATTCAATCTCAGTTTTTCACAATTTTTTCACAATTTTATATTTCCATACATTTCATTTGGCAAGCCAATTAGGGCATCTACTTTGTTCACATCAGAGGTAATTTTAAAACAATTGCTTTATTTATTTCAGCTTTAATTCACTATATTAGAATTCCAGTGGTTCCAGCGGTCAGATGGTTACACACACCAAGCTGATTGTCTCTTTAAATGCACTATATTACCAAAAGTATTCGCTCACCCATCCAAATGATCAGAATCAGGTGTCCTAATCACTTGGCCTGGCC
>CM074958.1:13850059-13877713 GCA_037577455.1 Pangasius macronema
TAACAATAACAAGTCTAATTTAGTAAACAAGTTCATTTGTGTCGTTAGACAGAACACAACTAAATCCTAATGTTCCCTTTTTTCCTCTTTTTCCCTTCTGACACAAGAAGCTCGAGGCAGCACTTTCTCTATCGAAGAAAAGATGTAAACACAGTGTAATGATGTATATTAGCTCCTTCAGTATGTGCCAGTGCTGCAGAATTTCTGACCTTCCCCGTATGAAAGCTCTTTTCATGAAGTCCTGGTAATCTCTGGCTGTAATACAGCTGATGAAAGATAATGACAGAGGACGCACATGTGCGTGTGACTGCTTTGTTTTCTTTGTGTGTTGGTGTGTGTTTTAGATCGAGGCTCATTTGGACACTCTGATCAATGAGCAGGCGTCCTACGTACTGACGCGAGCAGGACTCGGCTACATCTACAACTGCGTACAGCAGCACAGCACTGAGCAGGTAAGTGCACCTTTACCGCGCGGTGCTTTTAAATGATACTGATAGCTAACCCTAAAGTGGGATGGATTGTTATTTATGTGCACATTTTTAAACTCATTTAAACTCAAATTCAAAATCAGTATTCAGTACAATACTTTTATCATTACATTGGAACGCTTACAATCCAAAAGCGCACTAAGGGCCTGATTGCATTTGTTAATATTCGAACGCATTTTGTTTGTGGTCCTGTGCGATCTGAGACTTCAAAATTTTTTTGAGGAAAAAAATAACATACAAGTGTTAATATAAGCTCCCATTTCAGTGCGGCACTTTCAGCTCTTGTCTACAAAGAAGTAATGTATATATTTTCGAATTTAATTATCATTATTTTATGTTGTGTCTTATTCTTATTTTCTTTCTTTATATTTCACATGCTTCACTTCTTTCATTAAAAGTGCACTTTGGACTATGATGAGAGTTAGTATGATTATTCTGATAACTACAGCCAGTACATTAGCTTACTAAAAGGCATGATTGGAACCGAAACCATCTCTTAAAGATACACCTTAGACATAGTCCTTTCACTGGAAATAGCATTTACTGGAAGATTTATCATTAATTTATTTCCAAGTACAGGTATATACAGTGCATGATGATAAGAATTAAAGTCTAATCTCCACTGCATTAAACCCACTCCTGTCCTTATCGTCCTCATAAACCACTCCTGCTTTTACTCTCAGTAATGTTTCTTTATAATGGTTTCTTTATCATTTCTAAATGATCAGTCAAATGTATTTCAGTGCTGCCACTATGTTTAAAAAAGAAAAAAAAAAGTCCCATCTTGTTTTCTTCAGGTACAGCGTAGTGATCTGAATAGAGAAGGCTTAAAAGCTTTTTTGCAGTGTGTGTTGCAGTAAAGCTTCTCTTTGCCTCATTATATTTAAAGCTCACTTTATGGCCTTCATATTGTCTGTAATCAGTGCGCTGTCAACTGGCGCTCATCCCAGTCACTCAGGGCTCACGATGCGCTTTTTTTTTTTTTTTTTACTTTCCCTGATTGTTTTCCTCATTTTCCTGAAATAGTCCCTTTTGTTAACATAGCCTCTCGTTACACCTTGTTCCCATGGTTACTCTGTGGTAAAGCTCTCATTAATAGATCTGAAAGCACTGTCTTCATCTCAAGTTTTTAAGACTTCAGGAAATGACCTGAGATTGTAAAGGCTGGAGGGAAAGAGAAATAAATGACTTCATGCACCCATTTATCATACATCGAAAAACACAAAGTTACATTTCCTCTCCTGCTCTGTCTTGATGGAGTGATGGAGTTTGATGATATTAATTATTTCTTTTTTTTTTCTTTTTTCTTTTTTTTTTTTTGGAACAAAATTATAGCCACACACATGTTGATTGATGCCTAGATCTAAATTTGAGAATAGACTTTACCCAGGAGTCTGGGAGGTGTTTGGTACATGTTTATTCAACTTTGCTTTTCATGACAGCCCAGGTGATTGATTTCTTCATCAACCACTGATGCTCAAACAGCAATCTAACATTTATTTCATACATATGGCAGTGTGACAAAGTGAAATACTGAGCAATGTAGAAATATAAACTAAAAAAAACTGACAGTCTGTTGAGTGAAGTGTGGTTGACTCTGACAATAGGGCAGGGATGAACCGCTTTCAACAATAGTCAACTATCAGAATCTACTGATATTCTACAGAACAGCATATCTAGAATAGCATATCTTAAATTACTAACAAATATGATTATAAATATGATTTAAATAAATTTGATTTATTCCCATATTTAGGAATAATTAGGAATAAATAATCAACCCTGGGTGCTGTGATGCAGCATAAGGTGAAGTAGAGTTACTGTCACCTCCCCGAAGATTATTATTTTCTTATAAATGCATTTTCTGAGCTGTTTTATTTATTATTTAAACGACAACAGTTTGACAACTATAACATTTTTATTTAATAAATAACAACGTACGCTTTTAATCCATTTGTAGTTACTTTAAAATTAAAGTTGCTGTGAACGTTCTCAAAACAGGTTTGTTATTGCTTATCGGAACTGCGTATCATAGCTAGAAACAGTCGTCCCCTCACTTAAAGACAAAAAATGCCGCTTGTTATTGAATAACCCAATAGCACAACGTCCTCCATCCTTAGACTTTCCAAAGGCAGAAAACTTAACGGAACAGCTTCACCTCTGAGTGTTAAAAGCGCTGACACTGGAGACTGGAGTTAAATAGACATCTCCTTACAGAAAGCTTCACAATATCAACAATTTAAAAAAAAAAAACAGTGTTTATTAGATTAGATTATGTCGAACTTCTGTGAGTGAGTTGTTACTATAGAAATGATCGTGTTTTAGAATGAGTGTGTTATAAACCTCTGCCACGCTACTGTTCAAGCTGCTGTTATAGAAAACTAACCAACACCTTCTGAGCAGTAAGATTTGAGAATTCAGCAGCGCTATGGTAACTTATTACAACCAGCATGGTTCGTAAAAACATTCATTTTCTTACAGACGCAATTAGGAAGAGAGAAGAATGTTGGCGGTGCTGCTGGAATGTTGTCGTTGGCCTTCATGGCTTGCACACTGGTCTTTCCTAATTAAAGAATGCAGCAGGCACAAAGTAGGAAGCATTTTGCTAGCTCTCAGTGTAATTAGTCACATGATCCATCCATGTGTTTGGTATTTTCATTCCATGTTTAGTACCTTGGTGCAGATAAGTATTGCAGAACTCCATTTAAACCCATTCAGTATATCGTATAAGTGATGCAAAGAGGCTCTTGTTATCCATATAAAGAGAAAATTCAAGTGGAGCAAGAGCACTAGGCAAAGAAAAAGTCTGAGTGAGCGAGAGAGAAAGTGGCCTTGGCACAGTTGGGCAGTCTGGTCGTTCCCTTGCCAGTCCTCTGCCCACTCCCCCATGAGAGGCTGCAGGGTGACTAACTGTCTCAAGACACCTGCTGTCCACAAGTGCAGAACACAACTGTCTCGCCTCCTGCTTCAGTGGCTTCTCTGTCAACACTTGGCATTAATTGTTGGTGCCTCCCGTTCACTATTACTCAGATTTCTAACAGCAAAAATGTTCTGTGAATCTGGCTGGAAACAGTCATTTCATCCGAATTTCTGCACATTTTATTTGTTCAAGACATTTTATTGTTCTTTTCTTACAAGCTTACAGTAGGTACTAATTCTTTTAGAGCCTTTCAGTAACTGACTCCATATATCTGTGGTTCATTATTGATTATGTTTACAAATTGCCAATAATAATAATAATAATAGGTTTATTTTATATAGCGCCTTTCTGCACACGCAAGGTCACTTTACAATATGGAAACATGACAGCAGACAAAGAACAAAAGACAGTAAACATGAAATCCATGGCATGAATCAGGTCATACAGTCAGATGTATCAGAAAAACAAGAAAGCTCTATTCTTGAGGCTTGTGGTCAACTGTAGATCCTCTCTTCGTGTTTTGACTCCTTGCTGACGAGTGATGTGTTTAGGCGGTGTTCAGACGACAGGGCAAATCTGATTTATTTCATGGATTTAATGCATGCGTCGCAAATTACAAGTAAGCAAAACCGATTGGTGCGTTTGGATTGTAGTCACATTTACTCGTGTAGCCACGTTGGTTGTCATGGTAACAAAGTAGTGCGGGGCAGTGGAAGGTTAGGAAGCTAGGCGATTAAATGTAGAACATGGGAACATCCAAAAGGTGATTTTTTTTTTTTTTTTATTCCTTTGAAAATTTAGATATTGTGAAAATACAATTATAAAACGAATGGTATCGGTTGTGAAGTCTGAGTGGCGTGTTCAGAGCCATTGTAAAATCCTCAGTATATGCACACATGTAACACACATGTAACCGCATCACAGCAACTGAATTTTTAAATAAATCTCTTCCGTGTCATCCAATAGATGATGCGTTCTCTTTTTAGTCTGGTTCCTCTCAAGGTTTCTCGCTCATGTCGTCTCAGGGAGTTTTTTTTTCTTGTCACTGTCGCCTCTGGCTTGCTCATTAGGATCTAAATCTAAATCTGGATTTCTGTAAAGCTGCTTTATGACAAAGTTGAATGCCATACAAACAAAATTGTGAGCTATACAAATAAAATTGAATTGAACTAACAGAACTAAACTAAACTAACAGAACTAAAGAGGGTGGCGTATGCCGTTTTTGTTACTGGTTTCTCTGCTGACACTATAGTTATGTCCCAATTTTCCCAGTGACTGTATGTAAGCAGTGTATGGTTTTCCTCTGACCTGCTTTCCTCCTGGTTTCCTGGTTTCTTGGTTTCCGTCCATGTTGTCCAAATATCAGCATATCACTGAATAGCATTCACAGAATGACCCAAAAAAAAAGCACACAAAATCTAATGTCACCAGGCAGACTCATTCCTGAAATCTTATTAACAAATCGAATTCAAGCCACATTTGTTCAGACTGCAGAAAATCTTTCCGGCGCAAATCAGATCTGCCAAAAAAAAATCAGATTTGAGCTGAATGTCTGAACATCGATTGTATCTGTCCTCTATCAGGGTCCTCTATCCAACCTCACAAGTATGGATGGTTCCTCTCTGAAGGCAGCTATGGTGAGTCTGTTTACAAATATACAATATCACATCATGATTCTCACACTATGGTAACGCAATATTTGGTTGTGTCAAGGTATGCTAGCAAAGTAAACCGGTAAAATAAAGAAAAGTGTATTATGACATAATTTCTTGCAATATAGATATCACACTGTCATATCGCCCACCCCTAATACCCACACGCAGATGCACGTAGATCTCCACCCACCTCCACTTTATAACTTCCACTTCTGCATCACTTTATACTTTATCTCATTTCATCCACCAACACACACATACACACACATGTATATTTTATTTAGACGTGACCCCTTTTTTTTCATGCACAGGCCCAGTTTGATCGCTACCTGTCATCTCCTGACACCTTCGTGATGCCTCAGTTCAACTTTCTCCTCAGTGCGGCTATCAAGTGAGCCTTTGCTTTTTCCTACAGCACAACACGTTAGACTTCTGCATTTGTGAGCTTCATCTGGAGGCCGTAGTTGTAGCAATGCTCTTCAGCAGCAGGTTTTCATGCTGTTTTCAGCACTATGAAATGATTAGCTCCTCCGACAGAAAATGAGTCATGGCCACTAATAGCATTGGCTTACTGTACAATGTTAAAGGTTGCACACCTGGATGAATATAATTTAGTATAAAAGCAGATCATTAGTTGCTGGCCAAACTTTTCTTTCATGTCCAAGCAGAACACGACACTGACATTAAAATATGAGTTTGTGTGAAAAGGCAGTTGTGATTCAGTGGGCATGATGGAGCACTCTTACTCTCTGACAGCCCTTAATAGTCAACAAACCTCAGTCCAAAAGAAAAACTTGTGGGATTATTTAGAACAGCAGGTCAAACACCAAAATAGGCCACAAACTGCAGCTAAATTACACCCACTGAGTGGAAATGTGGACTAAAACTGACAGGAAATCTCTTAAGACTCTCGTAGCATGCTTAACTGACAGGACTGGTCATGATTTTCTGGCAGGCGTAATCAAGTATTACCAAAGGAATGAAGCATGCACTTATTTTGGTGTTTCCACTTTATTGTTGTACCAAATGATTCCTCAACGTTTCTATAGGATTGTGGTCCAGTGATTTTGCAGGCCAGAGTGTACCAAAGTGTCTAGCGTTTCCAGGGGATACATTTTGTCTCTAAAGGTTCATTTCCTCCAAATTTATTTATTTATTTTTTATCAATTCTGCTTCAGTATTTTCCAACTGCATGGTTCGATCCTCTGAAATAGTTGCTGGGTCCACATCCAGAAGTCAGTCCTTCAGGTGACGACCCCTGCCCTACAACATAGCTTAGTGTTGTGTTCCTGCTTAGACACGAAGCACAGAAGTTAACATCAGAGTCTGGCCAGCAATTGATGAGCTGTTTTTATGCTTGTTTACTTTCAGGAGCACAGCTTATAAGCATTGTTCAACAAAGTGCTGCTATTGGATAATGAGCCTTTTTTTTTTTTTAGTCCAGGGAGCTTACATAAAAACTTAAGGATTTCTGTTAGTATTACACGTAAACTGTGTCGCACTATAGACACCAAATAGTCTGGTAACCAAGAGAGACTGTATGTGCATCTGTTCCGCCTCCCCACTCGCCTTCACTGCACGAGTATGCTTTTAGCATGAGTGTGGTGTTGCTCTTTGAGGGAGAAAAAGAGAGACTATCTGAGTCACATTGTTACTGGGAAATGTAGCAGGGCCGAGGAGCACTCAGTGTGCCTCAGGTTAATGTTCTCTATTAATGGAAATGGAATCGTGGATGGGCCAACCACAGCTAATTATCCCCTGGTCCATTTCTCTCTCTCTCTCTCTCTCTCTCTCTCTCTCTCCCACCTCTTCCAAGCACAGAGTCTTGCTCGCCTACACATAACCGCTACATGTGGCTTGACTCGCTATGGCTTTCTGGGAGAGTTAACTAGAGGTGGATTGTTTTTTCCAAACCCGGGACAAACATGAGCATTATGCATTTCAGCGCATATATTTCCAAACTTTTACAATTGTTTATACATGCACGTAGCAAGTACAGAAAATTTGTTTTCAGTTGCTCATTTATTTTAAACTCCACAGCATTTTCGTATGTTTACTACAACAGCCAAGCTCTCGGGGAGCTGCAGGTGGCACTGTTAGCCTTTTCTGCTTAAGTGTGCATCAGTGCTCGGTTTAACACACTGTACGTATGCTCATTCAACCAGCAGCTTAAATCAGTTCATGTTGTTTACAGTTAGCACAGTTGGTACGTGGTGCATCACCTACAGCAGCCCTTACAGTCACTTATGATTGGCCTAATGTACTGAGGGTAGATTTTGCACATGGTGACATCTTGCTGCCAAATCTCAGTGTGCTCAGGGAAGAAAAAGTGTAGAAAATGCAGCAAATATCTTCACTAAGCACCTGTAAACTAAACGAGCACCAAATCTTATTCGAAGTTTTAAAAAATGGTTTTGTTTTCTTTGTCGTACTAAACTTTCACACTAATTTAACCTTATGGTGTTAGCCTAATTGTGTTAGCATGAAGATTTTTTTTTGGAGTATACTTCTATACGTTTGATTGCAGTTCCTTTTTATACTATAACTTCCAAAATATTACGATAACTTAAAGGCTCACATATACACTGTTTAACTTGAGAGTGGGACAATTTGGGACAAAATGATCAAAGTTATATTCTATAATCACATATAATTCACTACACTTTAAGTATAGATAAAAATTCAGATTTCCTGTATGACCTGTGTAGGTGTATCAGATCTCATAATGATTGGCAGTGACATTTCAAAAGCAGCGTAAACAACTGGATGATGGAGTAAAAATCCAATGGTGTGAGTCTAACACGCGTTTTCATGGGTGGAAAAAGTACAGAAATTTAGGTAAAAGTGTTGGGCAAGAGAAAATTTGCATGGCGTTTGAGATTTTCAACAAGCATTTAGAAGGTCAAAATGAAAAGGCGTGTAGTAAAAAGTATCTTTTTTGTCTTGTAAATTTACTTGGGTAAGAGTACAGGTATTTCAGCAGTACTCGATTAAAGTGCAAATAGTAAAAATAGTACTTGAGTGCAGGCATGACGCTCACAGCAAGCAGCAAAACTGAAAAGAAAGAAGTAAGATTGCACTTAGTGTGTGCTGCTCCACATTTAACTAGTTTGAAGAGCTACACTGATTGGTACAGTGTTGTATTTCAAGTGGCGTTGCTGCTGATTCTTATTTAAAATCTACCTGCCTCTTATAACACTGATGCCGCATTAGGTCCTCACGATGTAAAAAGCAATGAATGTTTGTTAAAACTGATTATTGATTTACTGTTTCCAGAGAGCAGATCTTTAAGCAGTCCACAGAGCTGGTGTGCCGTGCGTACGGAGAGGTGTACACGGCCGTAACCAATCCAGCTAATGGCTACAGAGAACCTGAGAACGTGTTGCACAGATCCCCTCAGCAGGTACAGACCCTGCTGTCCTGAGCCCCAGCACACACTCGTGTGCAAGCGCATACACACACACACACACACACACACACACACACACATATCCAGAAGATCAGGTACCATATGTTGGCCAGGCTGCTATACGAGACAGATGAGGTGGATACGGGGATGGGGTGTGACCTCTCGTGTGTTTGTGTGTGTGTGTGTGTTTGGACTTTCAAGCCACGGAGTGTCCTTCCACTCCTACTCCCACACTGTTGTGGGTAAAACACTTTGTCTGAGAGAGAACAACTCATGCTGGGGCAAAAAAAAAAAAAACCCCAAAAAAAAGGAATAGAATGTTCCTCTCGACATGAGCGTAGATTCCTGCCGGGAGACGTGAAAGAAAGATCTTCATACGCTTTACGCACTACACGTGAGCAAATACACACAAACTTCATTTGTGTTAAATGTTATATGCAAAACTTTTATGCCTCTTATATGTATACAAATACAAACATACAAATGTGCCTACACACACACACACACACACACACACACACACACACACACACACACACACACACACACACACTCAGCTCTGTAATCAGAAACAGTTCTGCCTTTCTTCTCATTAATTAAACTGCATTAAAATGCATCCAAATGTGCACACACTGGTGTCTTGCTGTATTTTTTTCCCTCCTTCGGCTCTTTTCAAAGAGATAGTTAAATGAAATTTTGTGGCTGACCAGCCGAGGCAGCGACCAATAGCATAGATTCTCTCACACAATGGCGCTTTTATGTCGTGATCGCTAGTCATGCCTGATTGCTAGTCACGCCATCCTTTAATTGCAGGCAAAATGCCTGCCAGGCCTCATTCGTCAACTATATTTAGCGATGAAAAGCAGCGTAGTGGAAAAAAAAATGCTGTTCCGCTCCGACTAATAATAGAAGTTTGTGTTAATTTTTTTGCTAAATGGAAGAAAGCCAAGTATTAAACCCTGGCAGAGATGCAGGACAAGAGGGGAGAGGGTACACCAGATGACTGCAGGGAAGCAGTTAAGGACATCTCGCTCCTCTTGTGGGGTTAGTGTTGGGAAAGAGGGTCACATGGCTGTGGTAAAGGGACTCTCCCCGTCATGCCTGCAGCCAGTAGAGCTGTAGCGAGTTTCACATGCCTCGCAATTTAGCTCCAGGCTCAATCAAATAAAACCACAGTCAAGCAAAAGTCAAGGAAAGTACAAGTGTTGCTGAATGCGGTGTTCCTCGGCATAAAAGGGCGACGCAGTTTGTTTTATTGCGTGGTTATGCCATGTGGCAGAGACAAACACGCCAGATCTGATCAAGTAACTGCAAAAATCAAATCTCGCTCAAAATTAGCTGTCGTATTTTCTCTCATTTGGCCTATATATAATGAGAACGTTGTTACTTTTGTAGCGGTTGCCAGATATCACTCTGGCATTATCCCCTGATAATTCTTAAGTTTCAACCCTTGTGGTGTTATTTAAGTTGGCTCTGTGTTGAAGGCGATGATGTCATTGGTTGTCCCCACTAAACTCCACTCAGCACACTTACCCTGGCAAGCACTCGACGTGCTCTGGAATGCTGTACAACCCATCTGGTAGAAGAGAAGCGGATTTAATGGGACCCTTATTTTTAAGTCGATTTTACACATTCAGTAAACAGTCTTCTCCGTGCTTTAAGGCAGGGGTACTCAATTATAATTCAGCAATGTCCAGCTGTATAAAATTGCTTTCTTGCAAACATTCAAATAAGCAGCTAAAAAGAGTAAATAGCGACGACTGTTACTTCTTAATGCTTAACCATTAGCGATTAGTTAACAAATATAAAAGCTATAAATAAGACAGTTTGAAGTAGTTATGTTTTGTTTCACACTGGCACTTCACGTAACCTTTTTTGACGAGTGCCACTAGTGAACTCTGAACATATGAGACATCCATTTTGATTTTGACATGCAGAGAATAAACTCATACTTCTTTGTCCATTAGTCGCCCTCAGAAGAAAAAAAAAAGTTGTCAGTTTGCTAATCAGACCAGAGAGGGAAAATACAATCTGTAAAAAAATCTGTAAACCGTTTATGACCTAAGGTCTCTAGCCTACACTATATGGCTAAAAGAATGTGGACACCTGACCATCGCACCCATATGTGACCATTCCAACACCACGGGTATTAACAGTGAGTTGGTCCCAGCTTTGCTGCTATAACAACATGCTTCTGGGAAGGCTTTCCACTAGATTTTGGAACATGGGGATTTGTGCTCATTCAGCCACAAGAGCATTAGTGAGCTCAGGGATTGATGTCTGGTGTGCAGTTGGTGTTCCAATTTCATCCCAAAGGTGTTCAGTGGGGTTGAGGTCAGGGCTCGGGCCACTGGAGTTCTTCCACATCAGCCTTGGCAAACCATGCCTTTATGGAGCCTGCTTTGTGCTCAGGTGCATTGTCATGCTGGAACAGGTATGGGCCCTTTAGTTCCAGTGAAGGGAAATCTTAATGCTACAACATACAAAGACATTCTAGACAAGTGTGTGTTTCAAACCTTGTGCCAACAGTTTCAGGAAGGCTCACATATGGATGTGATGGTCAGCTGTCCACACATTTTTGGCCATATAGTGTCAGTACATAAATGCATGTGATTGGATTGACGACAACTGAGGATCTGCTACAGAGGTTGAGCTGCTTCATGTTTAGAAAACTAGAGTCTTGAAAATATAGCCTGTCTTTTTATAACGTTTCTCGGCTCTGCTACAGTATATTTTTTAGTACTTGATTTGTCATCTCTTGACCATGGTCTTCCAGTTGATGCCTCCTTCCTTAAGGTTTTAGAGAAGCTTAATTAGGCCCTCATTCAGGGATTTGTATCTGTTTCTTACAGATAATTTTTTTATTTAAACAAAGTAGTTTTAGGTTCAAAACATGTCCAGTCATGTTATTGACCTGTCCTATATCAATAATGACCAAGGGGAAAACATATCAGGACATGCGTATGAATTCTACTGTGAAAAGTCTGTCTTACAGAAAACCACAAGGACAATAAAATAATATGGTAATGATTTAATGACCACGTTATATCAGCTTTTATCACCTCTCCGAGTCACTTAATCCGAGTTCACTGAAAAAGCAAAGACCTTTAGAAACTTGGATCGTTTTTGTGCAGATTTCATGTATCTCCTTGCAGGAAGCAGTTATAACCCTTCTCTACCATGAATGAAGCATTTACTTTTTACCTTTCATTTACTATTTGTTCTTTCCTCCTTATAGTTTATATCTTCACAAAGGGCAGTAAAATTTTAGTCCTGCTATGAAAAGGTCACTGAATGCACAGGCTGAATGCATATGCAATCCTTTCAAGAGCCAGAACCAAAACCAATTAATTCCAGCTTCTAGGTTCAGCACTGTCTGTTGTGTATCCAGTGAAAATCTATGGCACTCTCATAGTTTCAGGGGAAATACATTATTATAATTTCTCGTTTAGATAAATGAAATAAAATAAACCATGGTTGTAAAACATAGCCATGTTGCTATAACAGTCGCCAATCCACACTGTGTTAATTAAAGTTAAGGGAAATGGAAGGTTTATTAAAGACAAGCTATTGGTATGTTGCATTAGCATCCATAGCTGCTACTTATTGTAAAGAGGAATCATGGTTGTTGTGCTGGGCATAATATAAGTTACGGGAATGTGCCTGTGCCGACGTGCAGTGAAGCACGGATCTGTGCTTCACCTGCACTGCGGCCATTTAACACGCGTTACACACTGAGCTAGCTGATGTGCGACAGGTGGTCAGCCACATAAACAGGTGTATGAGGCACCATTAGGGTCACCACTACACAAACACAGGTGACGCATTCATGTGCCCATCCAGTCATCCATCCAACCATCCATTCATTCATTTCCCCACCCCATCGCTCTTAGTTAACTAGTGCGGAAACGTCCTGTGTTCACCCTTTGACCTACTATGTGTGATAAAACAGCTGTGGGCAAAAGCTTTTTTGTGCTGATGTCTGCAGTTTCTTATTACAGTTGAGGTTGCCATACAGGTTTCTGAAGCTGCTCTTAGATCAGGGTGGATAATGAATATAGAGCCTGATTTTTCAGAAACGTTATATCATAGAGAATTTGATACACTTGGATTACTATCGGTACTCTCATAAATCTGAAAAAAAATATCTGTCTGTTGTGTCTGCAGATTATATTTGATTACCATAGATAAGAATTTCAAACGATTGCCTGTAGGAAAAAAGAAAGGAAGATACATTTAACAAATCCCCTGTAATGGACATCTAAGGAGGGCAGTCAATAAACATTTATGTGAAAGACAGATTTTTGTAAAAAAAAAAAAAGCTTTAAAACATTAGTTAAGTGTATGTGTAAATTACGCACTAAATCTGTAAAATCTGTCCTTAGGGTTGTTGAATTTTGTGGTTATACTTTTACCATCAGCATAACTGAGTAAACACAGAATGACTTATGCCTGAAACAAATGTATTGCTCATTGATACCACAAAAAAGCATAAAACACTGGAATTACTTTTTTATTATATTGTTTCAGTATTGTAAATAACGCTAAAGCACAATGAGAGCACTTTTATTCCTCTTATACCATAATAATTAATATAACCCTTTGGTTTGCCTAGCAGCTAGAACTACACTTTCCAGTTTTTCATTTATAAATAGCTATTTATGACTAATTATATGATTCTGCACAGTTTTACTCCGGTTTTGTGTGGTGTGAGAATTAGCTCATACACATGATGCTCCTGTTAGCCTGTAGAGTCAGTAATGTGCAGTCCTTTGTGCATTATGGTCCTGGAGAAACATTTCGTTCCACATGTATATAAATGGGATGAAAGAAGAAAAAGCTACTGGACTTGATGAGAGTAAGACATTTTCTTCTGTCTGTCTCATCCTGAAACCCTCATTGTTAGTGTGCAACATGACAATATGATCGGAAGTCATTTATTTTTATGTGAGCAGGAATACAATCGAGAACTCTGTGATGTCATTCATCACTACATGACTTTGTTGAAGGTCTCAGGCATTCGTGCACACGATAGTATGCGGGTCATTCTCACCACCCCTGGTTATCTGGGGTTAATAGAACGTGATCATCACACCCATATGTGGGCCTTTGCTAAACTGTTACCACAAAGCGACATAGGATCTCTTTGTATGCTGTGTTGCAATTTTCCATCACTGGAACTAGGGGGCTCAAACCTGTTCCAGCATGACAATGCCCCTGTGCACAACATGAGGTCTCTGAGGACATGGTTTGCCAAGACTGGAGTGGAAGAACTTAAGTGGCCTGCACAGAGCCCTTAACACCTTTGGAATTGTTGGAACGCTGACTGCACCCCAGGCTCTCTCGCCCGACATCAGTGCTTGACCTCGCTAATGCTCTTGTAGCTGAATGGACACAAATCCCTCCACACACACATGCCAAAATCTAGTAGAAGGCCTTCCCAGAAGCGTGGAGATTATTATAACAATAAGGGAGGATTAAATCAGGAATGGGATGTACAAAGAGCACATATGGGTGTGATGGTTGAGGTGTTCACAAACTTTTGGCCATATAGTGTTCATGCATAACTAGCATTTTTACATAAACTCTGTAGCTAATGATGTCATTAGTGTTGCCATATTTCACCAACCATGTGATTCTAGTGAAAATATGGCAACTGGCAGTAAACAAAGGATAGGACCGCCCACTAGCAGCCAGTGTTTTGAGAATGGCTGCTGGCTGCCTTTAGATGTCCGTTCTAAAAGCTAAACAGCATTTCTGTTCTTCACAAGTCTTGTCTGTGATTAGGTTGGAAAAAATCCTTTTTTTCTTTAATGGTTTTTTTTTTTTGTGACCAATCCCTTCCTGCCAAACATCACACGACAACTACCATCCGTGGAGGGGAAAATCCATCACATGCTTCCTCTGAGACACGTGAAGCCAATTGCATCTTGCTGTGTCACGGGGCAGCTTAATGCACATATAAGAAAGCAATATCTGCCCTCTTCTGCCTCCATGAGCTCACAGACATCTACAAGTGGCTAGTGTCACTGTGATTGACAAGGGAAAGAGAGTAATGCCCTCCCACTCCCTTCCACCCAGAGATTTTTGCTCTCTTGGACTCCTGGCCACAGATGGCTGTGGCATTGTCAGGATTTGAACTTGCGCTCTCAAGATGATAAGGCAAACTGTTTTCTGTTGTGCCTCAAATACTTGGGAGCCTCGAATACTCCTTTTAAAAAAATGCATGCTACTGGTTGTTAACTGACAGGACAGGAATCGGTAGTCCAATCAATCAGCTCTGGACTTTAACCAGCACCTCCATTTACTGAAAATGACATCAGTGACCTGCGTAAAACACTCTTCTATGTCTTTGGCTGTTGCTTCTCTCTCACACACTTATCCTCTGCGAAGTGAAAACCGGCCACAGTCAATGCAAGCCTGCGTTCTTAACATTACAGTGAAGTATAGTGCTCACTTATATCCTACTTCCTTTGTGAAATCTTGGGAGCACTTTTCCTGTTGGAATTCACTATGACAGCCAAATTCTTAGACACCTATTGTGCGGTTAATCTTGGCGCCTCACTCTCAGCATTAATCCTCCCATAATAAAAGCAGCAGTTATGCAACTCTCACATTCTGGTTACTGCATGCCACAGGTAATATGGGGAAGTCACTGTGCCCATTCACAAAATCTGTATCCCATCACACATTTACGCTTAATGTCCATGCACATTAGAGTACGGTAAATGAGTTCATAATCTGCCTGATGTTTCAGGTATTATGGGAGAGAAAAGTGAAGGGTCCCTGTACAGAGCATTTGCAATGCAACAGTGTGGAAGTAGGATTATAATAAAGAGAATTCCGAGAGTTTCTAAGATATCCAGGAATCAGTAAACATGTCCTGTAGGTTTGTACTTAAGGTCTTTCAGCTTATTGAGACATTGATGCAAAGCCATAAAGATGTTGAGCTAACATAAAGTAGTTGAGCTAGCAAAAAGCATTTTAACACAGTTATGAAAGGAACTTGTGAAGAGATTTTTTCTTTAATGGAAGCTGAAAGAGAGTGAATAAGATTATCTAATGTGATATAAAAGCGCTAGGACACAGTGTCCCCACGTCAGGGAACATGAATAAGGAATAGGTGTTATAGGTCCAATAGAGCGCAGCTCTTTTTGACTTCCCTGTTTAAGTATTCATTGCTCTGTCAAAGCGCCAGATGCTTGGAACTGAACCAACGTGAAAGTGCAATGAAAACACTATGGGCATAGTAGCTTTCTTAATAATACTTTGACACACTGTAATATTTCGTTAGGCATAATTTCAAATCAAAATGCAAGCTTTAATATCCTTAGAATTGTTAGTGAAGAATAAAAAGATTCATCCTGAACGGCATGCTCCTATGCTTACTACTAATCTTTAGGTGTAGTGTGACATCTGGGAGAGTTGTTATTCCTTTAGACAGGAATGATTCAGTGGTCATACACATATTTACATACACATTTGTTGCTCTTTTAGTGCTCGAGGTCATTGTATTTTGCACTTTTAATGAGGTCAGTGTGCCAATCCAGAGAAAACATTTTATATATATATATATATGTTATATTTAATATATGTCTTTGCGGTTTAGGGGAAAAACATCGACCAAGAAACCAGAATCTTTAGAATGAGTAACACAAACATTATAGGTCTATGCTTTGGAAATTATGTTCAGGATTTAATGGAAAGTCTCACCACATCCAGTACATAATCACAGTTGTTTCTCAACCCTCAAACCAGGGTTTTGACACTCCATGCTTTATTATGTGTTATGAAGTATTATAATTGTATATTAGAAGAGTATCAGAATGGCAGAACCATGAGAACAGCATAGTCGTCCAAATACAAAGTTCTTTTTTTTTTTTTTTTTTAATAAACTTTTTAAGTGAGGCAATACAGGCAAAAATTGATCTTGCGTCCCACTGTTAATTTCAGATTTTTATTTATTTATTTTTGGATATTTTACATTTTCAACTTGCATATTTCCATATATTCCATATATTCCAATATGTAATAACTCATTTCTGATATCAACACTTTGTTTATATCTTTATTTCCACCCAGTTAACTACATACAGTATATCATATAAATATATTTTTATTTTTCAGGTCGAGGCTCACCAGATATTCTTCTATATTAAATAATTTATCATGCAAAGTCGATTTCATAAAATATTATGTTATGTAGTCCATGCAAAGACATTTGGTAAGCTGATATAATGATTCATGTGGAAATAACCTGCTCCCCACAGGCCAAGTGGGGTTTTTTTTCTTTCAAAAGCATTTGAAGGAGGTACAAACATGTCATTTCAACTACTGGTTTATAGGTTTTATTATAGCCAGATTTTGTTTTTCTTTGATATTTATCTATAAAACTTCTCAAAAATATGTACTTGTCATATACATAAACAGTGTTGCTTAGTGTTGTAATAGACTGAATATTATATGACGAGATCAAACGATAACAATATCATCTGACAAATCACTTTCAGACTACTGTCTGTCTGTCTGTCTCAGAGACAAACAGACAGACGGATGGATGGCCAGATGGATGGATGGATGCACTATATGGCCAAAAGTATGTGGACACCTTATTTTCACACTCATATGTGGGCCTTCCCCCAAACTGTTGCCTGACTTCCACCCCACTGAACACTTTTGGGATGAACTGGGATGCCGACTGCACCCCAGTTCCCAATGACAAATCAGCTTTACAGAAATCTGAATGTTGATTTATATTTTGATCCCTAATGAGCAAGCCAGAGGTGATAGTGGCAAGAGAAAAACTCCCTGAGATGACATAAGGAAAAAACCTTGAAAAAACTTGAAACTCAAAAAGAAACTTATTTTCTTCTGGGTGATACTGGATAGTGGGATTATAAATCATTACATTTCTACAACTATGTACTGCAATGTCAAACTAAGTGTGCTGAAAGCATGATCAGTATGAGTATCATAGTCTTTATGATTACAGATGCAAGTACAGGCCTACAGTATACAGGTGAGAGTATTCACTGAAGAAAGGGTGAGGCTTGGGCATAAACTGGTTTTGGAAAGTGCAAATCTTTACAGGATTCATCTTGGGACTATGAACAACAGCAGAGAGTGAGTCACAAGTGCTGAAGAAGTATCAGAATAAATCAGTGTCTCAAGATCAGTCAGTGGCATCACATCAGGCAGCAGGAGAACATGGACAGCTTGACAGAACAGATTATTAGGTATGCTCTTATCCTACACTGGTTTAAAAGTGTGAACATTGGGAGACAGTTCAATTGGCGATGCTGGCAGCTCTAGCTATGACACCATAACCAAAAGGGAGAGCATATGATGAACAGTATTGCCTCATTTTCATATATTAATATCTTTTTTTGTAATACGTTGACGTGTTGACATTTCTTAAACAGGTTTAATTCAAGCCAGACGTTTGACATTCTGCAGTATGTTAACCATTCAGCAGTTAGGTGGAAGCGTACAGAGCATCTTTAGGAGAATTCTTTCAGCTCCTCTCGATCCTTTGGGTCTTTGTAGCTCAACGTGTTCAGAGCCGCACAATCTGCAGGTTTTTTTTTTAACCTTTTTTTCACATTGAGTAATTGACTAATTACGTACAATGAAAGGAACCTAATTAATTGATTCAGTCATTGCCTAAAATACTTGACCCCTGAGAGCCCTGAGCTTCAAAGTGCAATGCTCACCCGAACGAGAAATCGTTCTGATGGAAGAATCCGAAAAAAGTTCCGTGACTACAAAAACCCACTTTCTGTCGGATTATAAAATTCAAAGGATGCAGTACCATGAAATTATAAATGATACCAATAATACTGATGATAGTACTGTTGTGCCAATAATAACCTATGCAAAAGAAATGGAATGTGGTCTTCTCCCTCAACATGGAATGCTGACAACTTGAGCCATAATCTTATTCACTGGAGCAAATTGAAAAACCCCTCATGATGTCCCAAAATGCTTGTACAGTATTGCATGTGTCAGCAGTGCCCTATTGTGCAAGCCCTTTTCCTCCCGACCATGTAGAAATGTGTTTGCTTTGCTAATGTGAACACTTTGTCCGGGTTCCTGGAACATAAACAGAAAACGGTTACATAATTTCCAAATAGTGGCAGTGTGAGCTGCTCTTGGCCGCATTTTGGTTGTATTGTTTTGGTTGTTGTTGACGTTATTGTTCTGGAGTAGTGTTGTGCTTTGATGCAGTTGGAAACGTTAATATTCAGTACAGAAAAAGTCCACGTAAGCAGATTGGCCCGAGTACATCCCACATTTCATCCAAGGTGTGACAACACCACTGGGCAGATTTGGTGTTTTCATTCATGAGTTCATGTCTGGCTGCGTTACCTGCAGCTTGGGTGGCACTGTCAGACTGTTCCGCTCACATATCATTGTAAGTGTGTCCCATGGCGCAGTAAAACTTCTAGTTGTTCCCGAGACACCAATATCTGAACAAGTGCATCATGGCCAAAACTTTTCATTCATGAAGCACTCCTATTGTGGTCTGGTTATGCGGTACTGACAAATTTACTCCAACTCCATTTTAACATATTTGAATAATTAAGCTTCTGATTTCTTTTCACGTTTAAGCGGTTGGGGTTTCGGGGGTTTGGAAGCAAAACCTTTAAAAGCAGAAATACTTATTTATAGTAAAGAGTATTTATTTATGAGTAGATCTGACTTTTCACTTTAAATACTATAACAGGAAGAAATCCGTTAGAAAGGTCAAGACTGGTTTTGACCTTTAAAACCAAATCCAAAAAAATAAATAAATAAAAAAGTAAAAACCCTCACAGATCTGCACACCTCATGTAAACCGGCATGCTATTATAGAAAAATAATCAACACTGAGGTGGTGTGATACGGCTGAATGCCAGATGGAGTTACCACCTTACGCTTGATTATTTTCCCAAAACAGCACATCCCAAAGTGTTTTATTCCTGTTATACCACAGCAACTTGCTAATGATTTATATTTTTAAATATATTAATGAATAACAATTTAAAGTTTCATATAATGCTGTAGGACATCCATGAGACAAGTTAGTTCCTGTTATCACTTATATTCTAGCAGCTATAAACTCTCTTAGCAGCCTCACTTTTTTCTCTTTCATAAAGTTTATTTAAGAAAATTTAATGCGGTGGAAAACTTACTGACTGTTACAAAAAGCGCTGACACTAAAGGCTCCTTGTTGCACCTCCTTACTTTGCTAAATAACACATTATTTTAATCTGTTTATTAGCATTAGAATAATAGCATCCTTTATACAAATCCCAGTGGATGAGCTCTTACTACAGGAACAGTAACGTTTAGAAGAGTACATTAATATGAACCTGTGATTTGCATTATAATCTGAACTGTTGTCAGTGCTGTTATAGAAAATTAATCAACACCTTCTGACCAATTGGGTACAAGAATTCAACAGTGCTTTTCATGCCTGCTGCTCATATAAATCCAGAAAACGCTTCTGTTGTTTTTATGTGTCTACTATATATTTCTCCACTTATACAGTAGGTCTGCAAATTGCACCCTCAGTTCATCCAGAGAGACACAGTTTAATTTCTGTCCACATACTCCCAGTCCTGGTGCATAGAAAGTAGCTGATCAAAGTTAGTGCTTGGTGTGATGTCTCCCAAAGTCACAGTGAGGAGTCCTGATCGCCCCGTTTCAGTGCTTCTCATACACTCAAGGTCAGTAAACAAACACAGAAGAGATGGCTTGTGCATACTGATCTGTTAGAGTGGTTTGGCACAGGAGGTGTTTATTGTTTCTTTGGCATCAACATCACAGAAGAAATACGGAGAGGACAATAGCAAAAATCCATCTGCTATCGTAGTATTCAGAGCATCATCACACCACTGGCATCTAAATTGTGTTAATGATGTACAGGTATATTTAGCTAACACAGGTTTTGGGGTCAGTTACTGAATGAAATATATAATGATATATATCAGAGTTTGCTTTCAAACTAGGCATCTTAAAGGCATGAAAAAGATGAAAGGCATCTTAAACTTTAGTCTGTTTTTAATTGACAAATTCTCCACTTTTCATGGGGTTTAAGTAAAGTTGTCTTTTATCCTCATGTCACCTATATCACAGCAACGTTGAATTCTCGAATCAGGTACATGGCTCTGGCAGTAGGTTTGGCTGTAACATAACATAAATGATTAATGATATTAATGTGCTCATTCACAGGGACTTGTATGGAGGACACTCAATGACTAATAAAAAGCAGATTGACATCAACATGCCAATATTTAACAATGCTAACTGTATAATCACTGATATGTGCAGAGAGGCTGGTGAGGGAACAACTGTTTATAGTTGTTATATTGTGAGTAACAACAGGAATGAACTTCTTATGCGGAGGTTCCATAACATTATATGTAACTGTAAAATGTTAAAAATCACAATAGTGATTTAGTAATAAAAATTTTTAAGATTAACAACCATTTAGTGACGTCATATCCTCCTTATTACGTGAAGGTAGCCACACTAGAAGGTAGTTAATGATCGTTTTATCCTGATTTGTTCCTTAAATATTCAATCATAAATTATTGCAGGCTTTTTTTTTTAATAGAATAGATAATTTTTTTTTTTTTTTAGAAATATTGTGTCTCAGCCCAACACATGGTTATTTGAACATGTACATCCAATCCAAGTCCAATTCCACTTCAAAAACTGCCAAAAAAATGTGAGGTGGTCTGGGAAAACCCATTGGATATCACTGTGGCTGAATTCTGCCAAAATGATTAAACATCACGTATTGACTAAAATTGAGATTTTATTTTTGCTAGTGTCATTTTGTAGTATACCTATACTTTAAGAAAACATAAATATTGCTCACCAAATCAATGTAGAAATATTTTTATATGCTTACTAAACTTGCCTAGGCTTTGTGTGAAAACTTTATTAGGTAAATAAAAGGGCTGGTTTGAAAAAAGTGGCTATAAAATGGTCAGTTAGCCTAAAGAAGAGCATTTAATTGCTAGCATGTTCATGCAGTGAACATTATGCTTTGATCAGGTTAGTTATGTTCCATAACAAAAAGGATATCAGCCCAATAGATTCAGTTTGTAAATGGTATAGATACTGACTGTCTAATGATCCACGATGCACACGCGCCCTCGCTGACACCCTACAGAATGCTGTGGACAAATGTGTAATGTTTTAATGCTATTGAAAAATTATTTCAGCACAGATTTAAAAGTAAAGAGTGAACGTCCTGAGTCAAGAGTAATGACGAGGTTTTTGTTAATCCAATAGCGAGACTGACTTTTACCTCAGGTCATGTGACTAGACAGAGAAATGTGGATGATGATGATTAGCCTCATTTTCTAATATAAATTTGTAATTCTTTAATAAAGTATCATTAATGTATTTTTCAATAAGTAGAATAGTAGATGATGTAGAGATTGGTGCTTACCTGTCATCTCAGGATATTCAAACAGTTTCAGATAATTCCAAATGACACCAGAGTAAGTGAAGACTCCAAATCGAGTTTATAGTGCAAATATAATGAATTGTTATAATCTATAAACGTGTTTTACCTTTTAAAGAATAATATAAATTCTATTATTCTTAATCATGGACTACTGGATGTAGATATACATAGATAGATATAGATACTACTGGAAATAGATGTAGATAGTTATATTTTACTTATTGCGTATTAAATGCAAATGGAATCAGTACATAGCAGTTGCTTTTAGACAGTAAATATGTTGTTTTGTTTTTTTTTCCACTGGAATCGAAATGAAATAAATGCATTTTTTCTTCTCTTAAGTGAAGACCTACATTGGTCGGACATTTTACGAATTTTGCAATGAACACTTAAATTTTTTTCTTTCTTGTAAAATGAGTTCAGGAAAGCCTTGCAGAAAAGACAGAATTTCATCGTGTCTGCCACACATATATGGGTCAGAAAAGAAGAATGCATACTGCTTTTATTCATTTCTATGTTAGACCTTTTTTTCTCCCTTAATACAAACCTGTTGAGACAACATTATTTTCTGGAATTTGAACAGAATTGGACCCATTTACTGTCTTCGACTCTTATACTAGACCAGCGTATTTCAATAATGCTGTTGTAAACACCTCACTGCTGAGCTGGGAATTGAAGATTGTTCTCAGAGAGAGGATACTGGTGGATGTAGAGCTGAAGGGTTGTGTGAGAGGCCTCGAGGAGGGAAGCAATCGCTCTGGTTACTTAGTAACCTGGGGCAACAGTTGTTGCTTACCTCTCCCCTAATACCCTCTCACCCTCAGGCCCATGTGAAGAAGGACTGCTCTGCTGATCTTCTCCACCCACAAACACACACACACACACACACACACACAACACACACACACACATAGACTGAGACTAGAGCAGATTAAACTCAGCAGTGGAAGAACATTTAGGAGAAGATTAGGACAGGTGTCCACATCAGCTGAATTACAAACGTTTTGACATTCATTACATCTTGACAAAAATTTGCATGCAGATTTGTGTAAATGGATCCTTGCTGTATGACTTGTTTTTGAAGCAGCAGAAGAAAACAACCTTTGTGCTCAAGTAAGAACAAACTATGCAAATGTTTTTACCTCATTTTACTCCCTAATTTTAGTCAGCATCAAATCTCTCTCCTATCACGCGACAGCTACCATCTGTGCAGACTTAGGGCTAGCACATGCTTCCTCCAAGACACACTTACTGAAAGGGGACAGAGTAGCGCTACCCTTGATCTCCAGAGAGCAGGGCCAGTGGCCTGCAGGGCCTGGCATGCAGTCAGTGGCGCAATTCATCCCAGTGGGGTTGAGTTCAGGTCTCTGTGCAGGCCACTCGAGTTCTTCCACTCCAGCCTTGGCAAACTATGTCTCCAAGGACCTCACTTTGTGCACAGGGGCATTGTCATGCTGGAACAATTTGGACCAGTGAAGGGAAGCTGTAAAGCTACAGTATACAATGACATCCTATACAACTGTGTGCTTCCAACTTTGTGGCAACAGTTTAGGGAAGAACCACATTACCCACACTACCTGTTCACAGGTGTATGGAAACCGGTATATCACATATACAATCTATTTATACATCTGTGTGCAGTTATAAAGTAAAGTATAACATTACATAACATTCCCAGCAATTGAACACAAGTTAACAAATCACCATAAAATCTCACTAATTGACCTACAATTGGAAAAAAACGATCTTTTGGTGCTTTAAATGTGTTTTTAAATATATTATTTTTAAGTACAGATTTTCATTATCTATAACATTTGGAAAGAAGAACAATTTCTGTTACCAAGGACAGTAACATGTATTATGTTCAAGGTCAATTTGAACCCAGGAAAAACAAACACAATTTCAAACATTTAGAACAATTTTATTTGTAAAGCAGAAGGGGCCAACAGTCAGTCATGCCTCAGCAGCTGTAGGTGGCTGTGACCTTGTCCAGAGTATCAACCGCTCTCTTTGTCTCATTGCATTTCAAGACCATTTATGTTCATGGTGCTCATCAGCAGGACATTTTCCCTTTCTTGTGGCAATAGGAGATGACGGTGGCTCTGTCAGTGAAGGCAAACACTGAAGATGTTACCTTCTTGTTCTTCATTGCAAGAAGCTCAGAGGGAAGCTCCAGCTTGTTTTTTTCTCATTGTCCCCTACATGGTAACCTTCCTTTTCAGCAGTTCCTCACCCAGGGCGTACGATGTGAAAAAAATTATCACATGTAATGTTATGACCATTCAGTCCTTCAGCCATGTCTAATATCACCCTCAGCGTATGTGGTGGGGCTGCGACCATTTTGATGACATTAGCAGCACTAAGTCTACCCTGCTGTTCAAGTGGGGAGAGGAACCATAATAACTTTGCATTTTGGAAGGTAGTGTATCTGCTGGCGGTTGAGAAATGACAGGGAGGTCAACACTAAGAGTATCATTCTCATCATAGGAGGATGCCTCATAATCAGGGTCCTCCTCAACATTATCCTCTGTCTCACATACATTCTCCCCTGTGTCACTTATACTGTCAAGGAACTGTGACAAAATGTCATTGACAACCTTTGCTAAGAGGTCATTTTCAATTCATCTTTTTTTTTTCGTAAAAAGAGAGCCCACAGAGCACCAAGAGAAATTTATAGAAGGCTGTTGTGTAAACATTTATATATTTGCTCCACCCCTATGTTGGGTGAACTATCAATGTCCTCATGAGAATTATGTTTTCCCCTTCCCATTGTCAGGTGAACTATGAGTGCTTCTCGCAATACTACAGGTATGGCTATGTTAGGTTAGAGCCCTGAAGCAGAAGGAAGCTTTTTGGAGATTATAAAATTGTATGTTATAGTGACGCTCAATATCATCCAAAACAAATGTGTGTAAAATATTGATATTTCTTATATGTTTTATACAGTTAAAACAGCCCGGGTTCTGATGTTACAAAATGTGCACAGGACACTGAAAACATATAATCATCTTCATTTTATGTTTACCCAGTTATCCCCATTAAATTAGGAAAAGACATTAAATAAGAAAAAAAAAAAAGATGTCAATCATGTATTTAGAGACGTTAAACATTGAATGGGGTCAAATGAACCCCAAAGAAAATAGGAGGGTTAAGTCAATTGCTTTTTATAGGATTAGCAAAGTTTCAGAGCTAAGATATTATATATAACAATATTTGGAAAAACGCATCATAGAAATGATTTGTATGATATTTCCACACTATTTTTAGAATATTTTATTCTTCTGTGATTCAGTTATGATTTTTTTTTCCTTTTTTTCCATTTTGCCAATAAAACATTTAAGCCAAATTACTATATTTCTTGTTTTGATTACTCTCTATATTACACAAAGTAGCTCTATGGATGTTCCCATCATCTCAATGCAATATGTAGCCTTGGTTATATAAACTCTTCACAAAAAAAAAAAAAAATCCAGTGTGCTTTTTTTCCCCCCATTATCATTAATTAAATGTGTGTTACAGCATACGTTCATGTTGACCTGCCCTGTCACTCAGGAATTATTTTTTAAAATTAATCATAATTAATTTATTTTTCATAATTTTCTGTGTTCTGTAATTTTTTTTACGAGATATACACCGACTAGATTGATTGGTTCACTCTATACGACTTCACTTGGTCCCTGCCGACCAAAACATATAAGATGGGGGTGCTAAAAGCTATCAGTAGCTTGGCACTTAAGCTTGGAACAATAATAATAATAATTATTATTATTTGTAAGTCTTTCTGGGTAAGTGTGTTTGTTAAATGCTGTAAATGTAAAAAGGAAATGAGGCAAATTATTACACACACATACACATAAAGGCAAATAGCAAGTTGCATTAGTGATTTATACATTTTTTCAAGCTCATACTGCTCTCCTGGGTGCATGCTAGTGGTGCTGTTGCCCTCGGTTTCACAAAAATCCAAAGTAATACTCTTTGAAACGCAAATAACATGATGTAGATGCCAAAAAATGAAGCTTTATATTGATTTTTTTTTTTTTTAATCTTTGAAAGACAGCGGGGGTTTAGCCGTGCTAGCCCATTCATATGAGTCACTCTTAGCTGTAACACAACACAAATATATCTAACATTTAGATATATTTAATACAAGGGCCAAATTGCTACTGAACATTAAAGCGACGTCAGGTTTAATACAGAGCTGTCATACTGTATAACATCAAGCGGTCTGGCTAGCTAGTCTAGCTCACTTTAGTAGCTAATGGCTTACCGGTACATGTTTCTGCAACTTGGATGCTGAGATGTGAAATGCTGATATCTCCACATATTTTGGCTCACATAATTTGCAGATCATTATCACTTTGTTTTCCTTTTAAGCATTTAAAATTGATGTGTCAAATTTTAAAATAAATTATTAATAATTTTTACATAATTAATAAGTGTCTAACAGAATTAACCGAATGTCAGAAGGTCCCAATTTAATTTTTTTACTGTGTAAGAGTGATAAAAATTTAGCAAAGTTGAACTTATATATGTGTGTGTGTGTTTCCAACCCTGATAATAATTCAGTACAATATAATTGGATATATTTTTCATATTTTCTGGTAAAAACAAGAGTTATAAGATTTATTGTTCTTAGAATTTATTTAACTGGGTTTAAACTTTTAAAGGAAGTCATTCTAAAGAAAAACAAAGGGTACCTATCACAATTTTTTAGCCAAAGCTCTGGTCAAGACACAAACTGAGAGTTACATTTTTAAAGGTTATAACCATTTCTCAGAGGCTTTTGCTGAAATTTCAAGAAAAATAGCATGCATTAAAGAGGAAGAAAGCTTTGCCAGTGTTGCAGAGGGTCACACACAACTGCTCATTATTGTTAATTGAAAGTGATATGTGAACTTTTTCTCCCCTCTTGCACTGGGCTGTCCAGAAAGTCACACTAATTTAATGATTTTTTTTTTAGAGTTAGACCTGTACAGTAAATAACTTTGGGAGGAAAACTCCACAAAGTACTCCAGATATGAGTGTTTGAACAACAACAAAAAAAAACTCTCTAATAAACTTTTCTGTGATATATAAAATGACAGGTGACAAGGCCTGTGTTAAAATATGCTAAAAATATATGCTAATACTGCTAAAAGCTACTACTATATGTGAATATGGAAATATCAGTGAATGATATGGAAATGTCATGACCTTTATATAAAGGTTGCTGGGTTAGTAAGGTGCTTCTAACAGTGGAACAACTAAATTGATGCCAGTCTTTGGGGTTAAAGTTTGGAGTAAAAAAAAAATTAGAGCTGCACCACACTTGTATACTGAGCCATTATGTACTGCTCATAAAAAATTTGTAATCTCACTTTGCAGATGACTGTATTTTTGCTCTTTTAGCTATTTGCACTAGGACAGACGTGAATAGCTAAATGAATGGCCGTCAGTAAATCACATGTTTTGGCACAGCATTATGATCCAAGCCGTGACTCAGAAGATGAATCAGACAACCTGTTGTGAGTCGAAGTCAGAGGAGCAGCTGTCTCAACACTGAGGTTACAGTTCTCCAGAATTCCACCAGGGAGCTTGTTTTCCCTCTTCCTTTTTTTTTTTTTTTTTTTTTTTTTTTTTTTTTTTTTTTTTTTTAAGAAAAAAAATTAAATTTTTAATTAATAAAAAAAATAAAAAACAGGCAAAAAAAAAAAAACAGAATTAAAAAAAAAAAAAAA
>CM074958.1:13881468-13919994 GCA_037577455.1 Pangasius macronema
ACCTTGGTCCTGGAGAAACGTTGTTTCGTTTCACTATGTACTTGTATATGGCTGAAATGGCAATAAACTCCACTTGACTTGACTTGATAAGTGGAAAATGCAGGTCTAGGCCTAAGATATGATGTCACTCAGTGATTCACCTACCTGAGTCAGTAATCTGAACACACATTCAGGCATCTTATTCCCATCCTGCTCCCAACTGAAACATTGATTCCTGTTCAGGCTTGTCATAGTACACCCAACACAACTCCCACTGGTACCAGTCAGGCCTGTTTTTGTATGAAGCAGCTTCAGCTGGAATCTCTAACAAGGTAATTAGTACAGCCTGTTGACTCACTCAGACTTCTCCAGGTAGTGTAAGCTGTGTAATGTAACATCTGTGGCATTATTACAGAATTAACTCAACTCATTTGGAGGTTCCCTTGCTAGTGATTAATTTTCTGTCACAGTGTTTGGTGGAAGTATCAGCTTCATTGTAATGAGATGTTTGTAACATATTTCATGGGAATATCTTACAAAAAAGTGTAAAATATAAAACTGGGATCACCACTAGTCACATTTGATGCTGAGGACAGGTTAACCCAACTATGGCATGACAGCATTGAAAAGGTTCTGGAGAGAGTAAACAGATTGTGATATTACTTGCTACAAGCCCATTAAAGTAGGCTTTCTGTTTGACTTTTCTGTTGTTCTGCAATGGATGAGGGAATTTTGAACGTATTCTTTTCAAGAAAGCTAGCAACTCCAGTCCTTCTGATTGTTCCAGCAGTGCAACTGAAGGGATCTTCTGATGTTCTGGTTTAAGCACTCCACTTGACCATTCATCCGTTGGTGACACCCTGAAGAGAGACTAACATTGATTTTTGCTGGTAGAAGTTTATAAGACTGAATACATGTTGGATATTGTGCACACACTTGACAAGACCTTAAGAAACTGATCCAAAAGAAATTCTAGGCACTTTGCAAATCTAACTTTGTACTTACTTGTACACTGTGTACCTGATCAAAAGCAAACAATGACAAGGGATATCAGTAGTTGATGGTAACTGTCTTCTGGCGATGCAGGGTCTGAGTACCCTGTACTTCTTCTCTACAAAAAAGCTTGCAGCTGTGGAAGAAGTGGAAGGACAAATGTAACTCAAAGTCAATGCCATCTTCACATAATCCTCCACTGTCTTGGTTTCTGGGACTGATAGCTGATAGCTGAGTCTATGCTACATGGGGGTGGGACTCCAGGTAGGATTTCAGTGGCAGTCCCATGGTTTATGAGGAGGCAATTCTGGTGCTTTCATTTTACTGAAAATTTCAGCGAGGTCTGGATAAGGTGCAGGAATCTGGATATTATTCAGAAGGCAATCTAACAGGAAGTGGAGAGCTAAAACTATGCTAGTAGTCTGGTGATTGCAACTTCCGCTATTGGGGAGGAGTAATGTTTTAGGCTGGTATGACACTTGAGAAAAGGCTCTGTCTTTGAAAATATAAGCCCTGCTTTTCCTATGGTGGCCCTAATAAGGGGTTAGTATTTCTGCTTGTGAACATAAAAACTCCAGAGACCTAGACAGGGCACTCTTATGGAGGTCTGGATACAGCAAGACAAATGCAGACAGGTTTAATTAAAACTGAAGAGCTCTCATTGATGCTGTGAGTGGGTCAGAAGATGACAGAACTGGGGGGAAATTAAATAAATAAATGTGGGGAAAAAAGCTTAAAATTAATACAATGTGTATTGAGCTCTGTGCACAGGGAGTTTGGTTTGATGCAGTAATAGATTTATAATGAGGTTTGCCATTGTGTCAGTAATATGCAGTGACACGTGTCATGTCGATCTTGCACTTAAGGAACTTTACATCATGTTATGCTTGGTGCTGTGCTAATTATGGCTCCATTTGTTTCCAAAAACGAGTAAAAGTAATCTAGGCAGCTCCTTACTTTATGACTAATAAGATCCACTGCGCAAACATTTGCGTGTGTGTATGTGTGTGTGTCTGTGTGTGTGTGTGAGAGAGAGAGAGAGAGAGAGAGAGAGAGAGAGAGAGAGAGAGAGAGAGGCTGGGCAGTATGGAGACTGCAGGTTGCCTGGCAGGTTGTGATGTCTCTGCTCTCGGCCATGTGATGATGGATGGGTCTGGAAAGGCTTGTGGAGAGAGAGGGGGAGCACATGTGCGGCACGACGTGGCAGGTGGCAAGCATTGACTTGACAGCAATTAGATGTACAAATCTTTGATTAGGCTCTTGGGAATGGAGTCATTAGCGAGGCTGGGTGGCCCCTTTCTCTCTCTCTCTCATTCCTTTTCTGTTTTCTCCTACACTCACTCTATCTTCATCTCTCGCTCTTTTAACACACTCATCGTTTTAAGCTAGGACCTTTCAGGAATATTTAGAGTGCTCTTTTTTGGCCTGTGTTAGAAAAAGAGAATGAGAGCTTCAGCGAGAGAGAGAGAGAGAGAGAGAGAGAGAGAGATATGGTGTGTAATTATATTTAATTTACAATAGGTGCAACATGATATGCCTCATGTGGTCCAAACCACGTCCACAGCTATGCTGAGATCTTGTCATTTCTGGTCATGGACATTGGGATCATTCTTTCCTAATATGATCATTCTCCATGAAGGAAAGAAAATATGTATAAAATCAGACTACACGTCAGACTAAATAAACACAAAGAACAAAGTTTTTTTTTTACAGTATGAGTGTAATTTAAAAAAAAAGGGTTCCTTTTCCTCGAATATAATTTTGTAGCTTGATAATATTACAGCAAACGCAATATCACTGAACTGAGCCAAACTCTTGTTATGGTTTGAGCTAACAAAAAGATTTTTGCTGCAAAAGATGGGGATTAGGTGTACAGTGCTTGAAATAAAAGGCACAAAAGCATTTTTTTTTAAAGATTGGGTCAATGTTGCTTAGGGCTTTTTGTATATCGTTAGCCTCATAGCATAATTGCCTAAGTCATATTTGGTTCAAATATGACTTAGGCAATTATGGTATGAGGCTAACGATATGGTAGATACATATACAAATGAGGTAGCATTAGCCTAGAAATTTAGGCTCACTTAGTAGGGTGTGTGTAAAAATCACAGGACTAACAGAGGGCTGCTGTTGGGCTTTTGAGCAGAACATATATCCCTCAACAGCCTAGAGCTCAGATTGATTATATCATATTTCAGTTGTACATTGAGGGGAAATAAGTATTAATTCACTTTCATTTTTATTATTTTATATATGTCCAATGCATATATCTACTTCAAATTTACACGTCTTTAAATAATGTCTTTTGACTTTATACTTTGGTTTTGAAAGGTATTGATGTTGGGTGACAGGCCTGGGTTCATCCTAAAGGTGTTCCGTGGGGTTGAGGTCAGGGCTTTGTGCAGTCCACTTGAGATCTTCCACGCCAACCTTGGCAAACCATATCTTCATGGACTTCGCTTTGTGCACAGGGGCATTGTCATGCTGGAACATGTATACGCCTCATAGTTCCAGTGAAGTGAAATTATAATGCGACAGCATACAAAGATATCCTGTACAATTGTGTGTTTCCAACTTCGTGACAACAGTTTGGGGAAGGCATGTGATGTGCATGTCCATGTCCATACAATGACCCCAAATATACAACCAAATTACCTCAAGACTGGATTCTTAAAAAAAGAAGGAGAAGGCGCTTGCATGGCCTAGCCAATCTCCTGACATGTATTTATGTAGATTTTGAAATTGTGAAAGGGACCCTTGGAACCTTGGGGGAGTTGAAGACAATTTGACAAGAGAGTCAAAATTTAACAACAATGCTGCAAAAAGGTACAAAATTACATCTTACCGCAGACATCTTTAAGCTGTAATTGCCAACAGCAATTGGCTTTGCAACAAAGTACTGCTGTTGGTAATCTGTTTTATTGAATCCATTTCCCTATTAAATTTTTCTTAAACATTTCTATGTTTTTGGTTATGAATACACACTTTTTGGGTCATATTTATCAAGTCAAAAGACATTATGTATGTAAATTTGAAGTGGATATATGCACTGGAATTATATTAAATAACAAAAACAAAAGTGTCTGAATACTTATTTCTCATCACTTTAATTTGCTTTGCACAAAAAATCTGCTTAATGAATAAATAATTAAAATAATTAATAAGTAAATAATTGTCATTTCCTGACATTATACTTCAGTACTAATATTCAGCTCTAGTTGTAAGTGTTTTAAAATGTCTCTATTTGCACAGTGGCTTCAAGTTATTGACGAGTTGAAAATTTCAGCTATTGTTGAATCAAACCTATCAAATATTTAAGTTTAATTAGTCTCCAAACTCCCAGTCTTGCCTGTTTGGCAGTGATTCCCCTCAAGCTTGTCTCTCTCTCTCATTTGCTAATTAGGACAGCAGGTCTTTCCCTCTCTTCTCTTCCCCTGGTGTGGAGAATTCTCACCATGGAAACTTTAGCTACATAATACCCAAAGGCTGGCATGTCTCTTTTTTTTGTCTTGTCTCTTGCAGAAAGGACAGCATAGAGAAGTGTAAGAAAGCATGAGCTCAGTCCCTTTCTTTGACTCTCAAGGTTAGCAAGCATTTAATGAAACATTTAATTGTGCAATATAATAAAAAAAATTACTCGATTTTATTATTAAAATAACTATTTGAAATGGTCTAAATTCAGGTCAGTAAATACCCTAAAATGTCTGTTCCCTTCCTCATTAGGTTTGGTATACTTTCAGGTGTCAGTGCGCTGTATGTTTTGTGGTCCCAGTCGAGTGTACCTCTCTCTGTAGACCTCCCCTGCTGAGCCCTGCTCTCTTTCTCTCTCGCTTTCAGGGGAATCTGTCACCGTAGCAATATGGCTGTATTCCCAACCACAGTCTGAACCAATGCTCACTGATCTAGTTTTGAAAAGCACGCACCAGAGACATGGTCACATGCTCTAATTTTGCCTTCATTAAATATGCATTCTCATGTTAGTTTTAATGTGCATGTGTTGGCTCTTCTCCACTTCTCTTGTTTTTTTTTTTTATAGAGCCGTTAAACAAGAAAAAAACAACAGCAAGGTGACAACTCATGATTAAGAGTTTGAGATTGAGCGGAAGTCACTTTTTTATGTGAGCCACTGTTTTGCCATGTTTCCTTGCATGTCACCTAAATCAACTTCCCTTTCTTATTCTGGTACAATAGAAAAAGGCACAGCTGTGGGTGTTTTGAAGTTAGTGTATGTGCACATGGCTAGCGTTCAAACCCATTAACCTGTTCCGTCATAAAAATAAAGGATTGTAAAAAAGGATAAGCATTGGGGCCATATGAAGATAAAAATGTTATACTAAAAAATTAAGCACAAGCATTTACTTTTTAGTTACACTTAGAGGCCAATCTTTCAAAATATTCCATATATTATGTTACAGTGCACTTATAATCAATTTTACACAGGATTCCAACTAACATGTACTATTACTGCATAAGGTAGTTAATCAGCCTCATCCTCTTGTCCTGTTAGTCTAAATCTTCCACTCTTATCATTTGGTGTCCTCTGTTTCTATACTGATGAGACCACTAATAAGTGACACAGGATGAGAGTGGTGCATGCCTTTGCACATGGAAAGACAAATTAGAGTGTCTCCAGCCATTAGTCTCCCTAATTCTCTGGCACCAGGCCTCTCCCTGTGCCATGGATTACAGCCCAGTGCTTCCTTCTGCATGCTCTGCTTTACTGACCCTGTCATTCACAGAGCTTACAGTCAATGTGAAGGCCACAAAGCTCCAGTCTAGAATGTACTGTATGTTAGAGGTTATCAGGAGCTTGATCATTATAATCAGAATTAAAGAATGATTAATTCTATTGAAAACAGGAGTATTTTTTAATTCAAGAATGTGCAATCCATGATCATGTCTGAACTAGAATCATTTAAATACTTTAGCAGTGTTTGCTATACTTTGATAAGTAGGAGATATCAAATTATAAAGAACTGTCAACCAGTTCGTGATGAAAAGGTTTTGAAATGCAACCAACTCTTTATACTTATTGATATTATAATGATGTATTAAAGGAGCAGTTTGTAATCTTTTTTTGGAGCCTTCTCCTTCTGCCATCTGCTTATGTAGCAAATCATAATTGCAATAAAACACAGACAAGCCTTTTATTTCTCCTAACCAACCCTACACTTTTTATTGAGATGTATTCTGCCTTTTAGGGCTGTAACACACCACTCTGATATGTAGTTAAGGCCAGGCTTCTATTCCAAAAGGTGGAACACACTGCAAAGTCTGCAGCTTGTGGCCAAATTTCTGGAAAAGAAAATATATTGCAGGTGATGGACCTTGACAATGTCCAACAGTTGGTTTGGCATGCCAGGGTCCTTAGACAATAGGGGCTGAGCTGAGCTGTTTTGGTGAGGGCTGGAGCTAATTTCTGGGCCTGAAAAATTAAAATTGAAGTTTGAAGCAAAGAAAATGCTGGGAATCATTGCACAGCAATATTGCAAATCTTTGAAAGTCTAGCAACACTTTTAAAAATGACAAACTTTACTTTAAATGTGAAACCTAAAGTTCAGCCTAATTATAGTTTTTAAAAAGCATACACAAATAGGGAAATTTCTATTTTCTGTAAGTGCAATGAGAAGTTTCTGGCTAGGTGTGGAGCTAATTTCTGGGCCTAAAAAAATGAAAATCGAAGTTTGAAGCAAAGAAAAATTTCCTGGGTAATACTCAAGCTTGTTACAGGTGTCTACTCCTCCCATGTACTTACTAATTTTCCCACAGCTACAGATCTGGGAATAGGGACCTTCTTGTCTTTTGCTCCCTATAGACAGTCTCCTCTGTGTGTGCACAGTTGCACGGGTGAGCAAACAGCCACCACCCCTTATGTCCGACAAAAAGTAGGTTGTTGTCACAAGTTCTCCTTATAGAGCCCCTTGGTGGTTTGTTGATTAGTGCATTTTCCTATTGGCAAGGATTGCCTTTTTTGCTTTCCCTGTATGTGTCACAAGCAGCAAATCCCAGCTGACTCAGGTGTCTGAAATAGAAAAGACTGGAGTAAAAATTAAGTACATAAGAGATGTGAGGTCAATGTAAACATCTTGACAGAATTGTATAGAATTGTAAACCCACTTCTTGGGTTTAGTTTTCATGCACTGTTTCTAATATTTAGCCTTTATGGTTATGAGAATCCTCACCTGTCACACCCAGGAGATGGTAACTGTAGTCTTATACAGGCCTTAATTGAAATCATGATTATAACTTTCTTAGCTGACTTCTGGCATTAAGAAGTATTTTCAGTTGTGCTAGTTTTTCCCTTTGCAGTTGGGGTCCATTTTTGTGTAAGAACTGTTTTTGATTATATTAAAGACCTTTTTTTCTATATGTCATAAAATATGAGCTATGGCCATGCAGATGCAGGCCATACAGATTCTGCTGAAGCCTGTTCTACCAAAGTCTGGTGGTGTCTGTAGTTCATTTGGTGCTAATTCTTGTTCTTCAGATGGAGATTTTTCCCTGTTCTGTTTTAGTTTGAGTAAAAGAGACACTGCCAAAAGTTGTCAAATTGGAGCCAATAGAATAAACTTTTCCTTGCAAATTTCCATTTCTTGGTTTAACAGTGAAAGGTCCTAAAGAAATTGGCATATCATATACAATATGAAGGATTATTATTAATTAATAATTCAAATTAATTAAAGACAATTGCTTCTGTTCAAACATGAAAATTATCAAATCTTGAAGGCGTGAACTACATGCAAGTGAATTTTATAATCTAAACTGAACATCCAGAAAATCAACTTACGTATGTGTGTAACGCATCTATGAATATGAGTAACTTTCCCCATGTAAATATTAACATTACTTTTGGACCTCCACCTCTGAATAAGACCAATAGCAAACTATATTGCCAAAAGTTTGTGAACACCTGACCACTAAACTCATATGTGCTTGCTGAACGTCCCATTCTAGATTTAGCACCCCTGCTGTTATAATGACTTCCACTCTTCTAGGAAGGCTTTCCTTAGACTAGACTTTGGAGTGTGGCTGTTGAGATTTGTGTTCATTTAGCCACAGGAGCATTGGTGAGGTCAGTTACTGACGTCAGGTGAGCAGGCAATCAGTCAGTGTTCAGGTTCATCCCAAAGGTGTTCAGTGGGGTTGAGGTAAGGGCCCTGTGCAGGCCTTTTGAGTTCTTCCACTCCAACCTTGGAATTCATAATGTTACAGCATGTAAAGACATCCTAGACAATTGTGTGCTTCAAACTTTGTGGCAACAGTTTGTGGAAGACCCACATATGGGTGTGATGGTCAGGTGTCCACATAATTTTGGCCATGAAGTTTATNTATGATTTGCCCAACGGGAATTCTTCCTCTTCTTTCTTTGGTCCCTAGCTGGTGACAGGGTAGGATTGTCTCCAAAAGTGGTATGCTGCTGTGGGTGCCATTGGATTTTGAACTTCACTCATGATGCCTTTCCATGTTTTATGAGCCATGGCAATGGCCTTGGTGTCATGGAGACTGAATCATTGGTTTTTCAGGTCCTCCTCGATTTGCTTGTCTTCTTTGGTGCAGATCTTTGCACTTTCCAGTCCGCTGGTAATTGCTGCCAGAGAAGCTGATATGGTATCCAGGTAGTGTTCATTCGGCAGATGTGTCCAAACCACCTCAGCCATCTTAATTGAATTGCCTCTCCAATCGTTGGCTGGTTGGCCGGGTGGTCTCGTTGTGAGGTTGATCATGAACAGAAACACACACATTTGGAAAACACAACACATTTGGAAAAACCTGGGGTTTGTTCATCTCTGGTTTGAGCAGATTCCACGTTCCTGATCAGTATAAGAGAATCGGCAGGATCAGCATCCGGAAAAGGCAGATTTTGGTCTTGAGCCTTTTTCTGTATGCACCACTGGAGCGAAGAAAATAACGCTGTTGCCTGGCTGATTCTGCTGTAGACTTCGGTGGAGGAAGATACCTTCTTCTCTTGTTCTTGAACTCTTGTTCATTTTGGACTCCGTCAAGGTGTATGTTGGCTTGTAATCCATCTCTTTTCAGGACTTTGGATTTGTTTGGGTTGATCTTCAGGCCTTATGGCTGGGCAATGTGAGCGATATGGCCTCAGCATCCGCATCAGCGTATATGTCACTGTCATCGGTGAACATCAAATCTGTCACAAAGCTGTTGTCATTGTACTGGACTCATTTGCCTGCCCTCGAATTTTACATTTTTCATAATGGAATTGAGCACTCTACATTGAACAGCAGAGAGATGACATTTCCATGTCGGACGCTGGTTTGGACAGGGAATTCTTTGGATAGTTCATTGCAGATCCACACACAGCTAGTCAAAACATTGTATGATGCTTGGAGGAATTGGATGATTTTCTGGGGCATGTGCCCAGCCTCCAGTGTCCTCCACAGGGCTGACCCATGGGCACAGTCAAAAGCCGATATGAAATTGATGAAGACAATGACAGTACACTTCCCACACCTAATCTTTTCTTCACTCAGTTGACAAATAGCAAAGATCTGATGACAGCAGCCCTGATTTGGCCCGAATCCCTCTTGTTCCTCTCGGCTGGTTTGCTCACAGTGTTTCTGTAGCCTAGATTGGAGAACCTTCATGAAGACCTTGCTGACAGTGGAGAGGAGGCTGATGCCGCAGTAGTTCTTGCATTTCAGACTGTCACTTTTCTTCAAAATTGGCACAATGGTGTCCTTCTTCTCCATTGTTGGAATGCATTCTTAACACCAGATCAGTTGCAAGAGCATGCTGATTCGATTCAGTACAATGTCTTCTCCAGCTTTGAGTGCTTCAGCCATCACTTAATCCATTCCAGGAGCCTTTCTATTCTTCAGCGATGGATGCCTGTTTCTTGATTCTTGCTGCCAGTGTAGAACAGCATCATTGTTTCATTACCCTTTGGTGGTTGAACGGTCAACGTCCCAGATCCAATGAGCCGTAATTTGGACAATGCCGCAATCGACATTTTTCATAACGATAGTTCCTTGCCGATGATTTCCCTTTGACCGGCATGATGACATGCTCACATTTCACGCGCCAATGCAGACTTCCTGTTTTGGAATAATAAATTTGCTTCTTCAGCCAGTAGTCCACTTCTCACCACCACCAACAGCGCATCGGCTGCCCTAAATGCGATAGCCTGAGCAACTTCCATGCGGATTGAACCTTGCCTGGTTCCTTCCTGGTTCTGGTCACTGGAGCGAAGTGACCACCCTCCTCCATTTGCAGACGGGCTCGGTACCATCCTTGGAAGAGTTCATGGGAATTTAGACAGCATTAGATGGAATTCAGACATTACAATGGGAATTCAGAAAACATTACAAAATGGCTACACCAACAATTATATGATAAAAAGGGAAAAAATCATAAATTCAGACACAGGAAAAGTCAGAATGTTGGGAGACAGAGACAATTTTTGCAATATTTTGTGAAATTCTCCTCACCTCAAATCTGGCATGCTTATAAAATTGAATTTCCTCTTAGTGAGGACATCTGCTGAAGGGAATGATGAACTGGTCAAGATCCAGCAGAGCATATTTCTCAAAGACTAAAGGGACAGCCTCTTTCTCTCTTCCTCACACTCACTTTATTTCTTTCTTGTTTGCACTTGGTCCCTAAGCAATAATTATAATGAATCACTTTCTAGCACAACTATTTCAACACACATTCCATTACGTCCATTCCAGGTTTGGATTTTGAATCATTTCTGTGTCATGCTTGTGTATCTGTCCTGAACTTTTATTTGAATTGTATCTTCCAGAACCATGCAGTAGATATTCGACTCTCCGAAGAAAACATTTCCCTTGTCTGAAAACTTAAAGTTACAGTTGAAAATGAATCAATGCCTTCTGACAAGTCAGAATTGAGAATTGAAATAGCATTGTATTATAGTAACTAAATAATACACCAGGACTTTAAGGGATTAAAGGAGAAAAGCTTGTGGATGGTAAATCGTATCCATAAGTAGAGGGTTTCTGGTGTAGAACTTACAGAACATCAAAGACCCACAGATTATGATATTCAGTATATTCATGTGTGTACCACTGAAACAAATGCAGATTGCACTCTTAAGATGGTCTGGTTTGAAGAGTGTTATTTCCAGAATCAGTCCCCAGGGGTTCTTCATTGAGCATCTATGAAAAATCTGTACAACAAATGGGGCTTCACCATACACTGCAGGGTCAAGTTTAAAAACGACAGCTTCTAAGAGGGCATCACAGTTCATGAAAGTAATGAGGCTACGTGTAGCGATGAAAATAAAACATATTTGGGTCTTTACATATTTTTGTGTGAAGGAGAACAATGCCTGGTTAAAGTTTATCCTTTACCATTCTGTAAATAAAGCTGTTATTATCCAGCACTTAAGTATTCGGTTAATGTTTGTTATTGTTGTGAGGGTTTTGCTTGTACTGAATGGAACAGACCAGAGTAGGGCAGCACAGCAGAGGAAGGAAACATTCACCCAAACACACACACGCATGCACTCAAGTGACACGCACTATTGTTGTTTTGCAGCACTACGAGGTGTTGTTCTTGATCCTTTGCCACCCACGTGGCATGGTGAAGTTTGCCAAGAGGGTTCAGGTAACCGGGATGTTTTCCTGATTATAATACAAAAACACAGGTAAGGCAGCTCATCAGCCAGCCAGAGAGGGAACAGCATCTAATACACTCAATAATGACTGTATTCATTACAGGAGTCATAGGCACCCGGCGCAATTTGATTTGAGACTTATGTGTGTAATTCATCAAACTTGTGGCTCAAAACTGGCAAATGCCCACACTCTCCTGTATGTTATTATTGTCAGGGATTTTTGTATTATTACTAAGTTTCTATTAAACACATCTCAAGTCATTTTACTCTTACACTTGTCACAAGTTATTGAAGCGTCTGTTCATAGATGGTTTTCAATGACGCCACCCACTAGTCATTAATATTCATAAAGCAGACTCCTGTGCTTATTAGGATTCATTAGCTTGCATATTTTACCCATCAGTATAACCAGAAGTCTTTTTTGAAATCAATCATTCAAACTTGAGCAGAAATATTCTGCTTTATTCTATAATGTCATGATAACTGAGACAAATCCCCAATATAACTCTGTGTGTGTGTGTGTGTGTGTGTGTGTGTGTGTGTGTGTGTGTGTGTGTGTTTCAGTGAAATCAGAGGATCACAGAAAATGAACTTATCCTAGTGGTTATGGAGAGTTTTTTTTTTTTTTTTGCAGTTAGGGAAAGTCAGATAAAGAGATTTATTTGTTGCTTTGCAGCAGGACTGGACATTTCTTGTGGCTCTTTTTACTTATAAATTGTAGTTCGTGTGATCACTTCTGCTAACCAGAGAGCCGTTTATAGCATCCCAAATTGCATATTAGAGTACTAAATAGTATGGGGAAATGATTAGCCGCTAGCTGTTACTTTATAGCCTGTTTCAATGAGGTAAACCATAACAAAGTTAGTGCGCATGTCTGTTCCTAAAGCATGTCCGGTCACACCATTTATGAAAATGAATCAAAAATATACAAATCAACAATAAATAATCAGTTGTCTTTACTGGATTCTTTGATGTAAAGCATTTGTTTGTGATGTAATGTAAACCGTTTTTCCCCACAGACGTTTACCTGAATTGACTTACCTCAATGTCTATCATTACCTTGCTACTACAGAGTGTGTTTACAATAGAGAAACTGTGAAAACTTAGAGTAGTTTGGATGCTTCTTAGCGGAAAGGTGGGAAATATTTGCTCTTACCATGCGGATGTCATTTTTGTAGTGAATGCTGAAGCTGGAGCAATCAGACGCTGTTTAAACCATACCCAGAAGGTTCGTTGCTAAAAAGGAAGGTGAAGTTGTGAGTGGACGCAGTACATGTACAGCCAGGTGGGTTAGCTAGCAAGCTGGTTAGTTTCCTTGTTTGGTAAATGAATGCCCTACACAGAGGAGTATCCTAACAGTGTTTAGAGCGCAACATGCAGCTCATACTGACCTCTGGGTTTAAATGTCTGTTAGACACTGATACAGTGTAACTCACTTCACGAAACAATGTGACTTTTAAGAATGTCATTTTTCATATATGTTGAGATAAAATGTGTGCTCCAGTTTCTGGAGTTAGTGTGTATCCAGCAGTCTGTATTCCCTGCAGCAATGTAAGCATTTATAGCCGGTCTGAGGGAACAACAACTAACTCACATGGTCCTAATTTTAATTTGGACATCTATTAAATCAAGCTACCAGTCACACAAAAAGAGATGCGTGGAGTATGGTTCTTAGCTAGTGTTTTGAATTTTTTTTTTTTTACTGTAAACCAGATATGTTCTAGGAACACTGGCATCACTTCCTGTGATTCTAAATATTCTTTTAAAATGGTCTGTAGTGGCGTAGCTTTCTGTTTAGAATGATTTGCAGGTTTGGGGTGCACTCTGTGTTTGTTAGTTGGGTCAGTAAGTGTGAGTTATTTAAACAAATCTCTTGTTTAATGATGATGATTTTGAATGGAGGGTAAAAATAGGGAATTTTTCATCATCTCTGAAATGAAGAAACAGCACTAGTTGTCACATTTTCTACAGATGTCACATTTTCTCAGTGTTGCTGCAACTACTTCCCATCTAAAAACATTCTAATTGTCTTTGTTTTATTCTCTTTTTTCTTGCCATTGTGGTCATGTTCTGAATTAATTTCTGATCCTTGCTTGTTAACTATCATACAAGCATGTGTAAAGCGCATGCTTATGAGCTGACTTTTCTGACTTTCCTAATGATTTAAACATTCCACTGAAGCCTTCCTGTGAAGCTCAGCCTTTAAACCTAACAATGTCAGGACTGGCAAAAAAAAAAAGAGAAAAAAAATCACCTAAAAACAAATTTCTGAGAAAACTGGCTAGTTCAGAAACAGAGAAAAGCATAGACACATAGTCACAGGTTTTGTGCTGAGCGATATGGCACCACCCATGATAGTAAGCTTTGGTTTGCCCAATCCCCCACGCCTGCACATATAATCATCATAGCCGACTGATCAGTCATCGCCAGCCAAGCGAAACATACTTCCTCTTCAGCTTCATAATTGAGTGCAGGCCTGCATTAAAACACTGTCCTAAAGTCAGTGAGGTTTTGTGGAGAAAAAGAGAGCATTGACATGCAAGTTGGAAAGTGTTTTAGTTTACTGTTCAGACTTGTTCGGTGTGTGTGTGTCTGGGTCATAATATAGGGAACGTCTTATTCTTACTCACGCACATACACTCACTCCAGAAGCATTTAATCCATTGAACTGCAGATAGCTAATGCCATCTTGTGCAAAATCCTTTACTCTCTCTTGCACCTATGAAGCCTATTCAGCATGAAGGGAGTTTGGTAAACAAGCAGACTTTCACTTCCCCTTTGTAAACTCCATGACCTTTTTTTCTGAAGCAACCACTTATATACATAAGGAAGAGTTTCCTTGGGAATGATGAACATGTGGAACACTGTCATATTCTCATCTAAGCTATTAAAGGTGTATGAACCTTTTTTTTTATCATTTCTGATGTGGTCTTGTATGGTTTGTTAAAAATAACTAGAGTCATGCTTTCCAGGAATCTTCTCACCATACGCCATAAAAGAGGAAGCCGACTGTGATATAGTGGCAGTAAAGTGTATCAAAACACCACATGCCATGATTCAGCACAAGGCATGCTGGGCCGTCCTCATCATCACGCTACACGTGCTCTGCCACAAGCACAAGGCATTTTAGGGAAATCACAGTGGTGGCACTTTTGTAATCTGGATATTATGGATATTATGAAACAGTGTTAGTGCCTTTATTAGTGAAATAATCCAGAACATAAAATCAAAATGTGGTGGTGTCTGTATGCTATACTTGTTTTAATTTTCTCTCAGCTCAGATTTTCCTGATGTGTTATATATATTTTTTTTTATGTGTTCATTTTCATGCATGAATTGCAAACCACAATAAACGAAGAGTCTAATGAACGAGTGTCATACATGAATGTGTGTACCATACAGACCTCAGTTCCATGCTGTGACTGGCTTTAAAAGGACTGCAGATTTTTATCCATTGGTAATAGCCACATTCAAACTTAATGTCATTCAGAAGTATTGGCACCTCACTTTCCAGAAATTACATTGCTGGATGGAATTAATGTTTCGTGGCTGGTATTGTCAGACTTTTTGCAACTAGGGACCTTTTTCAGTCCCTTACAGTCATAACACGTTTATTTAATGAACACAATTCAATTAAATTTTAATTGCATCACACTTTTAACAAAAGACTTTGTCACAAAGCAGCTTTACAGAACTCTGGATATAGATTTAGATCCCTAATGAGTAAGCCAAAGGCAGCCGTGGCATGGAAAAAGCTTCCTGAGATGACTTGAAGAGGAATCCTTGAGAGGACCCAGAATCAAAAGCGAGCCCATCCTCTTCAGGGTGGCACTGGATAGTGAGATTATAAATCATTACTCTACAACATTTATATACTATAATGTCAGACAGTACTGAGTCGGTTAAAAGGATCTCGAGGGTGAGCATCACAGTCTTTATTATCACACCAGAAGGTTTTATGTCAAAAGTATCCAAGTGAAATTATTCACTAGGCATAAGCTGTTTTTGGTATGTAAAATCTTTAAGGTATCCATGTGGGGCCATCCACAGCAGCAGACAGTGAGTCACACGTGCGGAAAGCTCCAAGCAGAAGTAGAGCATCATGATGGGTCAGAAAGGTCCAAAAAGCATCCCATAATAATCTGACAATTGATAGGGTAAAGAGATAGTAGGCAAATGTGTATCATAAGTTATTTTTCAGAGCCATTACGGCTTTTCACCCTCACAACTCAAACCAGTTAAAAGAAACATTTTATATCATATTAACTGCATTATTTTTCTTGATTCAAACTGCAGGTAGGAAAAGAACTGCTCTTTATAAAAGAAAGATTAATGTAACTGTAATCATTTAAAACCCATTCAATTACAGTGACCAATCTTAGAACTATAAACTAAATAATTATAAAACAGGTGATGCACTGTGAAAATTCCTGTCTGAAACTGAAACCAAATTCAGAACACACTGGGCCTGAAAGTACAAAAAAGGTCTCCTTGTTGATCTGCTGCTCCAACTGTTAAAACAGACAAACAGCATTTTTAATAACTTGCTCATTTTCATAACCATTGATGTTTTTTTGTAAAGTATTACAAAGTACTCTTGGTTGTAGTCCTATTTATTTTTGTCTTTTGAAAAATTAGTGCCATTTTTGACCAAAAGGTTTAAAATATTAACACTAATACATACTAATACATCATGGACCCCTGGAAGGTCCAGGACCACTGATTAATAATCTATTTGTCTGTATGAAAACAATCATTTTTCACCAGCTTTATATTACTTGCTGAAGTATGAGAACAAAACCTGAAGCGTTTCCTCCATGCAAAATGTTACCAGTGGATGGCACAGTGGTGCAGCAGGTTATGTTGGTAAAACATTTTCGTATGTGGAATAGCTACCCTAAATTCCCCTTGGGTGTCAATCATTGTGTGTTTCTGATGTCCTGTGATGGATACCTGAGTGTATTCCTGCCCTGTGGCCAGTGTTTCCGGGATTGGCTCCAGATCCACCACAGCCCTGATCAGAATAAAGCGCTTACTGAAGATGAATGAATATTTGAATGAAAATGTCACCAGATCCTCTGTGCTTGCTTGTGCACTCTATGCAGCTTAGCCCACATTTTTTCAATTTGCTTTAAATCAGGGGACTGTGACAGCCATTGCAAAAGCTTGATTGTGTGTGTGTGGTCAGGGTACCATTTTTGTGCTGATTTGTAGGAATTCAGTCCATTGTTCTGCTGGAAAAAAATGAACAGTGACTCTGTTTGAGACTTGTCTTCTACTAAATGTCTAGGAAATAGACATCCAAAGTTCAAAGTGCCGCATATTCTAGCAATGTTTATTATGAATTAGTCTTTTCCACCTGAACTCTTTTCCCAAAAATGACTAATGTACGAGCCCAGATAAACTACATTTTGGTCTCATCTGTCTATAAAACCTGGCTTTAATCAAGATTCCAGTGTTGTTAAGAAACACCAGGAATCTACCTATGTGGTTTGAAGAGAGTGAAGGGTTTTCATTGGCAAGCCTTTCAAAAAGCTTGTTGACATGGAAATGGTGTGTTATTGTAGTTTTGGAAACTTGGTGACCCTCGGTTACAAAGCCACATCTGCAAATCCTCCAACTGTGCTCCTCACAGAAATTCTTGCCTTTTGAACCATCTCACAGTTTGTGGGGGGAAAAATACACATTCATCATTTTCTAGCCAGGATCATCCCATCTCCATCTGTTTAAAACTTCTCAATTACTATCCTCATTGGGCCGATGATTATGTTCATGCATGTCATTTTTTAGAAGTATTAACTGATGTAGGTATTATAATTTGTGTCTTTTACTTCCCCCCATGTTGATAGATCAGTGAGCGGGTGTGGAATGTGTGTCATTTCATATTTATACTGCAGTGAAAACTGACTCAAATGAACTGAGGAAAAGTTCTGCAATTGCACACAGGAACTCTATTAATCAAAAGATTGGACACACAAGTTTACTGAAGCGTATTCTTCATTTTTATATTTTCTACAACTTTAGAGTAATAATGAACTATGAAAGTATACAGTAAACAACATTATTTTATATTTGAAATTCTTAACAGTATTCCTGATAAAGCTTTAAATACCCTTGACATCTTTTCAACCAGCTTCACGAGGAAGCCTTTAGGTATCAGTAATTTGGTATTTATTTCTACAAAAAAAAAAAAAATCCATTTAATTAGAATGGGAAATAATGTTTTCCAGAGTTTTAGAATTTCGAAAATGGAAATGTACAACATCGTGACAGTTCAATATTCAAGACACTGAATGATTTATAGGCCACTATTTAAACGTACGCAAATTTGTTTGATCTAAAAACGCAACAATATTGACCACGTTAACTGCTTTGTACAAAAGGTCAGTTTTTCTGTGAGTCTTATCCCTTCCACTGTGTTCAGACGACACACCAATGGATTTGATCTAAAATGGATCATAAGATTTTGCACAACTTGTGGACTCCGTTTCAGCTCGAGTGCACACTGTCATTAAAGCGAAAAGGGGAAATGACAAATACGAAGAAACTCTGAAATTCATGTAAATATTTCTAAGAGTTACTGGTAACACCATTCCTAATGAAAACCTTTGTGTTAAATTGAAAAAGAAGAGATAGAGAGAGGCTTTTTTTTGTTAGAAGAAAGATAAATAATTTCTTCTGTTGTTTCAAAATCTGATTTTTGTGGAATAGATACTATATACAAAAATTTCAGCCCTTTCACTTGAAGAGTCCTAATAAATCTGGAGTTGACTGTATTTGTGTGTTTTAGTGTGTAGAGCAATTTTACCTCAGCTAATGGATAGAAATACACAATAGGTTGAGTAAACAAAGGCATTTTATAAGCTCTTTTTTTTCCTAAGGTAGAAGGAACATTAGAAGGAACTGTATGTGTGTGTGGTGATCTCCTACAGAGTGCTTTAGTGCTGTGTGTCTCTTTGTATTTGCTGTGAAAAAAGAGAGATGGCCTTTTTCCCCCACAAAGCCTGGCATGCTAAATGCTTAGCAGAATGACATAAGGCTATGCTAATGAAACCCATTTGTGGGGAGCAGTGAGGCCACAAATCATATGTGCTGTGACAGTAGAATAGTGCTTTATGTTAGCGCTGGGGCACTGTCACAAAACTCTTTATGCTTTAATGCATGATTCTGAAATAACTATCTACATACAGACATACTGTATATACATACATACATAGTACATGCATGCATACATATTTACATACATGCATACATACATGCATATTTGCATAGTAACTAACTTACTAACTTGCTTATTCAAATCCATCCCCAAACTGTAACTTAGCACAGAATCGAGAGATTTTTTTTTTTTTTGGGCCATAATTTCTTTCTGTTTCCTCTTATACGTCATATGCATTCACTTCCAATTGTGCTTCAGCTGCTTTGGCACATTATAGCTAATCAGTGTAGTTTTCTTCTTTCCCTAATTGTTTTAAAGTAATTTAGGTAATTTCCAGTGTTCATTGGATTGCCTGGATTACCTTTAGCTGGATAGCATTCGAACAGCACAAAGTTTTCTTCAGCTCTGCTTCTCTCCACACAACTCCACCAAAGAGTCAAGTGAGGACAGTTATCACTATGCCAGCATGAGACGCTATGCCATCTCTCCTCTAACAAACTAACTACATCTGCTTCTCCTTTTGCAGAGAGTGCTTTCGCTCCACATCCCCCCATCCCCTCCCCTCCATATGGGTTGATGGTTTTGCTGGTCATGTTCATTTTGTGTGGAGTAGAACCGACTTGATTCCAACCACCACACCACAGCCTGTCAAAGACCATCACTTCATTAGCAAATGAGAAATAAAAGTTAGGTTACATATATGAAGGTCCTAGTTAAAAATGGCAACTCTTTTTCATTGATATAAAAGAAACTTTCTTGGCTTAGTTTCCAGAAAGCATCATGGCACAAAGATCATCATTAAATAGTGCATTGAACACTCTTTCTAATAAATAAGATGATCTTGGCCATGATCTATGGTTTAAGGATTGGTTTAATGGCTTAATGATTCATTTTCTAAAATGGCAGCTCACACAATAATTAAAAAAAAGTATAAAAAAGTGTAATTCAAGTCATAGGTTTATATGAATGCACTTTTCTACTAAATCACCATTTTTATAGTAACAGCTTAAAAATGTGTATAATCGTCAATATGGTGTATATTGTTGATATAGATTTTCAGTCAGGAGACGTTTAATTAGCACTTTGGGAAGGAGTCTCCAGTTTCTTGGTAATGTGACAATCTGTAATTGTTTGCCTTTTTAACTTTAAGAGAAAGAGGGAGAGAAAGAGAGGGAACGTCTGTTTATAGCTGCTATAACGAAAGTGATAACTAGAAGTAACTTTCCATTTCATGGATGTTCGACAACATTACACCTAACTCTAAACAGCTAAAATGTATGCATTGTCTTTCTTTAATAAATTTAAAAAAAAAAAACTTCAGGAAGTGCAGTTCTTGGAAAAAAAATCACCTTCAGGGTGTTAAGAGTAACTCTGCTTTGTGTCAGGCAGCTTCACACCACTGTCATTCATTATTTTCCTATAACAGCATGCTGTATCATGTTTTATTACTTAGATAAATAATAGTACAAAGAAACAACACCACGTGCAGTGTTTAAAACTTTATTTACAGTGGAGAGAAGCTATGAAATAAATGTCTATCATCTTGGATATTGTGGCTAACCAAAGCCTGTTGATGGCAGAATTATCCTATTTTTTAATTGCTTTAATGCCAGAATATAATATACTTTATTCGAGGTACGTAATATATAAACATATGTGTTTAATATTAGTGTTTATTATGTTTTGTGAATAGCGGATTTCTTAAACAAATGTAAATTATAGTTACAATATTCATAGAATTATATTTATATAATGATTGCATCTCTTCCTCACACTGCTGTTTTCAGGATAAAGCTTTTGATACGAACGTAAAACTTACATGTGTAGTAGTGTCAATAAAGCATGTGCAAATGTAATGTTCACGTGTGAGCACTTTAATGCTCATTTATACTTGATTGTCTCAATTTTATACCCTTTTATACCCTATGGAATTGAGCAAAAAGTTGAGACGCACAGATAACCTGCATTGTTCCATGCATGTGCAATGGAAGAAATCCCTTCAGTGTTTCCCATGTGTCTGTTCCTATCAGGTGTGTTCCCTAGACACAAGTGGCATGAGGAGTTAGACCCTCTGCTCTCAGCCCCATTGTGGCTCATTTACTCCAGCACAGGCCTGGGAGACAGAGGCGTAACATTCGTCCGAGACTTGGAGGGAGCTTACATACATATTAAACGTAGAATAAAATGATTAGTGTGTATGCTGATCTCAGTAAAAATTTTAACGTTAAAATGTTAGTGTTATGTCGTTTTATTAAAAAAAAAAGAAAAAGTAATGGACTGATTTTCTCAGGTTTTCTTTTACCTTATTTGTGAATGAAGACCACCTTACTTCTGTACAATTTTGTTTAAAAAAAAACAGAAATAAAACAGACAAAAAAAGGGAGACCCTGTTAAAAAGGGGGGAAGAAAAACATTTTGAAAAGGTTAGTGAAAGTGATGGAAAAAAGTGATTGTATCTGTCCGGATGTAGCCTTTACCCACCTTCCTTGCCTTTCTGCTGGGAGAATGCAAAGGTGGCATATGCTTTTGGCTGCTGTCCACCCCACAGCCCCACACACACACACACACACACACACACACACACACACACACACACACACAGCAGTGAATTCCTCAGGAGTCTGCTCATAAGCAGCCTCCAAGGGGGAGCTGTCCTCTCCCTCCCTCCCTCCATGCTTTCCTCCTCCCTGCATTCTCCCCTCTGTCAACACACGCTGCTTAAAGGGAACATTGGACCACACCACTAGACAAAAAAAGTAAAAACTCAGGGGAATCATGAGGATGAGAAATGAATGCCAGCTCTCAGTCAGCATTCAGCATTTCCACCTGTCCTTTTCCCAGCTGCAGCCGCGACCTCAGCTGAACTGCTTTGAGGTTCGAGCCATTTCAGAGCATTTTCACCTTCATTTCAGGGATCTTAAGGGATATAGTGTTATTTCATAGCTATAGCCAGTGGGCCGAGAATTCCTGGCTCTATGTTTGTGAGGCAGGAAAGCCTGGGCTCCAGATTGGTATGGTTCCAACTATGAGGCCCCAACTGGAAGCCAGAGTCATAAGAGAAACTCTATAGCCTGACTTGGAGGAGAGAGAGGAGCAAGAAGTGCCAGATCTGCACATATTTTCTCCCTGCCGGCTTTCTGTACTATCAAAAGTGAGGGCTTAGAAACCCCACAGCTTTTCTCATGACTGCTCTGCCCATTGCTGTCTGGCTTTGAAGTCAACAGCTGATTGTATCTTGATGTCAAGAGAGAGAGCCAGAGCATGGGTCAAAAGGACATGAAGTCTGTGCATAGGTGACTGGGTTCATCTTGCATACACAGTTCTAGTAAAATGACTTGCATGACTTCCTTGAAATTTGAACTTTGAGAGATTTTGCTCTTGTTCCTATCTAAAGTGAGATCACATGAACATGTCATCTTTAACCATTAGTCTAAGTACAATATTTTTTAATGCTAAGGCCACTAATACCCTTTTTCTTGTGTGTTAATAAACCTGTCCCAGTATTATGCTTCAGGCTTGAACATTTAACTTTATGGTTTTCACTACAGCTAGGTATACCTTTAGCTTTCAGCATATTCTAAAAGTTGTAAAAGCTTGCTCTCCATCTAGCCTACATTTTAAGACTGAAGGGATTCTCTCAGAGATGTCGTCTCAGGGAGTTTTTCCTTGCCACTGTTGCCTCTGGCTTGCTCATTAGGAATACATTTATACATGTAAAATTTATATCCACAATTTATATTTTTCGGTAAAGCTGCTTCGTGACTATGTCCATTGTTGAGAGCATTGTTAAGATGCAAATAAAATTGAATTGAACAACCCTGGACTTCTCCTAATAGACCAACTGTTATACATTAATCTGGTATTTAAAATGCCACCCTATATGCCACTTCAAATATTTTTTACATTAAAACACAAGACACACACCAGATTTTTCTTGGTTTAAGATCATTTATATACATATATGGCTTCATACAGCAGCAACATATTCTGGTTGTTGTATTGGAATACAAGCACATCAGGAAAAAAGTAATTTAGAGAGCCTCACACTGTACAAACTGTTTGGCTAAAAGACAGGTCACTTACTGCCAGCAATCTCAAAGTAAGACAGGCACATGTATCAGTAAGGAAATGTCAGCATAATGATCTCCAAACAATATCATTTTCTCTTGTATATAGATTTATTATTTATACATACATTGATTGCACATTGAGATATAGAATTTTTTTTTGTGAATTTCTGTACATAAGTTAAGAAATGTAACAGTTTGTTTCAAAATAAGTCACATCTTCACTGCTTTTTCTTTATGAAAGTGCAACATCTTAATTTATAGATTCTCTTTTATAAAAATTGGTCCAAACCTCAATCTGAATACACAAATTACTAATTCATCTTTATCAAATTTACTTGTAGTTTAGGAATTTTCTATTTTTTTTTTCTATTATTTCTATATTTAATTTAAAAACTGCTGTAAAATACAAGAATAACAGAGTCAGTTTACAAAAAGCTTTACATGTAAATCTACTGTCTAAATACTTCATTTTTTTTCATAACATCATAATTTCTCCACAAGCCCATAGTACATGAAATATATCGTCATCGGTAAAAACAAAACAAAGGTAACAAAAGTAATAAATGAAGTACAAGAATGCATAGGTGTAAGCTTTTGCTAAATTAACAAAGCATATACAATACAAGTCAGCTTGCCCATATCTAAAATATTGTTTTATGGTTTATCCAATAACATTAGTAGACATTTTCTATGTTATAGTCCTCTTTTTTGATAAGTGGCCTGCACAAGAAGTATAACTCGTAGGTTAATTCATCGTTTCTCTAATAGATATGTGGCAGTCTTCTAGCTGCTGCCTGCGTGTCCCAAGCTAACCTCATGTCAACAAATCAAATGCCATTATTTTAATAGTATTTCGGTGACACATCAGCTGTTTGACATTTAAAGAGAAGTCACTGCATATCACTTTAAAATATAGATGCTTTCACATGTAAACGTGAAACGATACATAAAGTGTATCGTTGTTACACATGTCAGTATTCAAAAAGTTAGAGTTCAGCCTGCAGGACAGATTCAAGTCTTTCAGCGATGTACTGCTTAACATTTCAACAAAACACTGTTTATTTACCATGCTACAGAATAAGCTTGTATCTGACTCGGCCAAGTCTTGATTTGATTTTCTGGTACTCTGAGGCCCAAAAAAAAAAAAGTTTTCTTTTATATATATATATATTACACACTCACACTGTGCAAAAGTCTTAGGCACTCTTTTTTTTAGTACAAACTTTGTTACAGATTTTTATTTTAGATTTCCAAATATTAGTTTTCCAGCACACAATTAAATGTTACAGAAAACGTCTGTATGTCAGTAGAGAAAGCAGCGCATCACTTAAGAGACCAGCAGTTTTTGCTGCATGCAAATATAAGAAGCGAGTGCGACAGTCAAAGTCTCCAGAAAAACTGTGGCTGGTTCTGCAAGCTCAGTAACACTTACCATTTCCTTAATAAACTTTCCTTAATAAGTTAATTTCCTTATAAAACTGCACAAATTGTACCTGAGACTACTATTTTTTTTTTTTTAACGGAAAGGGTCGTCACACCAAATATTGACTTTGTTTCATTTATTACAGTTTACTGCATTTAGTTTCATTATTTTTGAAGGCGTCTTTGCTCTACAGCATTTCTTTACATGTGCCTAAGAGTTTTGCACACTACTGTATACACACACACACACACACACACATGAAGAGAGAGACGAAGAGAGAGAGAGAGAGAGAGAGAGAGAGAGAGAGAGAGAAAACACACTATCCTTGTACAATAAGAGCTATTCAACTTTTGAGGTTGAGTAAATAGCGAGCAAAAAACCACTAGACTGCGTGATAAGAAATCACTGTGGAAATCATATTAATTACGTTCATAATGTCCGTCTGATTTCATATGATATTCCTGTTGAAATTCATTAAATAATTCATATCATTTCTCAGAAGCTCATCCCAAAAAGATGACATACTAGGAGGTTTACGGAGTGATATTGAGAAATAGAGATTTCTGTAATTTATGTAATATATACTCATCTCTAAAGGTTTACGGATACCACCATAGCCTTCTGTAGGTTGATTGGGGAATTTGAGTAACAGTCTCTGATTGTGATTATATGCTTAGATTAGGGCTGTGCACAGGATATTCGGACAGCCGCTTAACTGTCTCTGTTACTGAGATGCCAGTATTTGAGTACCGAAATCAAATATGCGGGTATTCGTTATGCCCTAAGACCACAAGAAGTCAGTGTGGAAAATATGAAAAAAAATCCACGTCTGGAAATATTTTGATGTAGAAACTCGGTGTGCAAGCATCAAGACTGAAAAAAGTCATGGGAAACAGGCGGGTGGTCAGATATGAAGTTCACATAATGACAATACTTTTCCAATAACGCTCAGAACACCTCACGTAAAAGTCTTAAACTACAGTCTTATATCACCAACCTCGCCACTGCGTGCCAATCTGTCAATCATTTTTTTTTTTAGAAAGAGAAAAATAAACGTCACTTTTTTAATATGAACTAATACAGTATAATTTTTGCACAAAAAGAAGGTATCGTCAATTGGTTTATTGGGTTTATTAATTCTTTTGGATATTCAAATATTAAAATTAGGTACATCAGTACCTTTGATCCACTAGATTTAACACATGCAGTTTTACTCAATTAATGAGTGACACATTCAGCAGGTCTCCAGATGTGCCAGAACTTTCAGTTCTACACTCAGACTTACACTCTGGCACACCAGTTTTTCAGGATTTTCAGTTTAGTCAGAGCAACTGGTGTCCTCGGTGACCTCAGTTCCAGCCAATAATGAAACTCAAAAATACAACAAACAAAAAAACGTGAACAAACTGACATAAGTCTAACTATGTATTTTATTGTCATTGATGACATATATTGAACCATACTATAACTAAAGGTTTTCGTTCTATAGCGTCAAAAGAGGCTTCTGGGCAACTACCAATAATTCTAAAAGAGCTTTGTACAGTGTACAAAGTGAATACCACGGTAGCCAGACTAAACAAAACAAAGTGAAGGCTAATGGGTTTTATGATGGTTGTACGCGGATAGTGAGACAAGTCAGCTGAAAACCAAGGAGAGAAGGAAGTGAAAGAAAGACGACAGGCAGTGTGTCTAATTGTCAATTTTTGAGATAGGCAATTTTTCCTTTTTTTTTGACATCAGTAAATGGAAACATCACAAAATATTGGCATGTATATCAGTGCCTGAATTCTGAGAGAGAGAGAGAGAGAGAGAGAGAGAGAACACACTTGTGATTAATCTGTTAATCTGTGACATGACTCAATCACATCTCTTCTCCTTCATGCTAATAAATAAACTAAATACATTTCCCTACACTTTCTTAAAAGAAGAGGTCTGTAGTTTTTCTGCATGCACAGATGGTGGTCCATAAGAGCCCATCTGCACTGTAGTTCTTAACTACATCAGGACTCGTGAGTGAGGGACCTTATGAGAAATGTTAAAGGACATGTCCATGTTTGTGAAAATTTCTACCATGCTAAGTCAAATAACAGGAGTCGTCAGGTAAAGACTGGTCACTGGTATACTATTAAATCATAGCATCTTAGGATGGCAGTATATTCCATGCACAATTGATTAATAGAGCTCCCAAGGCCACAAAATTATACATATTGACCCTATAAGAGAGCTTTCAGGATACAAACACCTAAAGAAACTTTGCAAAATGGGTGGACCTGTCCGTTAAGGACCCCAAAACACTGTTGAAATGCATTATACAAGCTTAATCTAACCTCAGCTAAAGCCAACCATACACAAAAACAATAACATCATTTCAAAAACAAAATCTCCAACATATCAACTATATACTTCTGCCATATATATTTACCATATATTTACAGGAAATGTGGAAAGGTGTACACAGTCGTGAGTGAGAATGAGCCAACCGAAATGTCAAGTGTCAGATCCAGTTTCTCTCAATTTACAAAACACATCAAATCTGCTGCCCTGATTGCTGAATTCTCTGTGTAAACGCTCTGTACATGACAATCACAATACACTCGTTAAAAATCAAGTCCGTCTGCTGCAGTTCAAACACATTGAGGAGAAAACAGAAAGTGTTGTAATAATTCATGTAACATAGTCCAAGTAGGCAGAGAGTTTTTCCTAAACTTCTTACAGGTCCTGCCAAAAAAAAAGAGGACCTTCTCCAGATAAAACTATGTACACTCATCTTCAGTATCCAGTTCTTTTTCCCAATAAGGTTAGCTTTGAGCTATCTATGGCATTAAGCACTGCATGTAGACATTAGAAAGCAAAAGGCAGCAGGTTGGACTCTAACAGCATGCTAGACAGGTAGACAGGTAAAGAAAAGTTATACATCACCATGCAATGGTCAATTTAAAGGGCTGGTGAAGATAAAAGGCATGAATTTTAAGAATAGGTGCCTCAATTTAGGATGTCACTCGATCACAGTGTGAATTTAGAAGAGAATTATGATTGTTGTGATAACCATGATGATCTGTAGTTGCATAAGTGTATGTGTGCTGCAGTTAATATGTGAGTCTTAGTTGTGGACCACACTGTTTTTGCCCTGATTTGACCACTGGTTCTCTATAGTGAGAAGAAGGCAGCAAAATAAAGCACATTTCCGTTGGCTAAGGAGCACAGGCACCTGGTTTGGCACTTGGTTTGAAGGCGCATTGCAATGCTTGAGCAGGAGCTTCCTCCTTGTGCTCCCAATTGAATGAAAGTCCTTGGCAATGTGCAGTCACATCACAGCCATGGCTGAGCAGGGCTAAAGCAGGAGAATGTCCGTGATGAGAAGCAAGAGAAGACAGCATAGCTTGAATGGGTGAGAACTGCCTCTTTGGGCTCCTACTCTCCAGTCTGAGGGGCAGAAAGTCTTACCTGAGAGAAAAAGAAAAGTAATTTAATACATTGTCAGTGAAAGAAGATCAAAAGAGATGACTCTGGCAAGCAACCTTTAAGACATAAAATTTTTTACAACTGAGCCAAAATTCAACCTTGACTTGTATTCTCCTATTCTGTATATGTGTAAAACAATGGTTACAAAGTTAAAAGTGTAGTTTGTATTTTTGAAAGGGTTTCTAGATCAGAACACAGTGTCAAAGACAAAACAAAACTGTAAGCCAAATCATTGCAGTGGCTATGACCAGTTTCATTACTTAAGGCTTCTGTTCACATTTTTCCCCAAAAATATCGCCAGAAGTTAGTTACTCTGATCAGCTCTGCCCCTTGTAGTTTGAACAGATGTGGTTGGATTGATTGGGAGAAAGGAAGGCTAGTTGGCAATCATAATGAAACTATGTATACAGTTTTATGTACCTTTATCCAGACACCCAGCTGTGAGTAGTGGTCTTGACCCCATGTGGCGGGAACCCCGGCTGGCTTGCCATGGAGTCAAAGTTAAAGTCCAGGGTGTCTCCGTCCATGAGTGTGTCATGAAGGATGGACTCCATGTCACACTCGAAGCGCTCCACAGGCATGCCGTCTAAGTCGCTAGGCAGCTTCTCCATATGCTGAATGGGGGGCAGGCTTGGTCCAGGGCCATAGCCATTGCCATTGATGCTGCAGAAGGGGAGTCCTCCACCTCCTGCCCCACTACCTCCTGCCATGTGACCCGAGGCCCCGTATTGCATCTGCATAGCTGACTTGACAGACCCAATACGTCCCCCATGGCTCATGTTGCTCATAGGATGTATTGGACGCCCATTCAGAGCCACAGAGGTAGGTGGCGCCTGGCCGTGCATGCTGTGTGAGTGAGACAGGACATGGCCATGGGAGGCTCCACCCCCCATTAGCTCGGCTCGCCCGCTACCATAAGGAGGCAGCATGCGTCCTCCTCTGCCGGCTGTCTGGGAGACCACGGTGTCTACAGAAGGAATCAGGTCTGTATGTGGGTCTGAATCAGAGGTCAGGAGCTCCTTAAGCAGCCCTGCTGGGCAGTTAAACTGCCCCATGGATCCAGAAGAAGCTGGGAAAGAGGGCTTGCTCTCCAGAGTCTGCATGGACATAGAGGACAGGTTTCCCATGCTGGCCTGGCCATACATACACTTGCGGTAGTCTTGTTGGGGTTGCTGGTTGCTGTACGGTGCATATCCAGGGCTGCTCTGTAATAGAGAGGAGGGGGATGATTGGTTGGAGCTTGAACTGGGCCCTCCAGCTGATCCTGGGTTATTTGGCGAGAGCAGGTTGAGATTGTCCAGAAGGTTCTCCATCACATTCTCTGTGCTGCCATGGCCCAAGGAGCTTGTCATCTCCGAAAGGCTCGGGAGAGTTGAGGTCATTTTGGCGGATGAGCCAGGGCCCGAGTAGACCATGTGCATGTCTGAGTCAGTCAAGTCATCCTGCTCGGGCATGAAGGGTGAAAGACGGCCGCTCACCGTGCTGGCGTTGGAGCTGGTGCGAGGGCGGAACGTTGTCCAAGCCTCCAAGTCATCATTGCTGTGCGAGTTGGGGCTGCCGGGCCACTTGCTATACTGAGAGCCTGGGCTCTCAGCACCAGCATCAGGACCACCCTGAAGGGCCAGCTGCAGGAAACAAGAGTGGGCAAAACTATTAACACTAGCAAGGATACCACCAAAATTTCTTAACGAATGTGTGCTCAGGTAGTAACATATGTTGACCAGTTGTAAATTTTACTTAGAAAAATGATTCATGGACATACACATGCAAAAGTCCTTCACATTCTTCAGAATTCTTTGGATTAGGTGTGTCGAGACCAGTAGTTTTTTAAACTTTATTTCAACTTGGTGACCAGATCGGAATATTCAGGGTTAAATTCAAAATGTGGCTTTCGGGGTTTAAGCAAGACTAAAATATGATCCCAGTTTTTTGACTCACAGAATTAGAGTATGAATAAATGCTGTCTGGGATGTGAGGAGGTGGGTGAGGACAGTCTTTGGCAGCATACCTTTTTCTTGGCAGCACGCCCTCTACTCTTGGCAAACTTGCCGGTGTTATCCATGGACGCGGCACGGCGGCGAGGTGACTTGCCGTTCTTACCGCCCTCTGGGTTGAGCATCCACCATGAGCTTTTCCCCGTCCCCTCATTCTGCACTCGCACAAAACGACTGTGCAGAGACAGGTTGTGCCGGATCGAGTTCTGAAAAAGAGAGATGAGAGAGGGAGAGACTGTTATGACCACCTCTGCCCTTTTTCCAGTACATTTGGTTCTGATGGTATATCACCACAGTGCAAATCCTCATAGCAGCTGTTTTCTATTCATCTTCTGCTTTTGACCTTTTCTTTCATATGTGGCCTACATTTCAACTTAAAATCCCTGTCTGTCCTCCAATCTTCACAAAGGACTGGGTCACTTAGCGTTTCATGTACTCTAGACAAATAATTTTCATAAACAAACTGAAAAGTCACATCACAGACTTCTGGGGGTTTGTAGACCCCACTTTGACAGCCACTCCTGTAGATGATGCTCCCACTGCAATGAACAGCTGCTCTGAAGTCACCTTCTCCTTGATCTTGCAAAAAGAGCCTTAACCATAAGTAAAATAATAATACTAATAAATTGTTCTTAGTGAGCACAAGAAAAGCCTATGTTAATAATTCATATCTGTTTGGTTTACACTCTGTTGGTTGTAAGGAAGAATGAATGGATCTGCCAAGGTGCTGTGGTCAGTCAAATATTAGGCACACATCATTGCCTAGAGAAAGAGTGAAACTGCTTCTATTCTTTTGTCCACTTCACCAGTCATACACAATAGCATTAAGCAGAAAAAAAGTATTTCTGTTTGACAAATGCTTTTGACTGACTTTTACACAGCAACACAATGCATCAATAGCAACCTAACCTACATACAAAGCAATACTCTGCAAGGGTCAGTGGCAGTATATCAAAATCCATGCAGTGCTTTTACAGAAAGTATAAACCTCACTCCCATTGGGCTCTACTTCCCATAATAGCTGCACAGCAGGAAAACAGTCACACAGCGCAGGTAAATATTCTGATGGTCGGAGCCAGGTATTACTTAAGCTGCCATAGTAATATTCACCATTAGCGCTATTTCTCATGAAGTTTAAAAAAAAACTGGGCATTTTTCAGGTACTGGCTTAATGCGTTGTGTGTGTTATTTAGAGTTGTTAATGGACGGGGTATGAACACTACCGTCACAACAAGCATCTGATTTTTCGAAACACAAGTACTTCTTCGGAACATTTGCTCACACACACACACAGTTTCTGTTTGAAACAGCATAAGCTGTGTATAAAACAAACACCTCGTGAAATTTGTGTTTAGTATTTTTGAAATATGGCCATCAGAATTGCATCACTGAAGAACATAAATAGAGGGGGGAGAGAGAGAGGGAGAGAGACATACACCTACATACAACAGAAAAACACAGAGGCGACCAGACGTGTGCGTATATGGTGTGTCATTCAGCTTGTTTTAAACTTTTTTTGTGGGGAATTTAATGACAGTAGATAAACTGGTATAATTTATAGCAAAAAAAATAAAAATTAGATTTGATATCAAAGCAAAAACATATCAGGGTTTCAAAGATAATGTAATGCCTATTATTTGTACAATATGTTATAGCTCTGTCTCCCTCTATCAAAGACAGCCACCAATCTGGCAGTGTGAAGAATTACACTTACTAGCAAACATGGCTACAGGTTACAGGTACACAACTATAGCAGTCAGTTATTATGTTAGCTAACTTGCAAGCAAAGCTGGCTAATGTTTTTAAATACACAACATTTAGTATGTTAGCTAGCTTGCTAGCAATCGTGACTACTGTTGTGTACAATATAATAGCTAGTTTAGTCTTAGCTATCTTACTAGCACTTGATTTTTTTTAGCACGTTTGCTTCACACCTCCGGGGTTGGGGGTTTGAATCCTGCCTCTGCCCTGTGTGCACAGAGTTTGCATGTTCTCCTGTGCTTCGGGGGTTTCTTCTCAGTACTTAGTTTTCATCCCCCAGTCCACAGACATGCATTGTAGGCTGATTGGCATCTCTAAATTTTCCGTAGTGTGAATAGGTGCATGAGTGTGTGTGTGTGTGTGATTGTGCCCTACAATAGGTTGGCACCCTGTCCAGGGAGTTCCCCCGCCTTGTGCCCCGAATCCCCTGGGATATGCTTCAGGCTCCCCACAACCCTGTGTAGGATACGTGGTGCAGAAAATGGATGGATGATTACATAGCATAATTGGGTATCTGCAAAAGTCAAAAAGCTACTGCTGGAGAGAATAAATTAGCTTGGCAAACTACTTAGCTACCAACATTAATGCAGTGCTGTGCACTGGATAATGTTGCTAAATAAAGGCATGACCTTTCTATTAAGCAACACTTCTATTTCTTAATGTTTACAGGTGCAAATAACTGGACTGTGTAGTCAGTGCACATTGACATGTGTAAGTCTAAAACAACATGTAACAAATGACAATTTATTATTAAAGTCTTGTTAATACTTGTTAATATTTGGTCAATAATGCCATAAGAGTTTTTTTTTCCATTGTAAAAATACAGCCTGTGTGTGTGTGTGTGTGTGTGTGTGTGGGTGGGGGGGGGTGGGGGGGGGGGGGGGGGGTGGGGGGGGGGGGGGGGGGGGGGGGGGGGGGGGGGGGGGGGGGGGGGGGNGGATATTATTATGATTCATGTGATATCTTGTAGTGTGTGTGTGTGTGTGTGTGTGTGTGTGTGTGTGTGTGTGTGTGGGTGGGGGGGTGGGGTGGGGGTGGCGTCAGAGAACGATTTTGATTTTAAGCCAGACACCACAGCGTCCTGTGACCGTCATATATCAGCAGGGCTGCAGGAAGGAGGCTGGCCACGACACTCCAAAGTCTATCCAAATCTAACACACGTGCGCACAGACACACACACACACACACAGACACACACACACACACACACACACACACACACACACACACACACATTACCCAACATCTTATGAGCCGTAACTTTATTCAACACAACACACAGCAGTTTTCACCAGCAATAGAACAGTTTTCAGTTTGGTGTTTGAGTAAACACAAACCCAGATTTTAACCTATGCTGTGCTTGTACTGTAAATGTATTAACTCAACACACATTTACAACTAAACCATAAACTGAAAACAATCTGCTGCTGAATGATCATGTGATTATTGTGATGATTACCTCAGAGGTGGACTTGGAGTTTTTCAGTGTCTGTGTACAGCCTGTTGTTGAGGAGAAGATGACAGGGGGAAATACCAAGTCAGAACTCTGTGTGCTGAGTGAGAAGGGTCTGGCAAACGAGTGTGTCTACAGTGTGGTCATACTCAGAGAAGCCCAGTTTCCTGCTTTGGGTCGTGTGTGTGTAGGCTCTTTTTAACTAAGCATGAACTAATGGAACACCAGGTCCTCACCCTGCCTGTCCATACTTAAGTGTGTTTCTACCCATTTTGAATGATCCACTCTATGTAAATATGCAGGGTTTATATTAGAAAACAAAGTAATAAGAATAAGAAGAAGAATAAAAAATAATAATAATCACAGTATCTCCTACCAAGGTTAACTGATTTGACTTATGTTGCCGCTTTAGAGGAATCCCTCTTCCTGTTTGGACAACAGCTTATGTGTTAGCAGTTACTGAAGACAGGAACCTCAGCATTCCAACCAATCACTGTGTTCAAAGTTCAAACACAATCACAGCTAGACTGTTGGGGTGCAATCTCTTAGGAAACGAAGAACATGGGATTCTGCTTTGTCCCAATCCACATTCCCGAGCAAGGTTACCAAACCACATGGTTTGTGTTCTGTGGAGACACTCTAATCTCGGCTTTGCAACAGTCCCTCCATTCCATGAATACCATAACAATACAACGACACGACACATACGGAGCAATTCTAACAGAATGTTATTGGTGACTTACAGCACAATGGCCCATATTCAACAAAGTGGTGTAGAAGCAAGAACAGACTTGAGCGCTGGGGACGACATATGAGCTGTTCCACGTCTGATTCATGAAACTGCTGTACATCAACAAAATAAGCGATGACATGAGGGATTAGTAAATCGGCTTCTGCTGTGAAGAAACAAAACGCTGCCTTCATCTACATATGAATACAAGATGTACCAGTTTGAGACTTAAAGAATTAAGACTTAATTTTTTTTATTCATGTTACAAGTTTACTCCTATAATATGAGACTTTCTTTCTTGAAATACTGCTTTAAATTTACTATAATATAATGCCTCAGAAATGCTGTCAGAGATTGACTCCTAGCCTCAGAAGTCAATATTATTTCTGTATGTCTAATATGTCTATCTATATGGCAATCTCTATTATTAGCAATATTACCAGTGATGATAATGCTAATACTGAAAAGAATTATGATTTGACTGCAAATACAGTTGTTAAAATCTTACGTTCAAATTTACACCAGCTGCAAATTTTTTATCATACAGATATGGCAAAGAAACAAAATGAATGAATACTGAAACTTTAGGTGCAATTTGAAGATCCAAATGAAAGCAACTTTGATAAATAAAGGCCAATGTGTCCGTTGTACAGAGATAAAGCAGGCTTATATAACACTTGTTTCTTATCTACAGTGTGCATACAGGGATAGTATTATTTTTTTGTGTGTAAATGCTAGTGGATTGTTTTGGACACAATTGTTATGGTGGTATAATGCACTATTAATACCTGGTTACAGTATACTCAGTTCTACAGAGTTTTGAGCTGATTTCATAAGTTGTAAAATTGTACTAGCCACTCAGAGTTGTTGTGTATGAAGCCAGGGGTCAATAGCAACAGCCAAACACCAGGAAGTGACCACATGAAAGAGGACTGTCACAGGAAGCCAGCCTCAATTCCTGTCTTTCAGGAAACAGTGGTTGCAGGTCAGTATGTAGATGTGTGTGAGTAAAAAGGACTGGAATGCCAGCCCACAGCAATCAGCGCCAAGTCCCAGTGTTTTGGGAGGGGGGATGTCTGCTGTGCTCCCACCCCATCAGCCTTCTGTTTTGGCTCCAGTGCCAGCAGTGCTTACACTCGCTGGCAAGAGAGAACACACAATGGCCTGGAGTCCATCACAAGTCCTCACGAAAAGCCGATCTACCAAAAGTACAGTCCAGAATGGCTCATTCCACTGCCCTTCCTTTCAAATGTAGAGAGAAAACATAACATGTTGTTATGTATAAGACACAGTCCAGCCCAGTTGTGTTCAGTTGTGTACAGCTGTGTTTTTTAAATGCAATTCAAAATGAAAACCATAATGTTTTTCTCCTGTAACGTGACATTTCAGAGTGAAACAGACGTGTTGATAGCTGAGGGTGGAGTATAGGAAGATGAAATGTGACATGATACTAATGGAGAATGTTATTATTTACTATAATTATTCCATTAATTATTGGTGAGATAATCAAAAATAGGTGAGATAATTAAAAATGTTAATGTTGGCCTGCATTATAATTGGACAAACAGCAATGTTTCACTTAAGTAAGCCATACTGATAAATCAACCGGATCTCATGAGAACCACGAACGACCCCACTGGATGCGGGATTAGATTTCAGAAGAATGAAGACATGAAGAAAGCTGCTAACCCCTGCCAAAGCTCTAACATTACCCTCCTTATCTTTTTGTGTATCATATGAATTGTTATAAATTTGTAAGTGTGAGACCTTTTGGAGGACTGATTCAAATCATAACCAGAGTCACAAACATTCTGACCCTGAACCGGAGCATAAATTAATAGTTTTGGTCCGTTTGCTTGGTTTCTCACTGCACATTTAAAAAAAAGAACCTTTGCCAAGTGTGTGTAGAAATCACAAAAATCACCCAAGCATGGAGAACATGGAACATGCTAGCACTAAATAAGTGATTGGATAATTAAATAACCACTTCCAAACTTTTTGTGTATCATAATCCAGCTTTTATTTATTTATTTATTTTTTGTTCATCATTCCAAATATCTAGAACATATCGGATTTCTGTAGCGCTGCAGCTCTGTCCTTTGGCTCAGTTTGCGTCTTGTGGCTTGGCTTAGTAGCTTGAATTTACAAAACAATTCTGCTAGCAATGCAAAATACACAATATTTTTGGTTCACTTCATGCAGCCAGGCCGATTCAGAGTTGAATTGCTTTCTCACTGCAACCGTGCTAGGTTAAGATTGGAATCAGACCGAGACCACCTCGCTCAGACGATCCGAGCACACCCAGGTGCAACTGCTGTGTTCTCACCTGCCTAAACGAAGTGCACCATGGGGGAAAACAGAGCGACAGTATCAGAGGGACACTAACCAATTACATGAGTCTGTGAGCTCATGTATGAAGAAAAGGAGAGTTAGCTCTTTCAGCATGTTCAACTACACTGTGACATTGCAGGGGCTGCACTTCAGACAAAGTGACACGTCTCCAGCATGTGTGTTAGCTCTTACCCTCCCTTTCTGGCATGTGTCGTGCAATTAGGGAGAATTAGCAAGTGGGAAATGGCAATGACCAAACTGGGAGAAATTGGGGTAAAAAAAAAAAAGAAAGAAAAAACAACTGCAGATTTAAACCAACTTCAATATCTATAAATCTCTTAAAATTAAGGACTAAACATTGCATGTTGAAATGTTGACAAATGTGACATGACAATACAACAAATGTTGAAATGTTGCAGACATCTGTGGCATTACAGAGAGGCATGCATATATTGCTTTAGAAGTGTGTGTGAACTTGTGTGTACATATATTCTCCATGAGCGGCTGGAGGTCAGGGGATTGGGACTGTCCATGCCAAGGACATAGTGTGCAGTTATCCTCTTTCTCTCTCTTACTTTCTTTCAGTCCAAGGAGGCTGAAAGGCCATACTGTTCTCTCTCTCTCTCTGTCTGTTTCTTCGGGGTCTAAAGAAGCCTGCAGACTAGACTTGGCCAAGTTAATCGCTCACTTCTTCAAAAGATCTCAAATGCCACATTGGCCTCTTTGGGCAAAAAAAAAAAACCCTCCCCAGAGAGAATATGAAATGAAGAGGAGCAGGAGCTGGTTTGAGTCAGCAGCCAAGGCCACATTAGAGCTTCTTTTCTGTGGAGGGACTGAATTAGATTAAAGTGGGGGGGGGGGGGGGGACCGTCTCCGACATGCACTTGATGTTTAGGCGTCGGAGTAGATGGAGAAAAAAGAAAGCATGCAATTACAGAAGAAGACTTCAAAGCAAGTTTCACGCCCTCGTGAGAGAGGTTACAGTCAAACAGTGAGGTGGTGGTGAGACATGTATTCAAGCCTGGCAGAGGTAAAAAAAAAATCCCCCTAAAACTAGGTCCTTCTGAAGAACTTCCCCGGGGAGACAAAGAGTAACAGGGACACTATGCCCGGTTCACACAGTCCGTGGTAAAGCAGCACCTAGCTCGTGTTAGGTCATGTCTGGTTGGGGAGCCATCTGTTGACAGATCTACGTGCATGTCTGTGTATATGTGTGTATGTATGGGTGTGTGTATGTGTGTGTGTGTGTGTGTGTGTGTGTGTTTGTGTGTGTGGTTAGCAGCAGACTGAGAAACAGCCCAGACCTGTCATTACCCCATCACTAGCGCAGCAGGTTTCTTGCAGTCTAACACCCTAAGTATAGCTTGCAGCACTTACAGGAGGTAAAGTCAGGTAAGAAAACAAAAGATTAAAAAAAATGTAGCATTTACATTTCTTCTTGACAAGGAGAGTATGCTTTAAACTCTTAATGCTGCATTTTGTACAGCCTGCTTTGCTGCGATTGTAGCACTGCTGCTGTTGCTTGCGCCCCGAGTTGGTCTCGTTGCCAAATTTGAAATGGAAAAGGTAGTCATTATGTGAAATTATATCGCCACTTCCATGGCCTGTCATGAACCCTCATGACCACTCATATGACTTGCTATGACACGTGCAGCAGCTTGATGACAACATGGCACTTCACAGCAGAGCGTGTCATCAGAGTTTGACCTTTTTGCTTCCTTAGAACTGTTCCTGTCTGTTAAGTCACAGTTCCTAAGAGAAATATTTGTCATAGTATCATGGCATCGGTCCTCAGCAAGAATGATGCCATGGAAGTCTCAGTTACACAGAACTTCATCTGACTGCAAAAATGATTAGTGACATATTCAGCTTCTCTATTTCGAAAAACTTGCAGCCACTGAGCAGAAATGACGTGCTTTATGGCCTTGCAGAAATGAAAGTTCTTTTTGTGCTGAGAAGCAAGGAAGTTCTTCAGAAACAGAAACGCACACTCAGTTTTAAGCATGAATTAAGCATTTAAAGTGTTTAAAATAAGTATGATTACTTAAAGTATGAAACTCAGTGAAATAAGCCATGAAAAGCACATAAATAAACCAAAGCTGAATGCCACTTATACCACCATGTTTCAAAAATAGCCTAAAGTTCAGAAGAAACTGGATGTATCGTCACTGACGTAAAACATAAACCTAAAAAACAAACCTACAAAACTACCTAATACTCTACCTGTTACATGCTCAGGGATTGTCCTGTCCTTTTATAATGTGTAATACAAGATAATGCTGGTGTTATAAGGGGAAAACCCCTGCCTACAATCACATCAGGATAATTAAAGTCCAGTGGAGTCGTTTCAGCCACTTTATAAGCACATGAATAATCACAATGGTTATTGTGGTATTATAAATCATGTTTAGATCACAAGAGACAACTGCACACATAATATACACTATATTGCCAAAAGTTTTGGGATGTCTGCCTTTACATGCGCATGAACTTTAAGGACATCCCATTCTTAATCCGTAGGGTTTAATATGGAGTTGGCCCACCCTTTGCAGCTATAACAGCTTCAACTCTTCT
>CM074958.1:13920094-13977525 GCA_037577455.1 Pangasius macronema
ATCTCAGTCAGAATTGTGCAGTTCCGACCTCCAGCTGTATAAATATCACTCTAATACAGGAATAATCTGCTCTTAGATTTGCACCTGCGACAGACCCACTGTGCTTTGCCACTTCCTGGCATGAACTTCCTGTTCCTTCGGTCCTGTAGAGGTTTGCAGCTTACAGTGAAGTCCTGGGACTGAAACTGTCTCTGCAATTTGGATAAAAATATCAGCCAAATGAAACAATCCGCCATTGCTATCAAACGACTTCAGGTTAGGAGTGGGCGATATGGCAATATCGTTATTGTCATATTGAATACCGTATTGAAAGGGAAAGAACAATTATAGGAATAGCCCCATTTATATCACTGCATGTAATAGAATGCAACACCTTATCCTAAATCGACACTTTTACTCTCAAAATCACTCTCAGGAATCACGACGGGAGCTCTCCGGTATGATGTAAGAGCAATTAAATTCTCCAACCACATTCACTACCACAACATGTGTCAAATGTCCTAAACAAACATAAGTAATTCACCCACAACAATAAAACATGCCATAACAAGGAAAGGTTGCGATGGAAGAAAAGTCTAATAAATGTGAAACGGGAAGGCTCAGAGGGGACAATAGCAACTCCTCAAGCCTCAACTGATTTCCTGTGTTTACATTTTGATAGGTTATCTCGCCCATTGAGGAGTTGGGGGGGTGGGTGGGGCTGGGGGTAGTCACGGCAAAGCGCGCTGGCCTACTTTTGGAAAGTCAATACGAAGAAGCTTGAAGAAAGGTGGACAGGAAGCTCTCATGCCTCTGGCGTCTGGTCCTATTTACATGGCTCATCTCATTATAAATGGCTCCAACAGAAAACCGTCACTGCAATACTGAAATACCTGGCAACCGACAACGCGTTGCCAAGGTATCACAGCTCAGGAAAACGAGGCAGGTCAGAAAGAAATCCCAAAACAGTAAGTGGACCTAAATATGCAAAACAGATCCGTGTAAAACATGTTCTCCAATTACCTGGAAAGTTGAGAAAGTACAATATTGTGTTTTGAATAGTGTTGGTGACCAAAATCTATAAAATAGGGATACAAATGGTGTTTGGATTTTTGAAATGAAATAGACACTTTTCATGTATCTCATAATAATGGATATTCCATGCAGAATCAGAAAGTGTTCATCAGGGGTTTCCTTCTTCCCCTCTCACACTGGAACATGCGTGCACACACACACACACACACACACACACACACACACACACACACACACACACAGACCAGCTGATCAGGCGCTCGTGTTGCTGCTGGTCACAAAAGAGTCCTTGAGTCATGCAGTTACGTTAGTGCTGGTTAACTGAATTACGAATGAGGAGAGGCCCGTTAGACAGAGCGCTCAGTGTGGAGACCCTCAATCCAATTTGCTCTCCTGCTCTTGTTTCCTGGAAAAAGTGCCCGTGTCACTCCTCTGACCTCATACTCCTCAACATGCTGAGAGTTACACTGCAATGAGAATCTCTCGTGCTAATGGACCATTTTTCACATGCACAGATTGTGGGTAAAATTAAAAAAAAAGGAGAAGAACCTCAATGACTTCCACTAAAATGTAAATGCTGGCACTGCTTCAGTCAATTACATTGTTTCTTTTGTTTTCTTTGTGGAAAAGACTGTCTTTCCACACAAACATGAAGTAAAAGACTTAGCTTGTTTTGCTGCCTGTATAATCCACACATCCATCAGTTATTATTGATAAACGTTTGCCAACAATTATTACAGGCCAGTGTTTAGTCTGTAACTCTGTTCGCCTCTGCTAAGTGGACTCACGCTATTTCAAAACTAAATTCTCCAAGACAAACACTTTTACATTCCATGTGTTAATACAAGTAAATCATTCATTCATCTTTAGAAACTACTTTATTCTGGTCAAGGTTGTGGGAGATCCAGAGCCTATTCCAGGAACCCTGGGTGTAAGGTGTGTATACACTCTGGATGGTATGCCAGTCCATTGCAGAACACCATGCATGCATGCACAGCCAATCCATCTACCAATCTACCCATCCATCTACCAATCTACCAATCCATCTACCAATCTAACAACCAGAGAAACCAGACACCAGGAGAACATGCGAAACTCCACACTGGAGCTCAGGATCAAACCAGAAACCCTGGAGCTGTGAGACGGCAGCGCTACCCACAGCACCAACAGGCCACCCTATCCATGTCAACAGACTTTAAAGAATTGAAGACATTTAGTCAAAACTCTCTAATGGAAGTCTAAGGGCAGTTGTTGGGGCAGTCAGTAAACATTATATGTGAAATCTATTTTTGTAGAAATTCTTCAGTCAAAATGATTTGTAAATTAAACTGTAGATCTGTATCAGTCCTTTCAGAGATAAGACTACTTTGTAATCTAGTTATTTGTAGTTATGTTGCCAGTGTAGTTCTTTTGGTCTGATCACATGTGGATACCACAAAGCTATAAGGAACATACTGTTTACTGTATCGCTCCAGTACTCTAGAGTTTTGGTGATTTAAAGATGTTCCCTCAGGTCTGTCTCATTTTAAGATCTTTGTTATTAGAGTAACAGTTGTATTTTTGATTTCATGTCATGTTTAGACTTCCATGATTTTTTTTTAATGCAAAGAGGTTTTCTCTCACTAGCCCTGTCTCTTGTAAGACGTAAGTGCCCATACACTCTAGATAAGAAAGTTATAGATTAGGTCGACAACCCCTGGAGTATTCCTTTAATGTTTACTTTAAAAAGAGTTTGTTTTGAGAGAGAACATTCTAATAAAGCATGTTTATGGCTCAGCTAAGCGATCTCCATAAAAGACACACCTAAAATAAAAAAAGACTAATCTGCAAAAAAAAAAAAACGCCTCCTAAAGGTGGAGTGTGCTAAATCTTCCAGTAATGCAGCTTAGCCACTGCAGCTCAACACTTTCTCCTGTTATACAGTGGCATTTTTTGTCCTAATTGAATAGCTAGTGTTATTTGCATTAATTTATGGATTTATTAAGTCATTAATATGAAACAAGAGTTTCACAGACATTAAATCTTCATATGCAGTTGGAATCAATAAGCTATTTAAACTTGATAATGTAATCTCTATATAAAACTGCAGTAACTCATCCCTATTATACGATTTGAAGCCTACAAATTCACACAACCTTAGGGGCTCTCATAGGATATGAAAGTTTTTCTGATCTAACTGAATTTTTATGAAAATTTCTTGTGTAAATGCTCCTACAAATACATTTGTTCATATCCAGTTTGATAAATGAAGTTGATCAAGAAGCACTGAATGCCTTAATCTAAATATTTACACTAACTGAGTGCTATGATTGTTGTTTCATGTGTAGTGTAAATTAGTCTGCTCTGTGTGGCTTATAAGCTTATGCACTCAGTGACTCTTCGAGGGCCCCTCTGTGGCATTCATGCAGGAATGAACCCGGCTTGGGTGTGGGTTAGGGGCAAAGAGCAGGAGAGTACAGCAAAGCAGCCAAGAGCTGTGCTATTAGCAGACTTCCTCCTCCATTGTATCCGCACAGGAAGTGCTGGCTAGCGCTGATACCGATCCTGCTAATGCCTCTGCACTCTGCAAAAACACTGCAGTCACCGTCCGCTGAGCGAAGCCAAACTATCTGAAGACCGCGGGTTCAAGAGCCTACGTTTCCGAATCAAAACGTGCCACTCTGATAGTAGCAAAACAAGAGGAAAAGGAGGAAAATCGGAAGTCTCGTACAGGTTTTCTGCTGTATCTCCAATGGTTACTAAACACCTAGGTTGTGAGGTAGCACTTGAAAAAGACACTTCCACAAAGTTATTACTCAAGAAAATGAATCACCTCAAACAAAAAGCCATTTCCTCTTGGCAAGGTGCTGTACTTAAGATGGATGGCTCTTAATAATTCTATCGAAATGTCATCCAGGTAACAAGTTTGACTTCCAAATAGAAGAACCAGAAAAGTTCTTTTAGCAAACTGTATGTGGGTTTGGCCACAGGGTGACAAGGTAGTGACTAACAAACCACTGTGACGTCAGCATGAAAGTAGGTGATGAATCAAACCGAGAGTGCTACTGCTGGCTTTGGTAAGCAACTTTGGAGGAAACAGAGAGACAGAAACTCTCATGCTTTGTGTCTTTGTAGATTTTCCATGTCCCTGTAATGACAGGAAATACATCTGTAACCTTTATGTGGGCAGCTTAGTGCAGTAGGACAGCCAGTGAGGTACTTTACAGAGATCTAGCGACTGATTTGAGTAGCTATTGCTGTGTCTGTTAATGATGGTAGAGTTTAAAGAAGATTAAAAAATGACTAAAATTCCAAAGTGTGCCTAGCACTCATTTATTATTAGAACATTAGTCATTTTTAATTAAATAATTACATGACAGGGTGGAACGGTGGCACAGCAGGTAGCGTTGCCGCTTCATAGTTCCAGGGTGCCTGGTTTGATCCTGAGCTTGAGTTACTGTCTGTGCAGAGTTTCACATGTTCTCTTCATGTCTGCATCAGTTCTCTGGTTTCCACCCAAATCCCAAAAACATGCTAGCAGACTGATTGGGGACTCTAAATTGCCCTTAGGTGTGAATGAGTCTGTGAATGTGTGTGCCCTGCAGTGGACTGACATCCGGTCCAGAGCGTAGTCCTGTCATCCTCAGTGTTCCTGTGATAGGCTCCGGATCCAACCGTGACCCTGACTAGGATAAAGCGATTACTAAAGAATAGTGTGGGAAGCACTGATCAGGGATCAGCTCTAGAGCTGTTCCCACAACTGAAAGGTAAAAACATGAGAGAGGATTATTGTTTCTTGAGCACCAAGCTGTATTATAGGCTGCAACAGATTTTTTGCTGAGTAAAACGTCTAGTTTTAAACTCATATCAATTCAATTTGATTTTATTTGCATAGCGCTTTTAACAATGGACACTGTCACAAAGCAGCTTTACAGAAATATCTAAATTCCAGATATAAATTTTAAATGCATTTATTAAACTCTACTGACCTCTAATTCACACTTGCAATCGTACAAGTGTCTATATTGCTGCTGTCTTCTCGAAATTGACCCCATGAATGGACAGAGTCATGTTTGTGGTGGTCAAGGTGGTAGAAGCGTTATTTTGGAGTGTGTGTGGCTGTGTTGTACTGGTATAAAGAAGCAGTGTAAGAGTGACACACAAGCTTGTGTCAGGATTGGTGAGGTGGGGCTTCAGACGTGGGTTTGCTTGCAGTCTGTGTGTTAGCTATCAGCAGACTAGGCTACAGTGTAGACTCTTGCCCTTGGGTTGTTGTCCCAGCCTGGCCACAGGAGACCTCCTTTGGGTCCTGTGGACATTAATTGAGGCTAACTGTCACGCAACCTCACGCTGCCGAAGTATGGATGGATAGCCTGAAAGTTTTCAGAACAAGCAAGGCACTAGCCTATCAAGTGAAGACCAAAGACTTTCTCAGGATCCTATGTATTTTGCTGGTGTTGCGGTAGTAACAAGTACTTTTCCTGGTTATTGCGACGATCCTTGCTGATTACATTTCCAGGCCCTGAAATAAATAGGCCATACACAGGAATAGTGTTATAGGTTAGTTTTACTTGTGCAAAACCGCAACTGCACAACAGCCTATTTTTACCATACAAGTTGACAGCAGTAGAAACAGTATTTGACAGACGTCTAACGTCAACCACAAAAACAAATCACACTGCAAACGTCACCAGACAGACAAGAGTCAGGCTACACATGCCTTCATTGCATTAGCATGGTTTGTGCTGAACAGGTTATTTGTGCTTTTGGGTAATTATATTTCATACACTGCTTGTTAGTCCCGAACCCAGACCAAAGGCCAGACATATGCATTAAAGTGCATTATGATCTAAGAAGGCAAATCTTGTTACTTTCATAGGTTATAACGAGAGTAGGAATGACAGACAGAACTGGTAGTCTTCTCTGTCAGTGTCCTAAGGGAATGCATGCACATGTAATAGTTTCATACCAAGAGTTACCAGTGACACACATCTGTTCTAGCCCCCCTTCTGGTGCTGGATTTGGTTACACAACAGGAAAATAGACCAGCAAATGACAGAATCCAGTTACCCTTGGGAAAGTTACATTGACTCAAGAAAATCCTTTAAAAAGTTACGATAAGACTCCAAAGGATATTCTTCAAGTAGAAGCCTTAAATGTAACCTAGCATTCATTTATTAGGAGTCTAAATTAGGAGAGACTGAGCTTTAAATTTTACAGCAGAGGTCAACTTTTAGAGAAGACGGTTGATTGAAAGCCCTCACTAAATGTAAGTTGACTGTAATCCCATATGGCTTTCAGTCAACCTAAAAGGATCAATCATGACAATTCCACTTCTGTTCCATTAACATTCCAACTAAGCCTTGTAGCAGAGAAGGAAGAGTCCGTGGGAAGGAAGGACGAAAGGTCCAGGCGAGAGAGGAAGTAGAACAGGAAGATCCCATTCCATTGGCGTCAGAGTCATAGCCCCGCCCTATAATGCTGACATCATCGCTGCACTGCTGAATACACTAGTGCTTTTTTTTAAAGGGTTGACTTCCTGTTAGTGGTTAGACCAATTTGAATTTACAGGCCTATCATAACAGAGGGAGATATAGTCATAATGTTATAATAGTTATCTAATTGTGTGTTGCCCTGACCAAATTTGGCAGATAAACAATATATGATGCCAGTGTTCTATAATATTCTATGATATAGGGCCCAGTTATCAGAATATCATATCACAATACATGTGGCACTTTTTTTTTTTTATTTCTATAACACTGACTAACTCCATTGTTATTTAAAGCAGCAAGCAGCTAATGGGACATTAAAATATATTATATTTATTAATTGTTTCATTTTTCCTCATTTTCTTTGTTAAATATTTTTAATATAATAAGCAAATTATTAATACTGAATATAATATATTGAATATAAGAAAAACGCTTAGAACCTTCTACAACAGCAGCTCTGTCAGTAGTGCAACTCTAAGACAAACCACAGGTTTATATAATGCACTTGGCATAGTAGTGTATAGTGCCGTATATGAAGGATGCTCCATGTAATCGAAGACTAATAAATAATAGATTCGAAACATGGTCTAATTTTAAAAACTATAATAGGTGATATGATGAAGTTTTCTGTAAGGGTACACTTAGTTAACATTTCAGGATACGCCAGTTAGAGATAAAGCTGTGAGCTTTCAGCCACAGGACAGTCTAAGGACATAGGTCTTGGACAGGTTTTTGCAGTTTCTAAATTACAAGCTGCTTTTTTTTGTTTTATTAATTTCAAAAGAAAGACAAACAATGGCCATTTATAGCTGCAAGTGATAACAGGAACTAACGTGATTTGCAGACGTTCCACAACATTAAATGTTCCTACAAATGGATAACAAAGTATGATGTGCCATTCTTTAGTGAATAAAAATTGTAAGCATTGGCAAATTGTTGGGATATAAGTGGAATTAACCTCTTTACCTATACTTACCTATCAATCAATTCATCAGAAAGCAGTCACAAATGTAGCTTACTATTAAGAGCAATAGATTCAGATTGACTCAGTAAATGTGATTCAGCAATTTGATTACGATTGATATGTCAATCCATGGCTTCTGGTAAAAGTGTGGGCCATGATATTAGACATGAATCGCTGTTTGAATTACTCATTTTTTTCTAATCAGTGTAGGAATAATACTGGAATATTCTTTTCTTGAAATAGATGACCAAGCCTCAAGGAAGAAGGCATGTTCAGTCAGAAACCAGAGAAAAATAATGATTCATTAACAAATACCTCAAAAAATGCTTAAATAACTAAAAAAAAATGAGAGTAGGCCAAACAAAAAAGTATTCCAAAAGTACTGACCTTTAAAAAGAACTGTTTGAACATGTAGGGTGAAAAAAATCAATCAGCATGAACCTCAAAGAGGCCGCAAACAGGCAAGAAATCTATTTAGTCCAGTTAATATACAGACACACTAGAGCTTTGGGTTTAACGAAATATTTACCACTTCAAACACTGCATCATACAGTACTATTGTTTTCTAAACTAAAAAAAAAAAGACATGCTAGGGCAGATGTTTTCAGAGCAAGTGAAGATACTCAGAACAATAATTACAGTTTGTACTCTGAAAGCAAATTAGGGCACTGAGTATATCCAGTGCATGCTCAGTAGGATTAGTATAGCTCTGAACAGTGAGATGTGTAAACCTCTATCAACACACACACACACACACACACACACACACACACACACACACACACACACACACACAGAGTTAAAATTTCACTGTGCACTTTTGTTTCCCGACAGTCAATTGGAAGTAACCTGTGGAATGGAAAGAATATTGCATGGGAATCCCAGGCATGAAAACACAGACGGCATGGGCAGCGCAAAAAAAAAAAAAAAAACGACTCAAAAATCCCGCCTGTTTGGTTGCCTCTGCACACTCTGCTCCAGCAGGCTGGCGTACCAACACATCAATGATTCATTGAGACAAAAACGACTGCACATGTGGGCACACGGTTAATCTGCCCGACTGGCTCGGCCTCTGCTCAGGAATTTACCATCCCAAAAACACACACACCCCCTCCAACACCCCCACAAAACACACTCATACTGCTGAAAAGTGGTAAACAGGTTCCATTAACAGCACTTTTAAAAGTGTGGGCCTCCATTTACGCCATTAAGACTAGGATAAAAAGCATTACAAACAAAGAGAAAAATTATTTATTAGTAATTAGTAATAAGATTACTATTATTCCAGTTATTATGCTTGTTTTTATTTATTATGTGCTGTGTTGAATTGTCATAAATGCATTTTGCTATGCAAGACCGTGACTGCTTTTCCATCCTATGAATCTATAAAGCAGTGAGGAACTGAAGAAGAAAGAAAGAAAGAAACACTGATAAAGAGAGCAAAGAAACCAGATGCCATAGTAGACAGAAACCTAAAAAGGTGCCAAAGGAATTCCCACATTGTGTGCATGCCAGATAAGGCCAGAGAAGCAGCACATCAGCTTACTGTGGACAGCTGAGCTCTTTTTGCTCCTTACAGAAAACCAACAAGACGCAAAAGCACAGTTTCTTTTGTAACATTGGCATTTGTGTGTGTGTGTTTGTTTGTGTGTGTGTGTGTGTGTGTGTCACTATCTGTGTATACATACAGTTTATACGTCATGCAGGGAAATGTCCTGAGTTCATAATTATTTATGCATGTGCTTCAGAGTGAGTGTGAGCGTAAAGCAAACCGGGCAGTGTGTGCCTGAGTGTGGTGGGCCAGCCTGACAGGCACCACTCATAATCGCTTTAGGGCAGGAGTTGCACAACAATGTGGAGAGTCTAATGCCTGTGGTTTGAGCCCTTGGCGGCAAATGGGCTCATAAAAATGACTGCTAAAATCTCAAGCGCTGACACTGGATTCAACACACACATTATCTCATACACTCACACGCATAGCATTAGTAAGGTATCTGCAGTCCTGCCTAGAAGTAGGCTCTTAGACAGTGTGTATCTTGTCTTGAATAGTGCCTAGCTTCTCTCCTGGTGTGTGTGTGTGTGTGTGTGTGTGTGTGTGTGTGTGTGTGTGTGTGTGTGTGTGTGTTCACTGTGTGGCCCCTTTCAACATGTCTGGAATACTTTTAATGTCCCTCAGAAAATAAACTCTCATCCTTCAGCATCACATGAAACAAACAATTCAGGCTTAGCATTCATAGATTTACCCCTTTGTCTCACTCTTTCTAGTTCCTGTAATATTTTCTCAACTAAATACCATGTTTACGAGGATATTCCGTAACAACAACATTTTCTGATAGCTCACAGTTCACTGTTGACATTTCTTGAAATGGCAAAGCGCATGGAAGTTCAGGTGATGTTAAAAAGTGTCGTTTTAATAACACGCTGCCTTTTCTAAATTCTTAAATTACCAACATATCTGAGAAAAAGGTTGATATTGATGACTGTTTCATCTCATTTCCACTGTCACTGTACCTTCATAAAAAGCTCACGTACTAGCTAGCCAAATTGTTAGCTTCAGCAGCTAGCTTACTCTCAGTGTCCATATTTCCCTCTTTTTCCACAATCTGTCTTATGACTATAGCTACTTGAGTGGCAAGCATATCATGTGTTTGCCCTCCTATGTCCAAATACTGAAATCCCGAGTCAAATTTAAATGTACTATGAGGTAATAATTATAAGAAAAGATAAAAAATTTGATTGTTTCGAGTTCACTGTTGATATTTCTTGATATGGTAAAACTCATGGACGTTCAGTTTGAGGCTTATGCTAAGTGTAATTACAATGTAATTGGAATAATTGCTTTTTCTCAGCAAATTACCAACATATCTGAGGAAAATGTTGATACTCCTGACTATTTTGTCTCATTTACACTGTCACCATACCTTCATACAGGGCTCATGTACTAGCTAGCTAAATTAGCTTCAGTAGCTACCTTATGCTCAGTATCCATATTTCCCATTTTCCTAACAATTTTTCTCTTGACTACAACCACTTGAATAGTGATCATATTGTGTTTTGCCTTCCTAGGCCAATATATGACCAAAGGTTTTATTTAAATGCATAACTAGGAAAGGAATGATGATACGACATGGCTCGATCATTATGTTCACTTAAACATCGTATATTAGGTTTGGGGGACTAAACTTGGCAATAGGAACCGTTCCACCTTAATTGAATTTATCATAAATGCATCAGCAAAACTGCTTTAACATGAGACCACATTACATACCACTCAATACACTGAGAAAAACAAGCTGTGCATGTAGCCATGAGCCTGACAAGAGCTCAGCCCTTCAGCTACACTGACACACAGCCTCTCCTCGCACGCGTCTCTCCTCCCGGTCCGCCAAAACAGCTATGTGACTCACTCTGACTCACGCACCATGACTGCTTGCTTTTTAAATGGTCCAATATGTGTATTCACGCCATCAAACACTTTTGTAAACGGAGCAGAAAGAGAAACATGAGGCGGAGAAACTGGCTTGTGTCAGTGCCCTGGGACGAGTCGGCCTACGTGTGGAGCTGAAGTTGGTTCTGCTTAAAAGCACTGTTTGTGACCCATTTAGCGAGTTCTCCGCATGAAGTATCTGCACATCGTGGATGAAAATCTTTGCCGTTAGATGTTGGGAAATAGTCACAGGAAGTCTGGCTTAAGTGTTTTCTTGGTCTGTTGGAGAGCTGGCCAGCATAATATGGAATCATTTCCAACCCATGACCTAAACGATTACTGTCAGTGATCTAGACATAATGTCACTAATCTGACTCTCTTACACACTAATTCATCAGCAGACACAACACTTTTGGATGGATCGGTGAATACTTTGAGATTAAATGATTAAATTAGGAAAGTAAAGCTGCTTTTAAATAATCTCACTTGTTAACATGCTGATGTAAGTTTTAACATTTAAGAGTAATGTAGCCTAACATTTGACGTTTTCATAGACTCAAATATAGAAGGAGTCACAAAATTGGATCAAGCCTTAAGATCCAACTGCTCTTGAATCAGATCGCTACCCAGTGAAGCTTAATATTACATGAGCAGATGATAAATGAATGATTCCCCCTCCTGCTCCACCCCCATTATATTTTACACCACTCAAACATTAGCATTGGTAACATAGTGAACATACTGTCTGACGACTCTCACGCACACACACAGACACAGAATACACGCACTGCTAAACTAAATCATGAGGTTGTGATGTACTGTCCCTGGACTTTGGCCAGCAGTATGCTGAAATAGCAGTGTGCTGTGTTGTGGCTTGAGCTGGATCGAGGCCTCTCTTACACCACCCTGACAGCACACACAAATAGGCATAGGAGAGTACATGGGGCGAGGTGCCAATGCTCCTCTGATATCATGCCCCAAAATACTTCCCCACCACACCCCCTAGCTGTAATTTTTACGTACCATGCGTTTTAAGCTCTGCTGCACTTGCTTGATTCCTATTTGGAACCCTCTGACCTCTCAAGTTTTTACTTCCACGCTCAGATCACAATGTCATTCGGCTGCAAATACATGTCCTCACCTGATTGGCTAAACGGATAAACACGGGATCTTGTTTGATAAACAAACTCAGATTGAGAGTCAGTGACCTCCAAGTAAAATCACACCAAATGACGTACAGTACCAGCTTCTCAGAAAGGCTTACACAGCGGCGTCTGGACACTTTAAAATTGTGCAGTGCTGAGAAGAAATTCGTTGATGCTCATAAATCCTTTTATTTATTTATTTTTTTGGATAAATAGTGGACTAGTTTTGGCCTGTCGGCAGCAGCTTGGAAAGGCGCTGACAGTTTGTCTGTTGCTTTACTACTACGATTCTTGGAGGGTTTCAGCATTCGCTGAGTACTAAATACAGATAATTTTTCCTTTTCTCTTCATTCTGCTTGTGGTATGTTTAGTCTGGAGAAGAAGCACAAAGACTTTGGGGTTTTTTTTCTTCATTTTCTTTCTCTCTCTAACTCTCTGGGTTGTTGGCCGGCTCCAAACAAGGTGCTGAATTTCATAAATGATGACCGTTGCATCTAGTCTGAAAATCTTTCTGCATATTCACAATCAAATTTATGTTTTTCACTGTGTGTTCTGGGCAGAAAGCACTTAGAAAGCATACTTAGCCATCTCACAATACATCATGTAGTTACATTCATATATGTATGAACACATCCACACACACCTCATCAAAAAAAAAAAAGTAATATGGAATACAGTAGATTGAAATGAACATATGAACAAGAAGGGAAGGAAGGCAAACGAAAGTTTAAAACAGTCAGGGATGTGACTAGCATGTCTGTGTTACTGTCTCACGTCATTTGTCTGCTGTAACCCAGTTTAGAAACTTGGCTCAGGTTTGTCGCGTGCGTCGCTAAAAGGCTTCATCTTTCCAAATGCTCCACTCACTAACAAGTGCCACCGCATTTTGGCCCAGGGCTCTTGGATTCCTGTAAAACGTCTCGTTATGCAACCTTTAAGAGGTGTCACCTTATCTGAACCCAGTGAACCTTGCACTGAGACGGTCAGCCCTGGGGGGCTAGAGAGAGAAACACTCTGTTCTGGGCGTTTGTGCCTACTGACATCTACCCGAGTTTATGCCAAGTCATGTTTGGAGCGTCCCGTGCTGGTGCTGGCGGAAGAGCAGCCGCTGCCAGGATATAAGAAAGGAAGAAGTGGGTGGAAGAGGAGAAGGTCAGGCATTCTGGAAAAAACAGCCTTCCAGTCTCAGTGCAGGGCTCGATCATGTCGTCCCAATGGGAGCTTCATATTTGAGGCACAGATTTTCTCCGCTGATGTCATCCAGTTTCCCAAACTCACCAATATTCGTAGGACATGTAATCGCAGACGACAGCCATGGCTTAGTACAATAATCAGTGAGAAGAAAAATGAAGAAAAATGTCAGGTTAGGATTTTTATTAAAATTTTGATGCTGGCTCAAAATCACTGAGTTTGCTGTGTTTTGCAGTAACTAAAACAGACAAAAATCTATTTCCGGAGCTGATTCTGATTCTTCCTATTTTCTTCTCCACTGATGTTCACATATTTAGATGCTTATGGCTTAAATATAACATATAGAAATATAAGTACATATAATTTAAATATAATGCCTTTCATGTTTAGCCCGCTGTCCTGAATATAAATATTTAATACATTTATCTCAGTTTAATGTTACACATTTGGCTCAGTGGCATAATTTGTACCGGTCTTAAATCTTTTTTACATCAGCACTACATAACCTGGTATTAATAAGCACAACAAATACACATACATTTACTGCTTGACAAGCGTATAATACTTAAGACTCCAGATTCTTCTCCAGCTTTGAATGCTTGACTGGTCAGAGGACACACAGACGTGTATAACAGATACTCCACATAAACAGATTTTAAAAACGTGTATTTGTTGGTATGGTGATGATTGGTGATGGTGAGGAAGAAATCTCACCACATTGTACTGATGTTTTGGAATGAGTCTCCAGTTTCAGCGCTTTGTACCAGTCAGAGGTAAGGCTGTAACTTGAAGAAAGTCATCAGGACAGAGGGCTTTGCAGTTTCTCTGTAAAGTGACAAGCTGCTTCTTTTTCTGCCTTATTAACTTGTTTCTTGGGTGTTCCACAACATTAAACGTATCGATAAAATAATAAAAAGTATTAGTATTTCTAGGTGGTAACATACCCTTTACACAACACTGGCCATCCAAAAGATCTGTGAAATGACCGTAGTAAGAAATGATTTCAATTCAACACGATGCCCTTCACTTGAATGCTGGAAGCAAGCTTTAGTTTGTTTTCAAAGAGGTTCAGGTGACTGGCGGAGGTGGTGGAGAATGCGCTATCATGAAAGTGAAGTGTGACGTACTGAAGGACGGGAAAAATCGATTCTTGGCTTGTAAGCCAACACTGATGATTGGTGGCCATGTGCTGCCTCAAATATTTGCACTAGCCGAGTGACGTCTGTGTCGTATAGAAGTAACAGGAAGAGCAGACACAGGGTCATCTGTGCACGGAGCAAAGACATCTGGCTAGGTGTGTTTGTGTAGAGAAACAGTGCTGCGTGCAGTCACGTGTAATCTTCTGAACACACCGATGCTAAATGTTCAAAACAAACTGACAACTTAATGAGGCACTACTCACATTGGTTTAATCTTTTGCCTACTTTTAATAGAAATTTGCATGAAAGGTGTACTCTAAGTCTAGTCATCAAACTCATGTATAGCACTTCATGTGCTTTTTCTGATGAAAAAAAAAAACTGAACTATAGTCAGCCCTCTTAATGCACTAAGAGGCTGAGAAAGGCTTCAGCAGCAAAGGACATGATGACTCACCTCTTACTGCACGGAAATGGCTCACTGAATATCTTCCATTTACAATCAGTGCCATTCACTTGGTTATTAAATTCCAAAAAGTGCTGGAAATTTGGGGCTATTAGAGATGATTTTGAGTCTGTTAATTGCTACGGCTGTGCTCTTCTGCAGGCATACCTGCATCTGCACCTAAAGACCAGGAGCCAGGTGTTTGATATGTGAATTACGTTAATGTTCATTTATGAAAAAGAGCTGAGTGTTCTTATAATAGCCCAGGGCAATCTATATACCAAGCATAGAGCGTTTATAATAAACTTTTATGTCTGATGGTGATGTCATTCTACCGGAACAAATAAATTCATGACATTTCCATATATGCGTAGAGCTGCATGATTCTTGATGAAATACAAATCCCAGTTTTTTGAACTTAGAACTGCATTGACAATTTGCACCCATGATTCTCTGACCAGTTTTGTAAGGAACAATATGCATATAGCATTTTATTAATGCTTCCATTAGTTTAGCAGACTGTGGGAACTGCAGTTTCCTAGAGCAGTGGCTCCCTACCTGGGGTCCGTGCCACCCTGAGGGGGCGCCAGGGTTCACAGGAGGGTCGCGGGAGCTGATATGACTTGAGCTCAAGTAAAGATGCATAAAATGTTCCACGAATAGTTTTATAGGAAAAACATTTTTGTATGTTTTTAAAAAATCATGTGCTTACAAAAAGGCAGTAAAAAAACAATGATCTCTTACGATTCTCTTTTACACATCTGTCCGTGCAAGTACATAACAGTGTTCTAACGTCCGTGTTTAACATTTCTTTCATAATGTTCAGTATTCTGTACATATAATAACCTGAAAATAGAGAGAAGAAAATGTTCTGTGCATTTATGTCAAAATGGCATTAAAACTTGAAATTATTTATTAACTATATACTGTATATGTGTACATGTGTGAGTAGCATTGATATATATATATATATATATATATATATATATATATATACATACATACATACACACACACACACACACACACACACACACACACACATGAGGGTTGCAGGGGCTCAGATTGTTATATATATGTCAGCTATGTCCTAGAGGATGTATGTGAATGAGAGCTTGCCTGATTTTGAAATTTTGTATTACTGATTTATTGGAACCTTTGTATTACAATAAAATCCTAAACAAAAATAACTGCTATTTAGTATATATCTTTAATCATTTTAGGGTGTCCTCCCAAATTTAAAAAGAAACCATGAATATTAACGGCTGGGTAAATAAATAGCCATTGTTTCTGTTCTTCTGTAAGAGCACCTCAGAACCAGGTGTAGGTGAAAATCAGTCTTGATAAATGCACTTTATGCATAATGCATTACTAGCTTTTGAGGTTGTTTTTTTTTTGAGCAAGCAGGCTTGTGCAGCCAGAACGTTTTAAAATTCACTCGCAGTTTTTCAACGTTGTTTCTCCCTTTTTGTTCTGTAGACTCTCTGAGCTTCAGGTGCATGGACGAGGTCATGTGAGACAATGCCTATGGTTATTAGTTACAGTGAATAAGGAGGAATAGTGGCATTCTTTTATACCATTTTATGCAATGGTTGCAAAAGTGCAAAATTATGCAGAATCAATTGTTCTTGAGTTGAAATGCATTGAGAAATGAATGACGATCATGATTGAAACAAAATTTTTTTGTGCAGCCCAACAAATACCTTTTTATTGTACTCTCTACATAGAGCACAGGCTTGTGTCTCATGCTAGTAGAGGAGATCACAGCCGGCATGGCCACAAGGGTTTCTCCCTGGGAGGTTTGACATTAAAGCAGTGTGAGTTACTTTATAAAAGTATCAGTTTACACTCTGGACTTGAGTTCAACTGGACCTGTTTCAGAATTCCTCTCCACTCCACGAGTCAACAATTTAAGCCCAATGAATTAGGGAAAGTGCCTGTGGTACTCGCAATGTCTCTCTCGATGTGTCTTTCTCTCTATTACTGAAAAGGATGCACACTTTTATCTGAAGAACAGATCAAGTTAAAATGCCTGTGCCCTCCTACTCAGCATCTTTTCTCCACTTCCGCTTAATAGACTTGACAAAAGAAGCTGTAAAGTTGCTTACAAGCTCAACAGGGCATTTAAGAAGAAGCAGTGTTGTGATGCCTTTCCCCCCCCACACACACACTCTCACCTAGACTGACCATATTTACACTCTCACTCATAATCACACGCACACTCACACACACGCCTGCAGGACAGTAAGAGAGTAGATCTATGCAGGCACTGGAGTTGTGTCTAACTTTTAGATACAATACCATACGCAAACGAAAATGAAGACTTATAACAAGAAAGGATAATATAAGTGCTAACTGTAAAAGTTTATGGTATCAGAAAGAAAACATAACAGCCACCAATCGACCTATTCAGTCAGTGAGATTAAATGACTTTTACAACCCTGGAGGAATAACAGACGTCATGAATACTGTTCCACCAAATTCCTTTTCAAAAACTGGATCAAAACACTGTCTGCATTATTACGTAGCGTGTGTCATAAGTAAGCAGCGTCTTTTCGTGACGGAGAGCACTCTCTGAGTGACTCATATACACATTTAGGCAGGTCAGAGAGCACTAAGCTTGCAAAATCGCACTCACAAAAGCACAAAGCCTGAAGAATGCTGGGACAATGAACTCAAATCAGTGGGTGGAACCGAGGTTTGCCTGCATGTGTAGTCTTTCATGCAAACATACCTGGCATGCATCGTGACGCATAAGCCGTTGGTTATTAATAGTGTGTGGTGCGACAAGGTACTACACCTAACAACGTAACTTTGGCTCCTGTCTCACAAGGTGGTTTCCATGGATTTCCACAGGAATGTTTTTTGTTTCTCTGGTTGTCAGGTGGCTTCAGGTGTACGAGGAGCATGACAAAGCCTGAGGGTGTCTGTGCCATCTAAAGAAGCTGTAGTGTCGCAACTGACATCAGAACACTATGCCACCTGGGGTTAAACTGTGGTGGCCCCGAGGGCCTGGAGCTCTCCCACTCTTTGTTAATGTGAGTGCTGAATCTATGTCTACCATTATAAATGGTAATGGTACTGTTCACACATTTTTAGCATGCATGAAAGAAGAGAAAACTCCTAAAACCCCAATGCCAGTAGTATGCGCGCACACACACACACACACACACACACACACACACACACACACACACACACACACAGCACTTAGTAACACAGCACAGCTGTAGACTATATGCATCCAGAGCCAGGAATCCTCCTCGTCAGCAGACACTTCATGCCTAACTTTACTCGGGACCTGTCATATGACTGGCAGTGAGACACTGGCAGCACTGGACCTGTTGTGTGCACTCTAACTCCCCATGTGGGAGACATAATGAGACGCCAAAAATCCCTCATTCAAACCAGTGACTAGGAACTGACAATCCAATGCTTAAAAACTCACGGCCATGCAATAAGCTGCGCTGCTTAGTGTTGTTCCCTGATTGCACGTGTAGTGTAACTCTGTGCACGGCATAAATACCTTCCAGCCGGCGGAGCTGTTGCTGTCGCCCTTGTCCTTGAAGTAAGGCACGCTCTTCACCATCCAGTCGTAGATCTGCGAGAGAGTGAGGCGCTTCTCGGGCGAGCTCTCGATGGCCTTGGTGATCAGGTCAGCGTATGACATGTTGCCCCAGGCGTTGCGCCGTGCCGAGCCGCTCTTCCTCTGCGCCGCCGCGGCTGTGGAAGAGGAGGAAAGTAACGGCACCTGTTGCTGCTGCTGCTGCTGCTGCGGGGGGAGCGGAGCGCCGGAGATCTGCGGCCGCTGCTGCTGCTGCTGCTGCCGGTGCCCGCAGTTTTCTTGGCACTGGAAATCTGGGCACAAGACAAGCGGCTTGTTGTCAGCATAGTCCTCGGATTCTTCAAGCAGGCTGAGGCTCGTGAGGAAGTCCGCAGTGCCGCTCGGCTCGTGTTTGACAGACGGGGCCGGCGAGGACGTGCTCGAGTCGGCGGGGTTGGTGAACTCGGGCCGGGGCAGCGGCCAAGTGCATGATCGGGGCCGCGACAGAGGCTCAAAGTCCGGGTCGATGTCGACCAGCTGCTGCTGCTGCTGTTGTTGCTGTTGGGCCGCTTCCGCCATGGTACCGACAAACGCCCAACGTCACATAGAGTTGGCGGCGCGCGAGTGACTCAGGCGCGACGGCGGCACAAGAGCGCGGCTTAAAACAGGAAAAACGGCAGCGAAGAAGAGAAAAAAAAAGTTTCGTGAGAAGTAAACACTCCTATCCTACATTTGTAACGCGTTGAAACCGTACGTTAAACCGAGTTCAAGCGCGAGGACTCAGAGAGCGCCTGACATCTGAAGGCTTTGTTATGAAGTTGTGATCAAAGTTTCAGCCAAGCTAGTATTCCGCTCGTGCGTGCTCCTGTCACTGTGTTTGCGTGCGCGTGTGTGCGTGTGTGTGTATGTGTGTGTGTGTATGAAAGAGACTGAGGGCGAGCACTGGTCTGGAAGCGGCGGTACTGGAACTCATCTATCATTGGTCAGCAGATACCGCCCACGCTTGATTGACAGCCGGCAGCAGCCAATCACAGGAGCGCTTTGAAAGCGAAACAGCGCAAAAACAGTGATTTTCTCCACCCAGCGCTAGTAAACACATTTCATTACAGGCTCTGAAGGAAAAGTGTTGTGCTTCAGGTCACAATGTGCCGCCTTCAAGTGCACGTGGATCCTTCAAGTAGCTTTAATAAACATTATGAAGTGTTATTACGGCGTCGTGTGTCTGTCACTGTGATAAACTTAAGTGCTTGTCCTGGCTAGCTAGGAACAGGTCTAAGCCACATAGTTTTATAAATATTTTATATATGTATGCACCTCCAGGGTTGAGGGTACGAATCCTGCCTCCACCCTGTGTGCATTGAGTTTGCATGTACTCCCCATGCCTCAGGGGTTTCCTCTGGGTGCTCCGGTTTCCTCCCCCCAGTCCAAAGACATGTGTTGTAGGCTGATTGGCATTTCCAAAATTGTCTGTAGTGAGTGAATGGGTGTGTGAGTGTGATTGTGATTGTGCCCTGCCATGGGTTGGCACCCTGTCCAGGGTGTCCCCCGCCATGTCCCCCGAGTCCCCTGGGATATGCTCCAGACTCCCCGTGACCCTGTGTAGGATAAGCTATGTGTAGGATGTCTACATACAGCCTATGGTCTAGTTTTTAGTTGAGCTTTGATACTTTATCTATGAAAACATTGGACATGCATTAATTGGGTAAAATATTCTATGGGAAATAGGCCTACTTTTTTTTCTTTAATTGTCCTGAAGAACAGAGCTGTCTGCTTAACTGTCAGTTTAACATCAATTACTGTAGATAAATATTTACATCAGTTAACATCATTCACTATTGCAAAACATGAGGGAAAAATCAACAGATTTGGTCATATAGAAATTAGGACCTTGTAATGAAATGGTGATATAAGATCAAGAAAATAAATAATAGCAACTCTAATAGCAGCTCATTAAAACAAACAAATAAACAAACAAACAAACAAACAAAACTGCCCTCCAACTACTAGGCCTACTCTACTGAGCTTGTCTTAAGTCAAACATGAAATGTCAGTAGTGCTGCAGTACTGTGGAGTAGTACAGCTGTGTAGTCTACAGACTGTTCAGTGCCAGTGCTGGTGTTCAGTAGATAATGAGCTGTTTTATTTGTAGTCGACAGAAATGTGGCGCACGTGACCATACTGCCATCTTGCGGTCAATGTTTAAACTGCCAAGTCGTTTCACATGGGTGTCTCTTAAATAAACTGCAGCTTATTTTTTTTTTCAAGACACTCCTGTGGCTTGAAAAAAAAAGAACAAAAGGGCAAATATGAAGCTTTTCACGGTCTTAACAACAAATCATTGGTCAGAAAATGAGCAGAAATTAAACCAGTGCACGCTTGAGCGCTCCTGTGACACCATTTACACCATTTACACCATTTGCACGTTTACTTTTGTTACAATGAACTGTTTGTTTGGGGAAAAGCTAGAAACAGGGAAATTCACTTATACAGTCTTCTTGTATGCAAAGGTGAAATCATGATAATGATTAAAATGTTTGATGTAAAATTCAAACTAACACATGTCTGTCTGGCTGTGAATTTTCCAACAATATCTTCCGGTATGTTTTTTTTTTCTTTCTTAAAAGATTAGTCATTATTTGGTTATCTGCTACACCATCCAGGGCCTGATAACAAACTCATAACTGACCCAGGATTGACAGGGCATGGGGAGATCTACAGTATTTGTAGATATCATTTCCTGTCCAATGATTTGTTGTTAAGACCATTAAAAGCTTAAAGTTTTGCCATTTTGGGCTTCTCGACCCCCCCCCCCCCCCTTTTTTTTTTTGGTCCAGGAGTGTCATGTCACTAATGTTGCTGGTCTAACACCATAATGCTGTTTATATTAACACTCTTTGTGAATCAGATGTGTCAAAAAGAGAAGTAATTAAAATACACAAATAGGCACAATGAATAAACTACTTTATGCATGCACTTATATTGTATATATTTTTATTTATGCTGTATTTAATCCTTTTAAACCATTTATTTATTTATTTCATAAAGTAATTAATTTGTACATTTATATCTCATGTGTCATATCTCATGTATTTACTTGTTTCCTTCGTTGTTTATTTGTTCATTCACTTTTTGTACTTTATTTGACTTATTTATTCACTTTTAGTATTTATTTTGCTGTCATTTCTGTTCCATATGATGAATAATTGAGGCATATCAATCACAACCAGAGATGAGACCTGATCTAAAACAGAAGTTCTTCATTTTATTCACGAAGGACCAGGTTTTCATTCCAACTCACTGGATCTACACCTGATTCAATTTATTTAGTAAATATTCTTTAGTCTTCCAACTACTTGGCTGGAAATACAATCCTTATCTTACACCCTGAGAGCCAGATCCCCCTAGAGGCCTGTGGTGGTACTGCACGTGCGGCCATCAATATATCGGAGTTGTTTACGTTGCCGTGGAGACGCCACTGTCAATCATTAGGCAAGCTGTAACGCCCACACAAACCTTTGTAGTGTGCAACTCTGTTGCAATTAGATTGTAGTTAAGCATATATATTAATTTAACTACTCCAGTTTAACATTAAGTGACAATTGTATAGTATCACCATGGATTTCTGACGTCACCCTAAACTAATTTCTAATGAAATCTTTTCAGTGTGTACACTGGTCAAAGTTAGCACATTAGTTGCACTCTTTTAAGACATTATTTTAAGAGGGATGGGTGGCTTAGTGGTTAGCACACCTGCCTCGCACCTAGAGGGGTTGTGGGTTTGAATCCCGCCTCCGCCCCCCTGTGCGCGAAGCCCGCCCCCTGAGTCCTGGGGCCCAACCCCCAGTCCAACGACTTGTGTGGCAGGCTGACTTGGTATTTCCAAAATTGTTCAATTGATGGTTGGCACCCGGTCCAAGCCCAAGCTCCCTGAGATAGTGTCCCTGTGCAGGATAAGCAGCATGGAGGATGGTTGGATATAATGGGGCGTTGCAATTCAGCAGATTCTATTCATGTTGTTGTGTTTATTAATGAGGGTAAATGTGTAGTCTGTGTGAATAACATTAAATACTTTTTTTATAGAGGCGTACTTTAGAATTTTATTTTACCTGTTTTTTTTCTACAAGATTAGGCAAAGCCTGAGTTGGAGCAATCCCCAAAATCCCCAGTCAAAACGGAAATAACGCGACTGTTGCCACGTGACCCAAAGAAAGATGGAGCTGGAGCTCGGGCACCTTGCCTCTTTAGCTTAACTCTCATACAGACAACGAGCAGTCACGAAAACACAACGTGTCCCTGAAGATATGGATGAGAAAGCATGAACAAAAACATGAACATTATATTCAGAGCTCCGTTAGCTTGTCTTCCATCTTATCATCAGATCTTCGTTTATCCTTGCACATCACCGGATCACACTCGGTTCTGATCGAGATTAGACCTGGAAATCCGATTCTCACTTCACCTGGTCAAAAAAATGGCAACTCGGAGATCCTGCGATAAAGATCGTGTAGTGCATAGTCGGGTTTAGACGAACATAAATGCTTGTCGACGTGTTTCAGCGTGGTAGCACACACCCTTATTCACATACACACACACACATACACACACACACACAGACAGAGAGGTGAAAAGCTGCGGGACTCGGTGTACCTGATGCAATTCGGTACTACACATCGTCCTGAGACGCACACGCGGATTTATCTGTAGATGTGCAGTAAAGACCTGGGATATTAAAAGAAGATCCGGTAAGTGTGAAGTTGGTCGTCTTTGAAGGAACCCGGAAATGAAAATCGTCTTGCTTAACTTCGGAAAAAATGCCTAAGACACTTTATGCCCTTGAGTTATTTTTCATTGAACAAATGACAGATTCGGTCTTGCTTAAAGTCAGACAAATTTTTACACTGCTTTAGGAGTGTGTAGGTCCCATATGTCCACAATCCTTCAGCTGTTTTGATCTTAATGATCTTCAAGCATATGGACATTTCATGAAGGATTACTTACAGCTCACTATAACAGGGAGTTGTTGCAAGTTTGTCAGAGAAGTGAGCAGCACAGTAGAGTGACAGTGTGAGATACACACCTGTCTTTCACTCTTTTAGAGCTCTTCTAAACCTCTTCATTTTATAAACCAAGAAATCAAACTAAATATTTCAACTGAAATGTCTTTGGCTTGGTTTTACAGTAATGCCTGGTTTACTGTGGGGAAAAACCCCAGTGTTCAGTTATGTCTGTGAGAATGTGTTATATATTGGGTTATGTCCATATTGCTCACATTTCTGTAGAGATAAAGCAAGACAGGTCTAAAGGCAAAGAGTTTGTTCCCTGAACCAGTCTTGTTTTAAGTTCTAAACTAAACCTTATCTGATAAATACTCATACTCATTAGTATTGGTCAATAGGTTGAAAAAACGTTCATGTATTGGCTCATAAATGGTGAAGGTTTCATCATGCTTTATGACTAACATATTCCAGACTTCTTACACTGTTCATGAAGTATGGCTGTCTAGGCTGTGTATTGAAAGATCTGTGTGTTTTTGACAGGTTTTTGACACAAAGAAGATTACAAAACCATGGCACCAAATCCTGTCATTCAAGCCATCATTGATTTATCAGCCGGAGCCTGTGGTATGTAGACTACCATATTGTAATTTTAATACCACTACTAATATTATATATACAGTACTGCATAAAAGTCATGTAAAGATATGTTATAAAGTATAATGAGGAGTAAACAGTAATAAATTAAACAAAGTCAATATTTGGTGGGACAACCCTTTGCTTTAAAAAAATTGTAGTCTCGTATTATAATTTGTGCAGTTTTATAAGGAAATTAGCTGTAAGTTTTACTGAGCATCTTGCAGAACCAGCCAGAGTTCTTTTGGAGACTTTGTCTGTCACAATTGCTTATTATTTTTGCAGCCAAACCCAGCAGCCTTTTGTCTGAAAAGTGGTCTCTTACATAATATGCTGCTTTCTTTACTGACATACAAACATTTTTACGTAACATTTAATTGTGTGCTGGAAATATTTGGAAATCTAAAATGTTTTTGCTCTGACTCGATCATATAGAAGTCATAAATTAAAAAGCTATAACAGTAGGCATATATGCACAGTACTGCATGTATGCCTATATACAGTATATGGCATATAGGCAGTGGTGGCTTAGGGGTTAAGGCGTCTAGGCTCATTTTAAATCCATTGTCATGTGGCCAATGTCAGGCCCTTGAGCAAGGCCCTTAACCCTCTCTGCTCCAGGAGTGCCATTATGACCCTCTGCTTTGACCCTAGTTTACTAATAAACTGGAATGTGTGAACAATTGAATTTCACTGTACCAGTATATTCTTTCTTTTACTTTGTGAGTATAAAAATGAATATACATGTTACTTTCTCCTTCTTTTTGTTTCACACACACAACAGCTATTCCTTTAAATAAACCCATACATTTACTGTAACTTGTGGTAACATGAGCTGGCCTCTGCTGGACCCTCAATGACAACTAGCCAGATTCTTTATTTAAAGAGGAAAACCAACAGCTTATATTATTGTTGTCATGAGTTTCAGCTTGCGTTTATAACCGCCGGATGCTGTGATGAAACAGCAAAAAAAAAAAACTGCAAAAAAAATGCACAAAAAAATAACAGTGGAAGAGTAAATGCTTGCAGTTCGAAGTAATTAACAGTAGTGCAATTTTGTCAATAATCCGATCAGTGAATTTACATGTACATTCTGTTAAATCTAGGCTAGTTTAGCAAGATGGACTTGGTATGCATGTTTTTAATTTTCTTAATATACTGAGACCTCTCTCATGCAGGAGAAAGTACATTACTTTGGTCTAGTCACAAACAAAAGATGGCATTTTAGGGCCACTGTTTAAAAAAACAAACAAAAAAAATACAAGGTTTTGAGAATAAAGTCATATTGTTCAAGAAAAAGGTCATCATATATGATATTACAAGAATAAAGTCACAATATATTGAATGAAAAAGACATAATATTAAAAAAACAAAGTCGCAATACTTAGAGAAGAGAGTAACAGTGCTATGAAAGAGTATGTATATCGAAGCAATTAAATTAAAGAAATACTTTACAAATGAAGAATATACATAATGCTTTGGCACATCAGCACCAGATTAGTATTAGTATTAAAACTTTGAAATGACTTCAAGAAATTGTCTTTATTTAGAAGTGAAAACCACACAAACTTGTGGTTTGTGTCAGAAATTGTCTCAGAGAAATCGCAGGCAGTGGTCACCTTCAAGGCTATCAGNTAGGTGAGTGATAATCAGAATTGTCAGTGCCAAAAGTACTGGAACTCTGCTATTTGCCATCAAGCCCCCAGTGGCGAAGTCATATGGACAATGGTGAAGTACCATAAACTTAAGTTCATATGCCATAACACAGTGGAGACTTGATTGCTGTACTGACCAGTGCCTGTGATTTCTCCTTCAATAAAAGAAACAATAACTTCACCAAATCCACATTGTCCCTCATGTTAACACACAAACAATATATGTACCATTTTGTCCTAGTATTATGACTTTATTCCAGAAATATTGCACATTTTTCTCATAATATTATAACTTTTTATTCTCAAAATACTATGACTTTATTCTTGAAATAATGTGACGTTTTTCTCAGAATATTACTTTTTTTTCTCAAAATATTATAACTTTATTCTCTAAATATATATATTTTTTTATATAACAGTGGCCCTAAAAAATCGTCGTATAAACATGATCAGAATGAGAAATAAAAATTCAGATACATTTTTATGTTACATTTTTCAGTCATGTCTCTGGTGCTGCTCTTATCTCTTTTTGCTTAAGGTGGTATAGCATGTGTGCTGTGTGGCCAGCCGTTTGATACCGCCAAGGTGAAGATGCAGACGTTTCCCGAGATGTACCGTGGCTTTGTGCACTGCTTTGTATCCATCTCAAAGCAGGTGGGGTTACGTGGTCTCTATCATGGCACTACCCCAGCTCTGATGGCCAACATCGCTGAGAATGCCGTTCTCTTCATGAGCTACGGCTTCTGCCAGGATGTTGTGCGTTTTGTGGTCGGCCTGGACAGAGGAAAAGAGCTCAGGTCAGACATTTCCAACCTGTTTATCTTATCTTATTATCTCAATTTAAAAAAAAACACACATTGACACAACACACAGATGTGTAAGGCTAAAGGGTTGCTATAGAGCACCCACAGTATTGGAGAGTTTAGCATTCTGCTTCATTTAACATCCCTGATTCAGCTCAACAGCTAATTACCAAAGCTGTCACATGCAAGATTTAGTGTGTTTGAAGAGGGAGAAAACAAATCCATGCAGTTCTTTTGCCTTCAAGGCTGGAGTCTGATAGCCCGCCTATAAAGTTAAATGTTAGCTAACTAATATGTTAGTATAGTTTCTCAGTGTTGTGTTGCCCATCTAGTGATTGTTGGACTAATTTTGTTTGATCCTTTAAATAGTAAATGAGGATGGCATCTTTTGAGGGTTGGTCTATTTCACATATAACAGCAGGTAGAATTCAAAATATGCTACACATAACATCATATAAAATGATATAACTGGTGGTATTTAAGCATTTAATTGGACACACATTTAATATACAGTAGGAGCTCAGCAGTTTCTGAAATACTCAAACCAGACCATGTGGTATCAGCAACCATGATATGGTCAAAGTCACTGAGATCACATTTTTCCCCTCCTATTCTGATGTTTGATGTGAACATTAACTGAAGCTCTTGACCTGTATCTGCATGATTTTTTGCCTTGTGCTTCTGCTGCCACATGATTGGATAATTGCATGAATGAGCAGGTGTACATGTGTTCCTAATAAAGTGGTTGGTGTGTATACAATATATCCTACAGTATAGTATGTGTCATCCATTTATTTTCCCCAGTTTTGGTAAATGAGAGCATGGGGGGAAAATATACAAACTGGCATGTATATGCCCATAATGCCAGGAAATACTATGAAACAAGAATTCTTATTTCACACCGTTTCCTTCTTTATGGGCGAAGTCTTCACGAAATGTCCTCTTTTGACCCATATGCTTCTGTTCGCTATCTCAGTAAAACAGTTATTAAACTCAGAATGAGAAGTTGTAATTTTGAGAAAGCAACTTTTGTTATTTTAAGATTACAAATTAATGTATTTTACAAGAAAATAACATGGCATTAAAAATAACATTAAAATAACATGATTTTTTTTCTATTTTCTTCCTGCAGTGACAGAGAGCTTTTATGCAGGGGTGGGGTGTTGGGTAACCGTTTAAGGCTGTTACATTGGAGTCATTGCCATTACATTGTAGTCAATTTACAGTAAGCCAGGCCCTACAAATATATGATCATGTCGAAATCATGTCGAAACAAAATGGCCACTATATTAGATACAATCACCTCTATATACTCATTGGCTATTTTATTATAAATATACACACTTTATGCATTTTATAATGGAAAAAGTGGAATGTTTTATGTGTATGTAGGTACTGTGTAAGCCCATTTGCTTGGTATTGTGTGTGTGTCATTGGTAGAGTACCACTACATTTGCTACACTTGTGCAACACTGACTACCATGTGATGTCCATGTCAGTGTCACTGTTTTCCTTGGAATCCATCACCGATTAACTCACATCCTGTGTACAGTATATCAACAGATGGGCTACAGTCATTCGTTGCATGCTTATAAAGTGACCTGTATGGTAGGTGCATCTGATAAAATGGCCAGTGAGTGCATACAGGCTACAACCCAAGAGAAATAGCAGTTAGTTGCAATTTAAATTGAGATGCATTTATTCAGTTACAACCAGTAAATGTGAACTGACAAAAGAGTTCACCTTAACATTTAATACTGACATTCAGAAGTTAATTGTTAAGAGACATACAAGCTCGGGCAAGCATTTGTCGCTTATGAATTAGGGTACACTCCTATCTCTGTCCAATAAAATCTCTGCAACGTGTCAGCCATTGTGCTTTATGTCTTCCAGACTGGGCGTGGCAAGCTATGTTATGTCTGGTGGGCTAGTTGCAGCAGGAATCTGCACATGAACTATGGACAATTATTTACAATTACTATGTTTTTAAAACTTACATTGATGTTTAATGGTGTTTAGTCTGTTTTAAAGTGAAATATTTTCTTTACATTACATTTACACTGACATACAAGTGGCATCATTTTTAAAATGAAAACTATTTGACTAATAAAAAATATTATGTTAAAGAAATTAGAGGTTTATAGAGGTTACACTTCTTTTGAGTGTTTTTGATTTGACAAGATCTTATTTAATATTAACCAATTTGGAAGGATTTGAAAATTTAATCAGAAAATGTCCAGATAGCGTCTTAATAATGTGCATACAAAGACTTTGTGTAGGCCTTGACCTATAAATGTGGAGTACACAACCAGCTCAGATTTAAAAAAATATATATATATTTATAATAACTAAAATCTGCTCTTCAGCAAGATTTATTTTTTTCAGTTGTTATTCGGTTAATGAAAGGTTGTTAGCTTCTTAAAAGAGTTCGACCTAGAACTTTCCCTGATAGAAAAACACTGGGTTCTACATAAAAACTTTAAGTGTTTCTGTAGAGGGACAAAGAACCCTATAAGGACTATAGATTTAGACTTTTGCTTCTAAAAGTGTACTTGGGTCACACATTGACTTAGTTCAGTTATGATGCATATTGAAATTGCTGTACAAACCAGACTTGACTGGTCACTATTTTCAGTTGGTGTAAATATGTAACAAAATGTTAGCTGAGAATTTGTGATTATGATTATGTCTTGTCAGTTCTTGGCTTCATTAATGGAAGGTGTGTTGTGTTTTAGTGATGTTCAGAAGGCTTGCTCTGGCTCTGTGGCCTCCATCTTCTCCTCACTGGCTTTGTGTCCTACTGAACTAGTGAAGTGTCGTCTGCAGGCTATGCACGAAATGGAGGCATCAGGCAAGATCGCTGGTGGACAGAAGAGGTATGACTATAACTCTGTGTCAGATTAGTCAACTACAGGATTTACAGAAGCATTCAAACATGCTATTTTTTTGTATATTCACATATTGTAGTGTGGTTGCTCTCAGTTTATATTTATATACAGTATTCAAGATGCATTACTGTCTCCAAATGAATGAGTCTCATTCCCTCTCTTTCTTCCTCCTTCAGCACCGTGTGGTCTGTGGTTAGGCATGTGATGAAGACAAACGGTCCTCTGGGTTTTTATCAAGGCCTGTCCACTACTATAGTACGTGAGATTCCTGGCTATTTCTGCTTCTTTGGAGGCTATGAGCTGAGTCGTTCTGCTTTTGCCCACACTATGGGCAGGAACAAAGAGGACATAGGTAAACTGGCTGCAATCTGGCTGCAATTATTTGATGCTTTTCAGTGAAATACAAAACACAGCAATAGAGTTGAAATCATTGGTGACTTTGGGTTTGGTTGAAGTTTTCATTTTTCTTCAATTTTGATTTGACTTTGCTAAAAGGCTACATTTCCAGATTAAATAATATTCAAGTTTAAATAATCTGACAGCCTTTTTTCTAAAGTGACATTTTTCTAAAGTGATCTTTGGTTGATTCATCTGAGGGAGCCCCTATAGAGTCTATGTAGAACCCATTATTAGAGGGTTTCCCTCTCATAGATGCTTCCAAGTAGAACTGCTTTAGGAAGTAAAGAACCCTTAACTCCTCAAGAAGTCTTTGAGGATCTACACTGCCTGTCCAAAAAAAAATCACCATCTGGATTTAACTAAGCAAATAGGTAAGACCCTCCCATTGGATAATTACTGAATGGATGATTGTTTCAGCTGGCAACAAGTTATTAACCCTAATTGATGCAGTGAGTAGCTTCTGATTTCTTAAACACCCATGTCGGAAGACACACCCTTTGGTCATGGAAAATATGTCAGTCTGTTTCAGAACGGTCAAATTGTGAAAGAGTCGTTCAGGGAGCATAAATTTCACACATTGATTGGCCACCACAGAGTCCAGACCTTAACCCCATTGAGAATCTTTGGGATGTGCTGGAGAAGACTTTGCGCAGCTGTTCGACTCTGCCATCATCAATATAAGATCTTGCCGAAAAAATAATGCAACTCTGGATGGGAATAAATGTTGTGACATTGCAGAAGCTTATCGAAATAATGTCACAGCGAATGTGTGCCGTAATCAAAGCTAAAGGCGGTCCAACAAAATATTAGTGTGTGTGACTTTTTTTTTTGGACGGGCAGTGTATTTGAGTGCATAGGCAAGCAATGTGAGTTCTTCCTTGGACTACAAGATGTTAAAGTGATGGCACTTCCTAAAAAGCAGCTGTTTAGTAATGTGCACATCTGTTTGGCAGGCATCATACCGCTGATGTTTAGCGGTGGGTTTGGAGGGGCCCTTCTCTGGTTAGTTGTCTATCCAATCGACTGTGTGAAATCCCGCATTCAAGTTCTGTCCCTGGCTGGGAAACAGGAAGGGTTTATAAAGACATTCCTTGGCATTGTACGCAATGAAGGTAAGTGTTTAGTTCTTTTTGTCATTGGAGATATATTTTTCCCAGAGGTTTAGTATTTTATGTAATTTTGTAGATGAGAGATTTACATATTTCGGTGAATATACAGTATATTCCAAAAGTAGCTTGGTGATTTAAATATTTAAAGTGATATTTTAGTGAACCTCATGGGAAGGCAGTGTTGAGTGCAAATTCCTAAACTGGAATTTGAGCCTTTGCATATTAATTTTTAATATTTAAATCTTTTACAATTGTTTTAAAGTGGCAGTGGTGGCTGAAGGGTTAAGGATCTGGGTTACTGATCAGAAGGTCAGGGGTTCAAGCCCCAACACTGTCAAGCTGCTGCTTTTGGGCACTTGTGTATGGCCCTTAACCACATCTGCTCCAGGGGTACCATATCATGGATGACCCTGTGCTCTGACCCCAGCTTCCTAGCAAGCAAACTGCTTTTCGTTGGCTCTGTACTCGTAGTCAATGACAGTAAAGATGAATCTAATCTAATCTAATCTAAAAGCAGAAATGTGACTAAACACTCGTGATTTTTTTTTCTTTTCCAGGAGTGCGTCCTCTGTACTCAGGTCTAACCCCAACTATGATCCGGACATTCCCTGCTAACGGTGCGCTCTTTCTGGCCTACGAACTTAGCCGCAAGATGATGATGAAACAGTTTGATGTGTGACACAAGGGTCCATAATTCATTTTTAAACATTCTCTGCTGTCCACACATTAGAGGTGCTTTTATAATTTAAAATATTATTCCAAATACCTTGAATGCTGCCTATTTTTTTTTTTTAATTTATTTATTTTATTTAGGTGTGAACAGTAGTCTCATGGGTTTATAACCTCCACATTATCTGATGTGTGTGACCTTTTATCTGCCAGGTCATTAAATCTTCAAATAAGAAAATATTTTCCTATTTTTTTTTCCATAGGGTATTTTACCATGTAACTTTAATTTGCATTCTGAACTGTGTGAAAAACTGGATGCCTTTTCTTTATTTTCATAGCTGTCTTTACACTGTGTGTTCATATAAACAATACACTTTTAAGAATACATTTTGAAGACAGTATTTTTGTAGTGTATGACCATATTATATCTAAAATAGAAGTGCAAATGTAAAACGTACATGCCATTTATTGTTTTAATTGATTTTAAAGTAATTGGCTGACAAATTATAACCAGTTCTGTGACTAAAGCGGAGGTTTCTGTTATAATTACAATACATTTCCATGTACTTAAATGTTTAGCTCAAAGTACTGTCATTATGTTAGCCAGTTAGACTACTGGGCACACAGCAAGACTTATTCAAACACAATGAATGCATTTTAAAACCATCTTTTCAGTCGCAGTGAACCCAATAAGAAGTAATATTTTTGTATTATAGACTTTTCCAGGAAACTTGTCCAAAACTGTTCTGTACCATTTTGGCAGTTTGCAGATCAAATAAATATGAGTTCACTAATTAAAATGTCTTAAGTTTTTAAGTTTGTGAACATCAATACAAGAGAATATAAATCATAAATATTTATCTTGTAAACTGCTGTGCATTTATTTATTTATTTATTTATTTATTTATTTAGTGGGGAAGGGGGCCACTTTTGAACTGTAACCACAAGTTGATTGTCTTTTTTTTTTGGTTTCTTCAGAGGTCATATATTAAACGGCTAGAATACATTAATAGTCTACAATTAGTTACATCATATCTGTATAAAACACTAATGCCCATATTCAAATAAAAAAAGCATATGCATAAGGCCAGCTTTACCCAAATGCACATTCCATATTTTAAATCATCATTTAAACATACCATAAAAAGTAATATCTTTATAGTAAGCTCCTCATGTAAGTAAATCTGATTGGATTTTGAAGTACTACTACTACTACCACTACTAATAATAATATTAATAAAAATACAAAATGCACAAAGTTCACAATCTCAGTGCTTTAAATTAGTGAAATCAAAGTGTAAGAATGACTATAGATCATGAGTACATTTAGTAAGCTAAAAGTCCCATGAACTGGATTTAAAATCACCAACGGAGCTGGTGTTTGTCATGTTCTCTGTGATGTACAGTAAGTGATCCTCCAGTTTAACAGCAGGTCTGCCTCAGCTATGTAAAGTACTGGGGAGGGGCTACACTGCTTCAGAGGATTTGACCAGTTTTACCAGTGTTTCTTAAATATTACTTAGATTTTAAATCAGCATCTACATATTTAGTTAAAGCTCCTTAAATGTAGCTTAACTTAGATTTCACATTATAGCCATCAACCTTTATGGTGAAATGTCCAACCTTATTGAATACCAAACATCCATGTTTGTTGTTTTAAAAGAATTTAGGAGAAGGAAGTTTCTATTCATTCAAGCCAACAGAAAAGAGCTTTTGTCGACTAGGTTGCAAATGAGGAGTGACACCATGATGTGTGTTGATGGAACAACAAAGAGTTCACTTCCTGGGAGCACCATAGAGGCAGATCCTGGAGAACCGGTCCAGAAGCCAAAATACTGCACGCACCTGTTAATTATATAATGACAGGCAGGGCTGTTTCTCAACCTTTGAGGGTCCTAAGTGATATCCTGCATTCTTAGGGGCCCCTGGTGGCCCCGTCTGGATGCGGACACAGCAGAATATTTCAGCGGACCAAACCGAGCACTTGAATAAATGCTGTAACTGAATGTAGGGGGAAAAATTGGCTATAGTTCAGTGATCCCATGAACAAGCTCATCTTTTTTCCACATTTGTTCCAATCACATGCACTGTACATCCACTGTAAATGTAGATTTTTTTTTCTTCCACTAACCCTATCTAGTCTGAATAGTGCAGTGACAATGTGGCTTGTCCAAAAAAACAAAACAAAAAAAAAAAAAACAAAGTTGATGACAAAAATATCTGACAACATTTAAATGATGTCAGAAGTATGCATTTATACTCCCCACTTCAACTTCAGAACTATGTCTTATCTCTTCTGGCACTAGTCATTGTTAGAGCCATCTTAATTTTCTTTGAATTGTCTGTTTGAATTAGAGCAGAATATTTGTCTGGTTATTGAGATGGTGAAATTTCTATTTCCCTTGTCATTTCTTTGAGCTGAATACCTCCCTCTAAAGGTGCAATGGCCAGTGACGTGGATCTGTTGTGGACATCCCAGGACGAATTTCCCTAAATCATCAGTCAGATCCTACGGACAGTCAAAAAACACAAACAGTTTTTCAACCACATGGTGGTAGCTTACCTTGTTCATTTTATTCCTTTCTTCCTTTTTGTCAAACTCTTCGATGGAAATAAATGGAGCATACTTACCTAAGCGTGTTGACTGGATACCGGCTGACTGGATGTCATTATTCATTAGTCCAAAGTGCTCATGTGAAGCTCCACTACAAACCCAAACAATTACTATGAACTTAAATTTCAGTATGAAATGGCCAGCAGAGTGCCAGTCCATTCTCTTACAGTGAAAGAGTGTGCAAATGAATGCTCATTATGAATAGCCAGGGTTTACCAAAACATAAGAAACAGAAATGGTAAAAGAATGTATGGGGACGTTGTCAACGTCAAAGACAAACTAAAAACAAATCACACTCTCAGCTACCACAGTTACTAATATTAACTTCTAATATTTTTAATATTAATAGTATTTTTTAAATGAAAAATAACCCTACAATGCTGTTTTGTTTATATTGTTATATGGGGCAGTAAGTGCACCGCATTTATTATTTTTTTAATGAGGACTTTATAATGGTTAGCATTGAACTTACCGACTATAGTTAACACCGTAGATGGGGTAGACGTGATACCTACTCGGTGATAACAAATTCTAACAAATTCGTCCAATTGCATACTCACTGCCCCATTTAGCTCTACAGAGAGGTAATAATGGCCCATGCTCAGGGGAGGAGATACGGACAGGACAGCTGCTAGGCTTGTGCAATATTGATTGTTTCCTGTTTGCGCTTTTCCATTTTAAAATATCATGATAAACTATTTAATCATCCAGAAAAGTTATCCTAAAAAAACAACAACAAACAGGAAAATGAGCATTTCCACCATTTCTGGTGTAAGGAGAGAATGGGAGGCAGAATGATATTACCAGCTGTGCAGTCAGGAATTGTGGCAATCACAAAAAAACTCAGCTGGATGGTGATTCTGCAGTAATGCATAGTAAACAGTTAAGAAAAACACATTTCACAATATCACATTTCAATATAATCATTACAAAAAATCAGTTGTGTCATGCCTGACATTTTCTTTGTTGATGCAGGAGAGAGCAGCAGAGTACCAGTCACAATCTTTTTCTAATTATCCTCACCATTCACATTATTGTAAAGTGTTAAATTTGACACTTCATTGTTGTATATTTAATCTTTTTTTGCTCAAAATCTCCATTTTTTTTTTTTTTTTTTACATTTGGCAGGTTTGGTAATATAATTGGTGGTCAACATCACTGGATATCTTGGCAACATAATATATTGTAGGGATGATAATATCATTATATCTCACAAGCCTATTGGCTGCCAAGATCTTGTTTTATAGCAAATAATCAGAATTAAATCTAATTACATGTAAGTGTAGCCAGTGTGTCTATGATGTACAGAACCATTTCTATTGCATAGATTAGATAAGAGAATGGGGGATTATTGAGTGGATAATATCCATACATCAGGACTGTGTGTGCACCACAGTGACCTTGTTTTCCATGCGAAGGCTGAGGAAAAAAAGTTAAATGTGTCTCCCTTTTCGAATGCTTGAATTTATGGGCTAGTTTCAAGTCTTTTGAGATGTTTGCGAGATGTAGTTAGGTTGGAAATTTTGCTGAAACCTGGCAACCCTGGTTACTGACATTACCTTGAACAGAGTTGAACAAAGGTACTTTTAAAGTTGAGAGGTAGATTGTTTCCCCTCCAAATTACATTATTAAACTTTGGGAAAACAGCATTGTGTCAAATGATACGGTTTGTCAATAAATCTCTGGAAATTAATGAAAGATTTACCTATTGATCGGTCAAACGACAACCGATGTCCCGTTATGCTTTTTTAAATTATTATTACAGTTGATTATTACTACTAACAGAATATCAAAGTAATAAGAACTGAAAGTGTATGTAGTGTTATGACCATGAGATGTGGATTTTTACAGAAATTATTATTATTATTATTATTATTATTATTATTATTACGATTAGTAGTAGTATTGAAAAATCATTCTTGCCTATGGTTTGTATAAGCATTAATGCTAAAATAAGGTAATAACAACCAGAAATGTGAAATACAATTAGTGAGTCAGATTCATGGTCAAAGTTAATTTAAAACAAACAAACAAACAAAAAAAAACTTTAGACCCTTTAGCAAATCTGTTACACATGAAACTAAGCAACTCAGCCAGAAAGCAGAACTGCACTAGCCGTACTGTGGTTGGAAATCGAAGAAAAGCAGAGAATATCTTTGTTTGGATAATATCTTTATTTCTTATCTAAGTTTTGTATTATTATGCAATTGTTTAGTTAATTTAAGTTAAAGTTAATTAAATGATAGACTAACTTAAAACGTAACGTCTATTATCCTCTTGAAGCCGACAAAAGTCACCCCATCTAGTAAACAGAGATTTGAATGATAACGTTGTTGTTTTGTCTCTAAACTGGACAAAAAATCCTTTACAGAATTAAGACCTGAAGTCCTGCCATATTTTATAAAACCCCAGTGAGATTAAGCAGAGGTAATAAACAAAAAACAAAGTTGACATGTCTCAACAGAGCTGATTTTTCTGTTCTGTTTTCTGTTACTTCCTTTCTCTTTTGTCCATTGACCTTCTCCCCTTTTGTATTCATTCTTCCACACCAGACATCCTCCTGCCCTGCTCATTGGCTGGTGAATATGCTATTTCCATTCATGAACACGGATTCTTACCACGTCTTTGTAAAATTGTCTTACCGGACTTTTGTTCAACTAGTGCCTTTATGTAGATGTCAAGTCGTGTGACAATACTGAGACCTTGAACACAGTTCTAACAGTTGGCCGTGTATGAACATAGATTTCACAGAAGGCACATAACTTCATTTTATTAATCGCATTGCTTTTTTCCCCAGTGGTTATGAAACATTTTTCATATTCCGTGGATTGCATAACTCAATAAAATTTGACATAAGCAATGAGTATCATTCATGTAATATTGGCACAAAGACAGACATTCAGTGCACAATCATGTGGTGATCACTATTGTTGTTTAAGTCATCCCTTATTTATCTTGAAAGCTTTGCAGAGAGCAGTATACAATAAGTAGCCTCTATTTTGTCCTTTATATAATGGGCTAAAACATTTTAGATCCACCCAGTGTCACAGCCTGCTTGAGTGTCTGTGTGCGAGTCACGTGACGCACTGGTAGCTAAGATATAAGCCCCACCCTTTTCATGTCAGCATTAAAAGCCCCCAGAGTGACGTATCCTCTTACACACAATGCCAACAGCTCCCAACAAAACAGAATGACTTCTCTGGATACGATGAACAAAAACAAGATCAACAGGGAAACAATGGACAGAAAATCTGACAGCGTAATATCTATTATAAAAGGTATTATATATATAAATGTGTATCTATATGAAAATTATTAATCTGAGGCTACAAGGAATTGAGGTCTCAGTGTTTTTTTCCAGTAACTCATTAATAATAGAGAGGGAGAACTTTAGTCTAACTTTATAATGGACATTAATCCTAAACAAAAAGAGGAGTAACCTTTTCTGCTGTGTGAGGTCTGTGAAACTTGCATGGTCATGCTTGGTAAATAGAATTACTAATGCCTAGTCCAGTATTTTCTGTAGAGAAAGACTATGGGGAATCTTAAGATTTTACTGATTGCAGCATGTACTGTGTATTTATTAAGAAAATAGTAGATTACAGGACATTCCTATAAGGCAAAAAACTGTGATAGTCCACAGTGTAATTCTCTACCAAGAAAGACTTTGCTTCTTAGGTGCCCATGAAATATGCTTCAGATGTACTAAGAAGTTTTGGACAATGGACATCAACACCTCGCTCATTTATGTAGCCATTTCTTACATCATGATCATCATTATTTATATACATCCAGATCTTATGTTTCATTATATATGCACAATAGTTTCATTAGGCACATCCACACCTTCATGATGGGGCAACCTGTGAAGCTGTCTCAGACCCAGGATAGTTTAGTAGTCCATTACTATACAGAATTAACCAGGATGGTCAAAAATGTAGGGGTATGCACCGTTTCCTCTAATCAGATACATTGGTGTTTCCCCTAGTTTGTAAAATGGTTTGCGTTTTCGTGGTAAGAGGTTCCACACCCACTGAAACATTTTTTGGCTAATTACAGACATTTACTCACGTAGAGGGTCTCCGGCTAGTAATTATATTGAATATCTCAGTTTCGTCAGCGTCTGGGTCTGTGGTCAGTGTCTCTGGGGTTAAAAACTTACTTATATTTTTGATATTGAACCAGCCAAGTTTTAGAAAATATGCTGGGCAGGTACAAACAAAAATAATAACTGAGGACGTCAGTGGGATTTGTGAACATTCTTATGGGAGTGGGATTACCTTGACTGTGTACTTTACAAATGAAAACACTAAATCATAAGACCTGGCTGCACAATTTATAATGCTCACCATGTTACACAGTGGCCACTTGGAAGGAAGATCATTTTAAGATGTGCCAGTGAAGCAGAGGATATAGTCTGTGATACTATGCCTAACATGATAACCATGCATGAAGCAGAAATCAGTACTGTAACGTCCAAGCTTTTTTTTTTTTTTTTTAAGTTTTAATTTCCACACCTCAGTTAGACAGCTGAATAAAATTGCACAAGCTCAGGATTTTACCACTCAACCTTTTTACTTAAACGTTAAACTTTTTAGTTTACTGAACCATAAACATGTCCTTAATTGTAGTTCTTGGCACTCTGAAGAAAAAAAAAAAAAAAAGTCACAATTTTAAAGTCACTTTCTCTCCTCATCAGATGACAGCCCTCGTTCTTTGGGTTTCTGTGGCTGGATTTTAATCTTCATCTCAATCATTTTCACCATAGCACTGTTTCCTGTCACCGTATTCATGTGCATCAAGGTATGTTTAAGATCTAAGATGAAAGTTACAAGCTATTGTAACTTTAAGCGATTGTAATTCCCGATAACTAATTTTCTAAATGTTGGAATCTTAATGATTACACCACCATCTGTAGTCTTGGGTCCAGGAGAACATAACTGGCTCTGCTCTGTGTGGGAAGATAGCTTTTGAATTACTTTTCGAAGGTTGAAGTGGCTTCACACATTTTGGGTGCGCCATCACCCTGATAGACAGATGTGGTAGGGGGTCTAGACAATAGGCAAAACATTTGCAATTATGAAATTGAGAGAAAATTGGGTAAAAGTAATAATTTTCTAAATGTTATTCCTGCCTCCTACTTCAGCTCGTCCAGGAGTATGAGAGAGCTGTGATCTTTCGTTTGGGTCGCATCGTTGACAGGAAACCAAAAGGACCAGGTATAACAGCACCTTCAGGTTTTGAAATGGTGCTCATCATTTAATGAATCTTTTAAAAAATTAACAAAGTTCTAATTTCTATGTAATTTATTACTGTTTGATGTTTCATACATTGTAAGTCAGAGTATGTGGAATAGCAAATATAGCAAAATAGCAAACAAGTTTTAATTTTTGTTTCCATTGTTCTGCAGGAATGTTTTTCGTGTTGCCATGTGTTGATACTTTTACAAAGGTGGACTTGAGAGCTAAGACTTTTGAAATTCCACCTCAAGAGGTACAATCATTGGACTATAATTCAGTCACAGATTTGCAGTCTAGATCAGCATCTATCTTGCTAAACAGCATGCGTCTTTTCTCTGAGCACAGATTCTGACAAAGGACTCCGTGACGGTGTCTGTAGATGGTGTGGTTTACTTCCGGGTCAGTGACCCCATCTTGTCTGTAGCTAATGTGAAAAATGCTGATGAGGCAACTCGCCTGCTTGCCCAGACCACACTGAGGAACGCCCTGGGCACTAATTTGGACAGTCTTCACGATAGTCTGTCTCTCCCGTAGAGGGTATCGTACGTCCAAACCTCTTGTACTACAGAGTGACACCAATGTCTTATGATTTTATAGCAGTATAACCACACTCACTGGCCATTTTAATAGGGACACCTGTATGCCTGTACTTTTATGAGATTTTCCAGTACGTGGAAGTGACACAATGCATAAAATCATGCAGATACAGGTGAAGATCTTCAGTGTATCTTTACATCAAAAATTGAAATGGGGAAAATATTAGATCTTAGTGACTTTGCCTGTAGCATAGTTGTTGGTGCCACTGTCCGACAAAAGTCATAAAGTCATGGACGACTCGAGGAACCAAAAAGTATATGTTGTCAGAGATCTTTTTCTTTTACAAAAAAGATCCAGTGAGTGGCAGTTCTGTGAGCAGAAATGGAATCTGAGGAAACAGTTAGCACAGGAACATTTTTCCAATCTTCGGCTGTCTAGTTTCAGTAAGCCTGTGCCCCACTTTAGTATCAGATTCCTATTTAGAGTTGAACCCAATGTGGTCTCCTGCTGCTGAAGCCCATCCGTCACAAGTTTTGATATGTTCTGCAGTCTGAGATGCATTTCTGTTCACCACAGTTGTAAAGAGTGGCTATTGTGTAGCCTACCTATCAGATTGAACCAGTATGATCACTCTCTTCACTTTTCCCACTATGCTGAGTAAACACTAAAGACTGTTGTTTCTGATGTATTTTTTTTTTAGTAAAAAAAAAATGTATAGACATGTTAAAAGATTTAAAATGGATCTCCTTGTTGTGAATAGAGCACAGTGAGGTGATAAACAGGTGCATGAAACTAATGCCTTGTTTGCATATGCAAATATCTGCTTACATGTGTGGATTAAAATCTGATGACCAGCAGTCAGGCTACACTATCCTTCATGTCTGTGTGGTATCCTTTACTGGCAGTTTGCCCTAGATGAAGCTACACATCCATGGGGTATCAAGGTGGAGCGAGTGGAGATTAAGGACGTTAAACTACCTCTTCAGCTCCAGAGAGCCATGGCAGCTGAGGCTGAAGCCGCCAGAGAGGCTCGTGCTAAGGTGAGTTTTATCATCAGGCCTGAGTACACGAGGCTTTGGAAGGGCAGGATGACTCTTAAAACTAATAAGGGAAACTACAGAGGTTCCCATTCCTATTTTGCAACACTTGCACAAAATTGAGTTATTCATCGCTCTGGATAACTTCCCTACAAAAATAATGTTAGCAGTGGAAATATTTTGCATGCAGGCAAAATGTATCTAATATTACTCATTATCATAGTATAACATCGCGAGTGCCTTCTCAGGCAAATCCTCGCTCGCCTGCACGGTCCTTTATAGGGCCTCAACCCCGTGCAGGCAATCAGCAAGGGCGCGTGACACCAGTGCACGCTGCTACTGAAACCCCTGGGTGCTGGCAGTTGGCGTGTGGACACAACACCTGTGCCGAGTAGCAGAGTAGGTTTTCCCTCTGCGAGGTCATTTGGTGCAGAAGTGAAAGCTTCATTCCTGAGAATAGGCTTAGAGAAGTTTCTGCTGAGGTTTAGGACCAGTGTTAAGGCTCTCCAACATCTGTATATATAAGCATCGCGGTTCAGAGAGGAATAGTCCTCGCTAAACGCTTATTAGTATTAGAGTCATGGCGAGTCATGACTGTCTTTGTTCTGGCTATTTCTTTGGCCGGCACTAAGCTGGCTATTTATCCCGTAGTCTAGTGGTTAGCGTGTCGGAGTGTGGTCTCTTACTCTCTCGGTTTGCGCCCCGCAAGTGCCAGCATTAGTCTAAGCTACTAAAGCTGTGTTTCGTCTCTTTCATTTCTGATCCCTCGTCTATTTGGATAGTGGGCCTAACTCGGTATTTTTTCCACCTTTGTACCGAGCCCTCCCGATAACATATACAAAAATATTAAACATAAATTAAATCAGCCTGTTTTACACATTTATACTAAACTCAAGTTTGAAACGTTTTGTTCTATTATCAGATAATTTCCTACTTTTTAAAATAGATCTTGAAATATGCAAACTTTACAAAATTCTCAAGCAGACTTGCATTTGCTCTTTTGGCAGATGCTTTTTTCTATGGCAACTTAAAATTGAGACAGGATACAACTGGGCACATGAGGGTTAAGTGTCTTGGTCAAGAACCCAACCATGTTAGCTTGGCAGTGCTGGGATTTTAGCTCACAACCTTCTGATCAGACCAAAAATCCCAAATCTGTAACCCATGAGCAACCCCTTCCTTCCATCCTTCCTTCTTTACTTTTGTCCCTCCATAAATACATGCATGAATATGCAATTTGATAATTTAATGCTAATGGTAGTGATAAGTTTTATAGAAATGCTCAGCAGGATGATCAGTACTGCTAAAGTTTCTATCCCCTTTTTCCCTGACAGCTACATGTGAATAATGTCGAAGGTATTGGCTGTAGAACAATAGTAGTGTTAAAGCTCCTGGTACACAATACGAGTGTGTAATCTTTGCATTTGTCCTCAATAAGCAAACACTGTTAACTGTTAATTATGCTAAATGGATGCACAATTATAAACCTATTGGAGTGTGCTCTGGATGCATGATAAAATTATGATGTCTCAGTCCTCCTGTGTTGTGTTGTTTTTGAAGGTGATAGCAGCAGAGGGAGAGATGAACGCATCGAGAGCCTTAAAGGAGGCCTCTCTGGTTATTGCTGAGTCACCTTCAGCTCTGCAGCTTCGCTACCTTCAAACACTCAACACCATCTCGGCTGAGAGGAACTCCACCATCATCTTCCCCCTGCCCATTGACATCTTGCAGCACTTTGTATCACACAAATGACGTTAAATTATAATTCTGCACTGACAGAATGTCATATTTTTCACATTCAAGCCTATAATCACTTCTGAATATCATTAAGGTCAACTTTCTCTTACATCGTCCTTTCTTCAAAGCTCTTAAAACAGCATTATGTTACTAAGATCTCCTAATTATAAGTTTTATGTTTTACTGTAGTGTATTTTCATAAAATAATTCAGTTGAGTATTTTCAAGTAACTCTCATTTAGATGCCACTACGATTTGATAGTCTTTACTACTTTCTATAATGATAATTATAATTTGTACATAATATATTATTTATTAAAAAATTTACAGATTTATGTAGCATTTTTAAAATAGTCTACAAAGCATCTTACAGAGCCAATATGCCAGATTTAAATCCAAAGAGAAAATGAATGAGATAAAAATGATTAAATGCAAAGTTTAAAAGGAGATAGGAAACAAAATACAAAGAGAAAAATACTAAAGTTGTTTTATAATGATGTATTAAATTAATATGTAACATAACATAAGATTTGGCATAATTAAATTGTATCAAATGACTATTCAGTCTTTTTATCCCTTTCTGTTGAGATGCTGTATTTATGCTAAGTGTCATATAACCTGATTATATACAAAACGTTTATATATTTAAGCAACATCACACAAATATCTGGATTTCTGTAAAGCTGTAAATAAAAAAAACCCAAATAAATAAAATTGAATTTTTTTATGTTACGATACCATGACACAAGAAAATAAATATTTGGTTATGTAACTAACTTAAATCTAGTATGTATCGACGTGCCTGCTGTTATCATATAGGCTTAATTAGTTTAAGATTCTTGTAAACTGTAAATATCACTCATTCTTTTAAAAGTGCCTGATCCATGTTCTTGAACTTACAGTTACTTCCAAAGTGCAATATACAAAACAGATCTCTCAGAATACATTCTAGCTGCAAACTGTAATCTAATCTATACTTACATGGTTTACAACAACAACTTAATAAAACAAAATCACAGCTTTAAGACATGCTCTCTGTTCAGATAAAACAAACATCAATTTTACAACACAAATAAAGGCCCAGAAAGTGAGAAGGAATAATGCACAGTTCAACCCTTAAAACTCAGAATTCAGAATTTAGTATTAAAATGAAAATGTCTGAGACTGACACACACACACACACACACACACACACACACACACACACACACACACACACACACACACACATTGTAACCAAAAAAACAAAACAAAACAAGCTACTGGAAAACTGGGTACAATGTAATGTCATAGTTTGATAGATGGATCAAATATGAAATCGTAAACATGAAATATTTCTCAATCTCTCTCAATTTCCCCACAGTATGTTTACCTGATATGATGTTCTCAGGCGATTTTGTATTTTATATATATAACAATTTTATACATTTGAAATGTGTAAGCTGTATAATAAGTTAAACAGATATTGTTGCTATTTGTACATCTCTAGAATAAAAGAACCTTCTTAACCTGAGATTAATTTGTGACTGGGATAAATGATAATGATACATAATGCAAATGCAATACAAAAACAAAAAACACTGAGGTCAACACTGAGGACGAGACAAAAAAAAGCTGTTTTAGCTTTGGAGGTTTGCAGGATTTCCTTTTTACTCATTTGTGACTGGTCTCTATAACAGACGAACTCGCTTTATGTTATAACATGACATTTTTGGATGTCAATTCATAGAAAAAATAAATACACTTACTGTATATTGACATTTGCAAATAGATAACATCATTCATGATTATAATAAATTAACTTAAAACATAAAGGAGTAAAATACTTTACCTTCTCACTCCCACCTTTGCTTTCGTATAAGTATTCATCACTCATTTAAGTTCAGGTATTTGAAATAAGTCTGTAGTGGCAGCCAATTTTCAATTAATTATTTATCATTTGTTTCACTGGAGTTGCAGGACAGGCAATGAAATCTAGTTTAATGTATCTTGCTAACTAATAACCGTTTGGTTCCCAGTCTCAGTTCCCAGGATCTATTCTTCCTAATCTGATTCAATGGCTAGTTACTAAGCCCTTTGTGAGCTGGTTTGTGTGTGTTTGTGTAGCATTTGTAATATTTGTAGAAAATGTGGAAAATGTGAATTTGCTGCTCAAATAGTTAAAAAGCCTAACTGGAAATTGATTGGCTAGAAGATTGGAAATTTTCCTTTTGAAAAATGTGAAACTCAAACATATAGGACTTTCAGAGGCACCAATTGGTCTTCGCGTCGATTGTGCTTCTTCGCTTGACAATGTTAGCTAAAGTACTTACCATGCTAGCAAAACATCCAGGTTTCTTTGCTAAGTTTTAAACTTAATGTTACACAATAACATTTGGTTTCCTGACACTGTCGGCATCTCATGTTTGACAGACAAAAGTACATCACTGAAAATTTGATCATGCTAGCAGTTTTGCCATAATGTACTGTAGCAAAAGGGCTAATACTGTGGTACTATGGGTATGGTATTATCTTGCTATAGCTTTGTTAGCTTCGCAACATTCCAATGTAGCCAAGTCTTTCTCCTGCACATGATGAAATCTCTTCAGTGCTGCCTTAGCAGGTATATGGTATATAAATACATCTATGTTTAAATGGAAGACTTGTGTAGCAGGAGGTTTGTTCAGCATATAAACAGTCCATGAGAGGAACAGCAGTGGCCGTTTTCCTGAATGAGGGCTGACATGAAGTTCTGTAAACATTGCTGACGGCTTCTACTTCCGTACTTAGAAAAAACGTGACTCTTCTATCATCAGAACTCTTGTCGGATCGTATTACATTTATGGCTTTGAACATATTTTACTTTTCTCACTCAATATCCATGGTCAATGTGTGTTTAATATCTTTTTAAACAATGAGCTCATGAAAACCATAAAATGTTATGGAAACTGAGAATGAATGAGGAACTCCTTTGGGTGAATAAGGACACTATTTTGTGGTCACTATTTTTCTCATTGCTAAAACAGTGAGGACTGTACAGCATATTTAAAGGGGAAGAAATATCCATATTAAATATGTTCTGTATTGGAATAGCGTGTATTTCTACAAAGAAATTGGATGAATAATCATTTACTATGGGTGACAGTATGGTGTCGCAGCAGGTAATGCTGTCGTTCACAGCTCCGAGATTCCTGGTTCATCCAGAGCTTGGGTTACTGTCTGTGTCTGTTTCCTGTGCTGTTTCTTGTAAAAAAAAAAAAAAAAAGTGGTATAAGTGGCTGCTTAGGGCCCCCAGACCACCAGTGGAATGCATGATTTTTAAAATAGATATGAAAAGAAGCACACATTTCTATCATTTATGCATCCGGAAGTTTCAGGGGGCCCCCTTGTGGTGTGAAAAGAATAGAAACTGCTCTTTATGTGACAATATATTATAGTTCTTGCTTAGTTGTATTTATTATATTATTTATTATTAATCCTTCATTCGAGATATGAGTAAGGAGTAAGGAGTAAGGAAGGGGTGGTGGGGGTGGGGGGGATGTGGATAGTGCCGAATAAGTTGTTGCTTAGTGGCTCCAAATGTTCAGAAACCGCTCTGGGTGTTTCTGTGCATGTTCTTCGTGGCAGAGTTCTCTGGTTTCCATCCACATACCAAATAACATGTCAGTAAGTGAACTGTCTACTCTAAAGTGTCCCTAGGTGTGAACGAGTGTGTGAATGTGTGTGGATGATGCTCTCTGTTGGACTGATGTCCCATACAGGCTGTAGTCTCGCCTCATACCCAGTGTTCCCAGAAATCCTAGGCCTAGGTGTTCTCTGGGACTGGTCTTATTTCGTGAATGACCTCTACTTACTTACTTATTAATTGATATCGAATCCTGTATCTTGTTTATGCTTTCATTTTCACTGTTTATCCTATCTAAGCTGCAAATGCTAGTCAAAGCAAAGCTTGACATACAGGCACCATAGAAGCTAATTAAATCTGCCAATTTGCAGAGCATGCCAGTGGTAGTCAGTAGTTCATTATGCAATTAGGATAGAAAAATCTACAGCACAAAACTGGCTGTGTTCATGTTTATATGATGATGATCATTAAAAATTTGTTAAAATGAACAAACTAATGGTTTATCTGTTCTGTTATACTGAACATGTATTACAGAGTCCCATTTGTTCATCCAGAATTAAAATGTGTAAGACACAGATTTACAGAGGGTTTAGGGGTTTGAATTCAGACATACTCCTCCTGAACCTCCTGAGATAACCTAGTTATCAGCACCCATTTACAGATCATACAGCCCAACTGACACAGTCTATATCACTACAGAAAGCACCTTAAGTGACTGCTGCTTGCACTTACGCCTGATAAAAGAGGGTACGGTTGAAATGAAATTGATGAAAAGACAGAGAGACGAAGAAAGTGAAAGAAAGATGGTGTGGTTCATCTAGGAAATGGTGGGAGGTGGGATGGTGAGCCAGGGCCTGGAGAAGGCCGATGGTGTGGTGACTGGTTGGGTGACATGTGTGGGCTCAATTCGCCCGTCTGCAGACGCCAGAGCAGCTCCTCGTTTGTGCGACTCAGTCGCTTTTTCTCATTGCTCTCCTAGAGGTGCATGAGGACGTCCAATCGCAAGAGGAGACTGTCAACGGACTCTCTTACTCCTTTTACTAATCGGACTACGAAACCACATGCGAGATAACAATGTAACCAATAAACCAAAGGCTTTCATTTATCTATGATTTGAAGTCACAGTTACTGCCAGTGATAACATAATCCTATATCCACTACTATCTGCCTGTGTACCACAGCATGCTGAATTCTGATCATTTTCTATTAACAGCAGCTCTGACAGTAGGTAAATCACAAATTACATTATTGTTTTCGACAGTAACAACTTGTACAGGGACTTGTACGGCAAGCATTCCACATGAACTGATGTGTGTGTGATCTTGGATATGGTGAAATTTTCTGTAAGGAGACATTTACATTTTAGAAGGCTTCTCCAGTGTCAGCGTTTTTTAACAGTCAGAGATAAAGCTAACTTTTCTGACATTGGAAATTCTTCAGGGCGGAGGACTTTGCACTTTCTATGTAACATGATGAGCTGCATTTTCTTGGTCTTACTAACTTCGAAAGAGAGAAAAAGAGCGGCTAGTGCTGCTATAACGGAAGTGATAACAGGAACTAACTTGTTTTGTGGACATTCTCAAACACAACAGTAATCTGATAAAATGTATGATGTCATTCTTTTTTTTTTATTTTTAGTAATCACAACCTTTTGACGACACCATATACTCCTTATTTTGTAAAACCATTTACGACAATATGGAAAATAAATAAAAAGTTGCTTTGGTCCTATAACAGCATTCCTGATAATTTTTTTTTCTTACACAGCTCATAGATACAAAGTGCAAATTTTAATCAACCCCATATGTGTTTGCAGGAGTTAGGATTTTAAACTGATACAATTATTTGAAGGTCTGAGTAATCATTTAGCACATATTGAGTCTTTCAGTGATCTTTAGTGTACAGATGTGTAGAGACCTGGACATGGCAAGGTTCAGGTCTATTCTCGCCTTAAGGTCCTCATTCTGCTGCTGTAGAACCTGAACACGCTCCTCCAGCAAGGCATTTTTCTGGGCCTGAACAAAGACACACAAAAAGAACATTCGAATTATGCACAATATTGCGTAATACATTAAAGTGTGTTATTTTTTTTTAAGAATGATCACTTACCCATCCTTGGAAATTGAACCACTAAGTCAGGATAAACAACAATAACAACTTGTTCAGTCAAAATGTCAAAAAGCTGAATAGTAAAGCGCACTAAGTCAAACAGTGACATTTTGGAGACTGTGAGGTAAATGGATGTTACATAGCTAACATGTTGTTCATGACTATGTTGTCAGTAATCTGTAAGTCCTTTTTACATTCACTTCTGACCTGCACATGAGCTTGTAATTGTAACTCGTAACCTGTAATTGCTGGATTGTTTAATGCAGTATGCACTCAAGCCACACTAAATAACTTTTTATTTGACCTTTTCAACTTTCGTCATATAGGGATATTTCATGAAAGAAACAATTGAGAGGTACTCGTCCAGTTGCAGTGTTGTTAGTCACAACATAACCAAAAGATCCTTTCCACATTATCTGCTTGATGTTAGTCTTACAAGCCAAACTTCAGGCATCTGTTAGAGAGTCCGGTACATTTTATCATTGCACGTGTCCAAGAAGAACACAATGTGGCTGACATTGCAATTACCCACAGAACTTTCATGTGGCTTACCCACCACAAACCTTTTTATACAATACTAATTTTTAATACTATCTTTTAAAGATGGAATGCAATGAATTATTTTTTTCTTTAAATCTAGAGATATAGGACCATACTTTTCGAGTAAATTAATGTCATCAACTCAGACAAAAGTGTAATCTTTGAAGGTCTTCATCTCCGTGCCTGAGGAGTTCCTGAAGCTCGTCGAAAAATAAGTAAACAAAAGACGTGAGACGCTCTATAGATTATGTACCATGAAGCTATCAGGTTGAAACTAGCTTGATGTAAACACTGGATGTAAACACATAAACAAATGCCGTATTAGACAAGATGGTAGATCAATTCCAGAATGAAGTGTGACGTCGACATGGACTGGCTACTACGATTATATCATGGAAATGACTTAATCTGACGGTAAAAACAGACAAACGTGACATTGTATTTTGGATTAAGTAAAGCTTTATTTGATTCTAATCAGTTTAAACTGATACAAAGCACATGTGTTTTGAGGGGTAATTCCATTTGTTGCCACAGTTACAGCACTCCAGTCTGAGCATGTAAGCATGCTTTACTTTCACTTTTCCCTTTCCTTCTGTAGTAACACTAACCAGTTTTTCCAACTCGGATATCTTGACTTCTTGTTGGTGGATCTGTTGATTCTTCATCTCCAGAACCTCTTTGAGACTCTTTAGATCCTCTTCTATGTGCTGATATGGGGCCAAAGCTTCCTGAGTACATATAAACACAAACATACATATATTAAATGGCTATGAAATACAGAAACTGCAAAACAACGTTGAGAACATGTTTATAGAATATACCATCTGAACTGCACACACACAAAAACGCAAGCGAAGCTAAATTCAGTACCACAATCTGTTCATCTGTACTTCTGCGCAGCGCCTCCTCAAAGCGCTTGGCTCGGTCGCTCAAGCTGCGGTTCTGAAACGTCAGTGTGTCCACCTGATCCTGAACACATCACCATAAACAACACACAAACACAGACTTAGCACATTGACCATCAGAAAGAAAAGGAAATGTATGTGCTTTTGACAGTAAAAGCAGTTTAGCGACCTGCAGACTGTTAGACTCAAAAAGCTTAAGAAGAAGGTCTCTAAAGAAGACGACAAGCACACGGTAGAACTCCAGACTTTCTTAAAACTCGATTTTTACTAATGAAGCCATGAAATAAAAGTAAACCAGAACCAGTTAAGAAATACAGCACAACATCTGTTATCACGGCAACCAGTACATATTTTTTATTTGTAAAACACCTTGTAATTTCTATCCATTTATAATTACATTTAATATTTCATAATGTCCATTAAACAAGTTACTGTCCACAAATACATATATTGTCTTCAACAATAATCCAGAAACTATAGAAATTATAAGCGTCTTACACTTTTAAGACACTCAAATTTTACAGTTCGACGTTTCAAGACTGGTGGTTGTTCCAGTTTGGTGAATGAAAAGTTCTTTAGATATATATATTTTTAAATACTCTGAAGTAATATTTTGCTATTTAAAGATTGGTATGCAAATAACATACTTATTAATTTATGCAAAATAAATCTCAAGGTCTCAAGGTCTTTTGAAAATGTTAAATAAATGACTTATTTACAAAAATCTTGACCACAGTATTTTTCACTCTTAAAGAACAATTATTTTTAAACGTATTAACTGCTGGGATACATTGAATGAAGCACAGTACCAGCCAAACAAGTCTCTTTGAATTCTTCACTAGTAAAGGGAATATGTGCATTAATATATACCTTTGTGTTGGCATTGCTTATCCAAGCAATAGCATTATAGTAAAAAAAAGTCAACACCTTCTGACAAATCAGAATCAAGAATTCAGTGCTATGGTATAACATGTTTTATTTGTAAAATGCTGTATCCTCCATCTTTTCATTATTTATAAGGTTTAGCATTTCTAGCTTTCTCAAAGGACTCACTTTTGACCGTCCTAGCGTGCTCCTCCTGTAGAGTGGCCAGTGTGGCGTTATGAGCGGCCTCCATCTCCTGCATGGCCGCCTCATGGCTCTCACTCATCTCCTCCACCTGACAAAACATATTATTATTACTTAGTGCAAAGAGCATGGGGCTTGAACGTGTGTAGAGAAAAACTAGGTAAATGNATGTGTCTGACCTGCTGTTGGTGCTGGGTGCTGAGCTGCTCTAGCTGGCTGCTCTGCTGTTGCTGCAGAAGCTCAGTCTCCTTCTGTTGCTCTTCTCTCAGCCTCTCCTGCAGATCCTGCAGCTCCTTCTCCTGCTCGTCCTTCAGCTTCCTCAGCTGCTGCTCAAAACTGCGCTCCAACTCAGCCTTCTCACCCTGCAAACGCTCCCACCGGCCCACGCTGACCACTACAGACAGCGAGGCAGATAGAATTACAAAGACGGGAGGGGGAGATTAGGTAAAGAGTGTGTGGTCTGATGGATTTCCCTACATTTATTCCTCATCTTTTTTGTAATAGGTAGCTGACATGATGACATCATGCTACCATTTCAAGTGCTTGTGTGGGTTAGTGTACAGGGTGAGTCAAAGCAGCCTCATCTCCACTTACCCACTTCATCCCTGATCCTGGAAAGCTCCAGGGACAATTCCCTCTCCTTCACCAAGGCATTCTCGTTCTGCAACACACAGACACAGAGGAACATAAATTAGCACAAACAAATACAAAACAGTGTAATCAAAAATATGAAATCCTGAAATAGCAATTAAATTAATTATATTGAGTTCATTAATTCATTCCCAGTCCTTAATAGATGCCGAGATGGTAATCAAATCTGTCCAGGATATGACTGTAATATTTCAAAAAGAATATCTTGCACTGAAAAAAAAATTATCAAGGGAAATTGTCTTGAATATAGTTGAATTTATCTAACATTTCTCATCATGATATTATGATTACAACAAGCATGACATTGTCATCCTACTGGCAGATTATTTAGTTTATTTCAAACATTTATTTCTAGAAACAAGTGTTCTGCTAAAAAAGCTTGTACTTGGTAAAAAAAAAATGTCCAAAACTAGGCTTAATAATATTACATTTGTTGTATCATAATCTTAGAATAACAAATAATAATTAAAAATATATATTTTATACAAGATAATTTCACTTGCTAAGATATATATATATATATATTGCAGTGTGGTCAGCTATTACTGCAAGACTTCTTTCTCACTAATACTTTTTTCCCCCAGTAATCATTTTAAACTAATTTGAGGCCAGTAGGGAATTCCATTTATTCCAAACATTATAACCACATTCATTCCATTAAGTTTAATTTTTCATTTATTCCAGCTATAATAAGACATTTTTCATAACTTTTCTTTATCCATCTTTGCTGAGCATGCCAATATTTCTTTATCTGACTGTATCATAAGTCACTGAAAATGTCAGCTGAGTAGGATTTTCACAGTACCAGTGGAATACTTAAGAATTGTGATCCGAGTAAAAATAAAACTGAACAGAAACACTCACTGGCAAAGGCTAGCAACAAATTTTAATTTACTGCTATAGATTTGCTCATTTGTCCTCCTGTCACATGTCTGTTTGCACAAAAGCTGTGCAATCAACCAACACAGTGACACCCAGACAGTATAAATCAATGCACATATATAAATATAAGATGCTCTATTTAAAGATAAGCAGGATCTGTGTATATAATACATATATAATCTATTGCATTATAAATATTAGTACATAATCCATGTCAGTGTTAATATATGATGACTCATCACTTTCATCCTAATGTAAGTACAAAGACATTAAATATAATAAGTATTGTAGTACACAGACATTCTGACAGGAAACTGTAGAGCATCATAATGGATCAAACACTAATGAAGTACTGAATATACTAGCATATCTTAATATATAGTGAGAAATATCTAGAGTATTACCCGATTTAGTTTGCTAACCTCTGGGTGTGAGTTTATTCACATCATTCCTCCAATCAGATCTTTTTTTATATCTATACATGCTAAGACTTGCAGGTCTTAAAGGAGCATTTTCATGAATATAAATCCCTGCTTCCTCTGGTTTTATTTCCTACTAGAGACCATCTGTATTGAACATGACAGGGGCTATCTCAAGGACACTGTTCCCACCTACTACCGACCCCATAAATCCAGTCCTATAAAGGGATTAAACCCCAGCACGTCCACAACTGTGAATGCACTGCACATTACCATGTAAGGTAGGATATATGATTATATTTCAACCTTTAAAGTCAATGGAGGAAAGGAATTGGCATAAATGAATAAAAGTGGAAATGAGTATTCAGAGTGATTGAAGAAGATGAATAGGGCGAAGGATCACAACTATGGAAACATCTGGCATCAGGTGTCTGAGGGTAAACATGGGGCGTGATCTGATCTCTAGCATGTCTTGAGGATAGCCACAGCTGCAAATCAACATCCACAAATACCACACACAAAAGCACACACACCAATGAATTCACACGGACAAAAAGAAGTACACAAACTACTTCAAGAACAATATGACAGCAGTTCTCTGAATCAGTCCATGCACACACTATACACACAGACACAGAAGCACATACACACAGGCATCCTCCCTGAGAGTGCAACTAAAGCTACGACTGCTTTACCCGTGTCCAGTGGGCATCCAGACAGCAAATGATGGGGAGAGACTTAGTGAAAGAGCATATACTGCAGCTCTGACCCATGCTAATGCAGAGAAAGAATGAGAGAGCACAACAGAGAGACAGAGAAAATGTGGGGAGGGGGATACCATGAAAAAGAAAGAGGAGAATGCTAGCATCCCTTTAAATAGCCTTACCTCATCCCTGGCATCATAACACGACAGCCTTGGCAATAGCTACCGGCAAACGCCTAGATCTCAGCTTCTTCTAATACACGCTTACCTCCCTCCCTCCCTCTTCTCTTCCTTCTCTCTCTCTCTCTCTCCCCCCCGTATCTCCCTCCCTTCCTCTCTCACACCCTCATCTTCACTGCTTCTCATACACTGCCATGCACATGGGTCTCATCCGTCGACTGAAAAGCGGAAGTGGATGAAAGGGGGAGGGATGGAGAAATGTAAGGATGTGATCGATAAAGAGACTTGAGATGCATGATTCAACAGTGTCCACAGGGAGCCAAGACACATACAAAGCAATTAAACACAATGGGAAAGCGTCAAATTCGACCCCGCTCTCTCACAATAGCACCACAGAGTGGTATAAGCCACCCTCAGTTCACAACACTCTACCCCGGATAAAAGATGTCTTTATACTTTACGAGATGACCGAAAGAATCAGTTCCACCAGTGAGAGAAACAGTAAATAATTTGATTAGCTTCTGAGTTGTAAAGTAAATAGCAGAGCAAACAGCAAAATCAGCAAATATACAAGGACATAAAGGGAAACATTTAGCAGTAAAAGAATATTCTACATTGATCATCCTGTAGAAAGAAGGATTATTAGGTTTATTAGCTGTAGTAATTGACCATGGGAGCAGGTGCTGCTGTAGTGATTACTCAGTGTATGTCATCAGAGTAATTAACTCCTACACATGTGCTTTATTGTAGTTTCAAACCCATCCTATATATAAGATAAAACCCTATGAAAAATCTAGCATTTTTATAACACATAAAATTATTATTAAAAAAAAACACTCTCACATACTACTACCATTGAAATCTTTTTAATGATTGAATGAATGAATAAATTAATGAATTGTTCTTTCATTGTATTACTTTCAGTTATTACTTTTACACTAATACTACTATTAAAGTATATAATTTCCAAGTTCAGTCTTAGTATTTCATTCTACATACTAGAACAGTCTAAGTATAATCTAATCGTAAAAATGACAAAATCTTCTCTAATTACACACATATAGCACACTACATATAACAAAGTATCATTCATGATCGTGACAGATATTATTTAGTAATAAACACATATAATTATTTCGTAATTAAATCTCGGGTTTAGGTAGTATAGAGCAATCAGTTAAGTTCCACAAAGATATATTGAATAAACTATAATAAACTATAAGAAACTCTGCGTCTTCAAAACCTTTGGGTGGCAATGTATTTGCAATAATGTTGCATTTAAAAACTGTAAAAAAAAAAAAAAAATGTTTTCACTGACATTTTGATTTACAATCTTATAAATTTAAAATGAAAAATTAAGGAAAATTAAATATTTGGTACAAAAATAGCTCTTACTGTCTAATCAGCTGCTGGTTATTACAGGTACCAATGATATTAGATGTTATTAAAAACACAAATTTTGCCTATGATATCTCAAGAGAGTGTGTTGAGACTCTGAGAATATATTACAATATTGATATTGCATCATCACATCACCAGGTGCTAAATCACAGTTGAATGAATAGCAATGTGTGTTTTGCTGGCACGAGTATGTGTTACCTTGTGGCAGAAGTGTTGAGTGGTAATCGCCAAGACATCCATGCAGAGTGAGGTTTTTCCAAGTTGGGCCTGCAGGGCGATGATCTGCTTGGCCTGTTCCTCACAACGCTGTTTCAGCCCCTGTACCGCCAGGAGGTGCTCATGCTCTGCATCTAATCCCTCTGTCCGGCCCCCGAGACGCGCCACACATGACTTCTGCCGCACTGACACACATACAAATGAGAAGTCAACTTTATTGCCATTCCTTCTTTATGAAAACATGGGATTAAATAGTGTGTCTCTAGGATCAGAGGGGATGGAAAAGGTATAATATAAAAGAACCACACTCTGCTTGCTAACAGTGACTAAGTCCTTAAAGAACCACTTGCTAAGTTGGTTAACTTCATTAAACGTGGGAGTCAAGTGTTAAAACTATCATGTTTTAATCTTTTTTAACAGCTTTAAAATGACATTTAGTAACATCTAAGTAACAATTCATGCTAACTCTGTAAAATAGCTATTTAGCTAGTCTGTTGTATAAAACAGTTTAGTTTTTAGTTTTTAGTTGGATATGTTGTGTGATGAGTGTTGCTTGCTTACAGTTAACAGCAGCCATTTTTCATTTTTCCTAGTGAACCTTTTCAGGCAGATTTTGCTTGCACTCATTTGGAAGGCAGGTGCTCTTTAGGGTCACTTATTTTGTCCAGGTTGTAGTAGAGCATCACATCGCCATTCCCATTGTACACATTCTCATAATTCTGTTCACCCAACTAGAGTTTTGACGAACATGACAGACTCAACAATTACTTGAATCAGGAGTATGTTTATAAATGTAAGGGAACTGCTTGTCTCATAGTTAGTGATCTACAAAGATAAATATGACTGTTATCACTAGCTATCACAAAGCAACCTCACAGCATATGTATCTAGTGTATGTGGAAAATAAAGAAAATAAATAAATCTTCCTATAAAGATTACATTGGGAATGGAGTCAGTTTAACAGCATGCCTAAACTAACTATGGGTGATTTCCTCACACAGTGAATGTCACGCTTTGATCAAGTTGTCGAATAGCTACGTCCCGCAGTGAAATGGACCTAAGCCTCACTTCAGTTTGTAAGCAGACACCAGCTTTCAAAATATTTGCAAAATGTGTCACAATTGGAAATGAATCTTTAAATTTCAGTATATAACCCCATGTGAAGAGTTCATCACACACAATTAATTACACCCTCATTGAGTCTGGGTGTATTTGTGGGGAACATGATCTGATCAGACACAAGACATGAACCTCACATACACATGCATAAACACTCACACAAGTATTAATGAGTATTAAGGGGGGAGGGCAATTTACAGTAATCTAGTTTACACACAAGGGTGCATGAAGAAAGCACTAGTCTGTGGATAAGATGAAACAGACTAGGGTCCATGGGTCCATGTCTACAAAAACAGAAAGTGAGGAGTCTCACACAGTTCACATTGACATTTTCCCAAGCTTGTTGCAATTGCCTGGTTATGTATATGTAGGTATGTAAATTAAGGTATCTCACTTTAGGTCCAAATTAAAGACGGGAATACCACATCCATCAATGTCTTTCACTTGTATTTTACATCACTGATGATCAATTTATTAAACAGAGCTCAACTTAGCTTGTCTAATCTTACTGAGTTGTGCATAGACTAAGGTGTGGAGGGACAAGCCTGTGTTCTAATGGTCCTTTCTTCCAGTAATGTTGCTCACTATTGGGGTCCCCGGTACGTGTCCCATTAATCTATACTTCATACACACACCCTCACCATTAGTTCTATATAGTGTCACACACACACACACACACACACACACACACACACACACACACACACACACACACACACAAAGGAACAATGCACTCACCAGGGGAATGAGGCTTGGGCGAGACCACTGCAAATCTCTTTGGGGAGGACAGAGCAGGATGAGCAACATCTCCGTCTCTTTGAAACTCCTTTCTAGAAGCTTATTTATAACAAACAGAGAAAAATTTACATAATTCATTAAAACATTTTATTATTGCTCTATTGCTCCAGTCTCAGAAAATTTGAAAAAGCTACCTAACATTAAATCATGTCTGTGTTATCATAATACACTATATGGCC
>CM074958.1:13977625-13995554 GCA_037577455.1 Pangasius macronema
TTGAAGCAGTTCTTACAACCTGGTTATGATCCACCAGCGCGAAATGCGAATACTTGGAATGTTTCCCCTGGTCTTAAAATTTTGTTCAGGAGAGTATATGCCCATTCCAAAATTAGCATTAGCAGGGCATTGGTCCTCCCTTTTCTGCTATAACAGCCTCCACTTTTCTGTGGAAGGCTTTCCACTAGATTTTGGGGCATGGCTGTGGGGATTTGTGTTCATTCAGCCAGAAGAGCATTAGTGAGGTTGGACACTGATGTCAGTAGAGAAGGCCTGACTCACAGTCTGCATTTGCGTTTCATCCCAAAGGTGATGAAACAGGTTTGGGCCCTTAGAATCTTAGAATAGATATTCTATACAATTGTTTGCTGAGAACCTTGTGGCAACAGTTTGGGGAAGACTCTGATATGGATGTGATGGTCAAGTGCCCACATACCATTTGCCATATAGTGTACCTTTACTGTAATTGTTGAAGTTTTTTACTTGAAGTTTTTTTTTCTGTTGCTGTTTTTTGTTTTGTTCTTTCCTCAGTACAGTGAGACTTTTTACATTAGCGCCCATGTATATGTTACAGATGTACTAAACTGACATTTTGAAGTTTGAAGGGAAAAAAATGCTGAATAGAAAAGAACAATATCCAGAAAAATTGCACCAAACCAAGAGACCATACATATCAGAAATGGTGAAGTTTTAAGATTTAAAGTTACAGCGATATTTGCATTACATATTTCTGCCTCTGTAGAGATGATGTGTATAATTTAAATCTCAGACCTAGGCATAACTTTATCAATATGGAACATTCAACACAACCTTTTTTGTGATTATTTTTCCTCAATGGATCTTCCTTCCTTTCAAGACAGTTTTTGGCATCAATATTTAATTTCAGTATTATTTTAATCTATAAAAACATCTACCATATAAAATGGAAGGTTCTTATTCATCTGCCTTTTGCTATGCAGTGCTGAACTTGACTCTAACCAGAACTCTAACAATTAATCAATAAACCTTCACTTAAATTTATAGATTTGGATGAATCATATGATGCCATTCCAGTGAATCCACTGAAAAAATGTCTGAAAGGGTTAATTCATGTTCTCTTGGTAGGTCTTCTGCTAACGAACCCTCAAACGTAGACCAGACTGTGACCAGTAGGTGGTGCACCTTTCCCACATTTCTATAAGTCTTTTCTGCTGTAGGCACTGCAGCAAATCTAGTGAAAAACATAACTAGCTTAGCTCGCAGTCACTATTTCTCCACCAGATGGCTCTGAGCACCAATTCACCCCTTTTTAGAGCTCTTTGAAAGCCCATGATGCAGACATCCCCAACAATTTTCACCTTCATGCGTCACATAAAGCAAAAGTGCTGACTGGCTGTGTCTGAATCCTTAGAGGAACAGTTTGTCCTCTGCCTTGACCATGCTCTTTGAGACGCTATGTACATGATGATGCATTTACCCTTAATGCATTGAATGCGATGTTTTAGAATTAATTGTTTTTAAAATGTAATGTTTTTTTTAAAAAAATTCTGAGCTAAAGAACTCTACATAGTCATGCTATAAAATATTTGTTAATATTACAGTTCCAATAAATTATTATTATTATTATTATTATTATTATTATTATTATTATTATTGTAGTTGGTGGTGGTGGTGGTGGTAGTATTGTTGGTGGTTGTGTTATTGGCATTATTGTTGTTGTTGGTTGTGGTGGTAGCGCTGGTGTTGTTGGTGTTAACTTTCTCAAATTCTCAAGGCACAAAGAGAAAACAGGCAGTGTATATACAGTATACATAGTCAGTGATGACGTAACATGACATAACAGAATGATGATGAAAAGGAGGAGGCAGGATGAAGCTAGACATACACAGCAGCTGTAATAGCAGCTGCATGTCTACATGTCTGCACAGCCAACATTCTTTGCATTACCCAGTGCAGGAATGACACCTGCGGCAATGGAACAGCCTGGTAGACTAAATATATGCTCTTACACCAAGCTATTACAGATGGGAATAAGGTTACAGCGCACTAACAGGATCGGCGTCTTATTAGGATGTGAAAAATTACTGATGACAAAGAAATCACACTAAGGGCCTCTGAGACGCAGTTTCGTACACTGTGTGTGACAGGGTGTGAAGTGTGAATGCTACCATAGTGACAGTGGCATGTTCCTGACAGCACCAAACCACTCCAACTGACATCCCAGCCTCCCACGTGGTCCTGTGGCCACAGTTTGAGTGTGTCAGCAAAGAGATAGAGAGAGACACCTCTCCATAAACCCAATCACTTTATAAATACTCTGCTAGTTCAACAATGTCTTCATGATTTGAAGATTTGCCTGGTGTACTGAGCAAGCCTAACTGCTTGTACACACCATGTGTGAACAAAGAATAATAATAAAATCTTATTGGCACTAATTCTATAATCTAATATCTAATCATTTTGGCAACCTTGAAAAAAATAGGCAAAATTATTATATATACTATTATATAAGAATTACACAATCAAATTTTTCACTCAAATAATTCGAGACACTAGCTACATTTTTTGTAGCAAAAATCATTTTTATAAGTATGTATAACTTTATGTTATGGGTCCCTGGTGGACTAGTGGTTAGGCCGCAGCACTCTCATCGCTGTGGCCCAGGTTCGATTCCCGGCCAGGGAACCGACCCCAGCATGCAAGAGTGCGCTCTTAGTGCCAATCCCAAGCCCGGAAAAATCGGGGAGGGTTACGTCAGGAAAGGCATCCAGTGTAAAAACTGTGCCAAATCAAATATACAGACCAATGATCTGCTGTGGCGACCCCTTACGGGAGCAGCTGAAAGAATGTTCATTTGTGTCACTTTATATTATACTATTTTGGCAATTTGTATGTTTTAACCAAAATTGCGTTTTTCAGGTTGTAACATACTTTGACTCCTCAACCTATTAAAAAACATAAATATATAATATAATATAATATAATATAATATAATATAATATAATATAATGTAATATTTATTAAAAGTGCTTTCTGTCTCCAGGAACATTCCATGCCCCGACCATGCCCCAATTCTGTGGGATATAACTATAGAGCTGCACATGGATTTGTAAAATCTCTATGTCATCTTGCACCATTTGGAAAACAACCCAGACACATGGCTGTAATGGAAATACAAATACGTAAGGACTTAAAAGTCCCATTAACTATAGTCAGGGACAATGAAAAGAATGTTTCAGGAGTCTGGAACAGTTGAAGATTTGCCAGGAAATGTATACACACACACACACACACACACACACACACACACACACACACACACACACACACACACACACACACACACANTGAGAATGATGGTGTAGGGGTAACAGAAGATGATCTTTCAACGATATTGGTTAGTGCAGCCATTGTAAATTAAATAAGACTAAGATTAAACACCACTTCATGAAATCAGTTGCCACAGGGTCTTCATAAACAGACTGTTAAGACACAGAGGCTTGGTGTAGACACTCACCAACGGGTGAACCACGTGATGGAGGCACCATAGAGCGGCGGTTTGCACTCTGGGCACTTCCACAGCTAGATCGTCTACCGCTGCCACCATCACAGGGGGAGAAAGGAGCGCGAGGCACGAGGGTCTCTTCATTTTCACTGCTTTGACCTACAGAGAACAAACACAGAGTCAGGAATGTAGTAACACATGAAGTCCTGACTCTACTGCATTCTCCCTGCAGTTTCAAGCTTACTTCTATAGATTATTCATGATCACAATCGCAGACAAAAATGGCTGGCTCTGTGTTCTGCCTAAAATCATGCCAGTATCAGGAACACTGACTCATTCCCCATGCCATTCACACTAGTAGGCAAAAGCTTGCATCACTGTATTAGTATTACAGAAGAGAGAGTCGTGACTCAACAGGTTGACACTGCCTTCAAATGAATCTGAGCACACAGCAAGATCAAATTATTAAATTTAAATTAGTGACAGAAGTTTAAATTCTCTAGTGGAACTCCTGGTGATTGAAAGATGACTAATGCATTAATAAAGAAAATAACCTGTTGCTCCATTTCAATAGACCTTTGCTTTTAAAGTGAAATTAGGTCAAATTATTCTTATTCCTCACATGATTCTTGATTCTACCATCTTGGGTATATTTTGCAACATGAATCCCTACAAAATAGCTCCAGTCCAGTTCCAGTACTCAGACCTTAGATCTGAATTATGCTAGATGTAAAGCAGATCAAGGGACCAAAACAGGGAGATACAGATCGACATTGGGAGAGACTGCAGACCTGAAAACCTGCCATGAAACACATATCGACAAATTACACTACTATTTTCTCTACTAACAATGAGTCACATGACTTCATCTCTCTGAGACAGCTGACTTTTTGCTAGATAACAGGTAACAGAAAAAGCTGCTGGGATTTTGTAGCAAAACATAACAAACTTTTATGTTACAGAGATTTTTTTTCTCTAGAAAAGACAGCTGCTACATTTTAGCAAATTTACATAGCTAGCATTACTTACAAAATATATTTCTCTGTTTTTAAAATACAAAATTCTTTCTTTTTTAACATTAACGTTACTCTGTATTTATACATGTGTAATGACAATAAAGTTGAATCTAATCTAATTAAGTTTTATTGAAGTAGCACTGGTGGTAGTTTGTTCTGTAGTTTTTTAAAAAAAAATATATTTACATTTGTGAAATTTAGTATTTTATCAGAATAGAGTTTTTATGTATTTCCCTCCATTTGCACAAACTTCATTAAACTACATACACAGTGACCCAAAACATTAGCATGAAGAACATTTAAATCACCAAAACTAATAAAGTTGTATTGTCTCTCTCATATCAGAAAGCAGAGCTTTGGCATATAGCTCTTGTTATCATACTTTAAGGCCACATACATTATTATGCTACGATACATAAGTGTCAAGCATTTTAAAAGAAAATCATATAACACATTTCCATGGATACTCTAATACTCTAGTCCACATACTCTAATCCACACTTACATGAGAGGAAATCCTGCTTTGGCGTGTCTCTTTGAAAAACAAAGGTAAGAAGCGGTACAAAGTATCCTAGTAACGTGAACATTTCAGCATCAAACCCGTCTTTCAAAAAAAAAAAAATCCTCTTGACTTAATTTCTTTGCTACATCATTGACATTGAACTTTTCTTTCAGAGCAGTGAAACTTGAAGATTGATTTGATAGCCACACCAACAGTGTGCTAATATCAAAAGCTAATAGCCACGTCCATCACAGATAATTGAAAGATAGATGCTGTTATCACCAGACACTTCACAGCAGGTCAAGTACAGTGTCTCTCACCATGAACTAGATCATGCCAGAAAGCAAAAGTGGTCGTAAAGGCGTGGACAAGAGATCTTTTCGGGTGTGAACGACAGCTGTTGTTTTATTTCTTATTCAAGCTTTCCATTTGTCCTTACTGGCCCCAGCATCTGACAAAAATGCTACAGGCATACATGTAAATAACAAGCAGACGAGTTGTGGATAGCGGGGCCATAAAAGTCGGCAGCACTAGAATGCACCGCTACTGAACCTCCAGCTGTCTAAGAGCCAAATGTTTCCTCACTATAGTATCAGACAAGCTTGAACTTCTCTGAAAGTCATAGCAGGGGTGGAAAACTCTAGATTTTGGAGAGTCACAACTACACTGAGGATAGTCTAATAAACACCAACTCGTACAATGTATCACTGGATTGGCGGGTTGAGTAGTGTACTTTTATGTTAGGAGAATGCACAATCTCAGACTAATAGATTGAATACTAACTGCATGTTGCCAGCTAAATTCAAAAGTAGGAGCAAACCTGTGTACAACCAAGAGCCAACAGTGAAAATACTTCTGGCATTATTACAGTTACTGAATGGAATGGTTACTGATGGTTTGGGGTATTTTCAGAAGAGAAAGAGAGAGAGTGTGTGTGTGTGTGTGTGTGTGTGTGTGTGTGTGTGTGTGTGTGTGTGTGTGTGTGTGTGTGTGTGTGAGAGAGAGAGAGAGAGAGAGAGAAGGCTATTCTCAGCATTTTCTCATACTGCAGCTATTGACTCAGCACTGCTTCTGCAGCAGAGGAAAGACAATGAATTCATGCAGTGACTGAGTTTAGAGAACGATGCCTACAGTGACACGTGCAGCCAAAAGATCTATCACGTTCCACACACTACAAAATACACAGGAACCTAACACCTCACAACTCACAAAGGCAGATTAACATATAAAAATAAAGTCAGATTTTCCACATAATCTCTACCTACTACATCTGTAGCGTATATGTGATTATTCAGGGCAACACATTCCCCTGTACTGAGAAAAGAACAAGAAACCTCTGAGTCTAAGGGCATTTAATAAGTGCTTATGCAAGACGTGTACTATACCTAGGCAGGACACTTTCATAAATTCTTCAGAAATGTATTAAATAATGTTTGATGAAAACCCCATACCATCATTATTGCTACAATTCTGTCATGTCTGTCTCATCCTTAGTGTAGTAGATCTGAATTCACATTAAATAGTCAAGTATTTTAAATGTTTGTTGATGGAATTCAGCAACTGCTCTTAGACTTCTATAACCAAGCCTCTTTTAGAAAAACAGGGTTTCCAAAGTTTTTCAGTAATAATAATAAATAATAATGCATTCTATTTATATAGCACCTTTCTAAACCTCAAGATCACTGTATACACATATACATATGTTATTTATTTATATAAAAATGTTAGGAGAATTTTTAAGTTGACTTTTAAGTCAAATGTCAAGTTCAGGTAAATTCAAGGTTAAAATTCTTGTCTGTGGTTATCGCACATACACTAGTGGCTGGGGCGTGGTTTAGTAGGAGTCTGCAGTGTCCCAGTCATGTTAACAGTGAGTGGTCGACCAGTATGGGTTTTTCAGTGGGCAATGTATTATTATTTACAGAATGGGGAGGCCTAGGGACACAATGATGCTGATTTTTCCTCAGATACCATAGAATAGTATAATAATAAACAAATTTGTTTCTGCTGTACTAAACATCCCTCATCCAGCAACAACACTTGACTTTTTATAATTAAAATGCTAATCAGTACATATTGAAAGATTATGGTCTGATCTATAAATTTCACATTTTGTGCAAAAGCAGAAACACTAAACTCATTAAATTTGATAATATTCAGATAGATTTGAGTTAAATTAAATGGATTAAATGAATTAAGTATTTTCTCTTTTAGTTACAATTACTTATTTAGTTTTCAAAAAAAATGCAAACATTGTTAGTTTTTGTCTACAGCAAAACAAAAAAAAATTATTTCTATACTTGGAATATGAAGCTTATAACAATTAGCCAGATCCTTTTATTCAACGCACCATATAGCTGAGCCAGTATACAGTCCAAGTATACAGCTGAGCAGTTGTGTAAGGTGCCATATTTCACCATATGAAGGTGTTCAGACTGCTGAATGGAAGTCATGCCACATAATTGATCATTCTTAAATGAATTGTTCCCAGAACTACATTATCAGGAACCAGAGCAAATCTGCATTTTGAAGATTAGGAATTTCATTTCTTTTTTATCGACTGAAAACTTTCAAAAAAAATTATAAAATTGTAAAATTGTAAAAATATAGTTTGTTTAATATGAAAATAATTATGGACACTCTGTTGCTTTTGATAAATACTGAAAGCTTAAACCTAAGAGCATCAAACACACTATAGAGTGGGTGACCAGACTTGATGAAAAGCAGTAAAACTATGACTCAGTCACACCAAAACAAGCACACACACAAGTCTGAGTATAATTTCATGCACCCACTTGTGTGTCATCTTGGCACAATGAGAGTATTTTACAATATATAGACACATTTAGTGTGAATATTTAAATGGTATACCTCACAAAATGTAGGATCTTTAAGATATTTGAGAATTTTTAAAATGCTGAAACAAGTATCAATCGCTATTTCAAGTTCGGTGTAGCTATTTTTGCTTGTCTGAACGACACTCTGCATTCTGCACTAAAACTGTGCCACTGTTGGAGCGATTAGAACATAATTATGCCTGCAGTGAGAAAGCCTTCCCTCTGTGAGGAAGAAAATCACCCAGAGAAGCACCAAAAACTTTGAGATTAATGATAGGCATCCTTCCCTAGCAACAGTGAGCTGGAGGAAGAGATAAAGAAGAGGGTGAAATCAAATCCCTCGCAATACACAATACAAATCAGACTCACACCGGACACAAGTCCCCACACCAGAGGGAAGACAAACTAACTAGGGAGAGAAATCTGTCACTTGAATACTGTCCTTTCTGCCCTAAAAAATTATACCATGGAACGTTTAAATTGATCAGAATTTGCAAACTCTCTCCTCTGAACACTTTCAATCTGCATAATGTCACTAATGTTAACCCCGCCCCCTTTTTTCCACTTTTCCTTTCTCCCATATAAGAACACAGTAAATTCCCATTGGCAATGTTACAAACACTGGAAAATACTACATGTGACATTTGGAATTGATAAAAAAAGACACCCCTGGCACAAAAACATGTGTATTACGATTATGGCTCATTATCTGTATAATGAGAATAGCAACCCATAGTTCATTTCTGTGTTTAATGAGGTTACTTAAAATCCATTTACCAAATTATGTTCCCTCTGCGAAAAATAATGCTGCATAAGACAGTGTGCAATTTAACTTTGTTGCTTTTCTCTGGCATTGTCTTCTAAAGAAATTCTAGGAACAAAAGCTGTAAATTATACATAATTTAAGTCACAGATGTCTTATAGTACTGCTGTTGTGGAACCATGCATGACACTTCTATTCCTAAATAATTTATTCTAAACTCTGTTTACTATATCCTGAGGTTGTGGAGCATGGATCTATGCAGGAGACTAATGAGAATGCAACAGCAGACAGTTTCTACCCTAATCCTAGTATTTTCATAGACAGCAGCCTGGAACTTCAATCCTGCAAATAATAATGATAACGCACTATATACCCAGAGCTAATTCCTCATACAGTGAGAAGTTCAAGTCAAAAGAGCACTTACAGTGAGGAGGGCGGCATGGGCTGCTATGAGTACTATCGTTGGATTGGTTGCTGGACACGGAGGACACACTGGCACTGCGAACGAAGCCGAAAGCTGCCAGGCGAGCAGTGGGTAGGTGGGAGAAGCCTGGCGGGCGCAGGCCAGACTGACCTGATTTGGGGAGGAGGGACTTGGGAGCGACTTCTAATATTGGCTTCTTCAGCTCCCCTGATGAAACATTAGAAAAGAATTTACTTTGCATTCCCGTCAATACACAAGTAACAAAAGGTAAGTAAAGTGTATTAAAGATTTGTGCCTTGGAGAATTATTGACACTCATCAAACATATTGAAATGTACAAAATAAACAGTGCATAGAATAATTCACATTTTCCAGTCAAACAATACCGGGAAAAAAATGATAACATTCTCGTTAACACTTTTTTATTCTCTCTCAAAAATATATGTGCCACAATTATTAAAAGTATATATAAATACTTGTTATGGTCATTAGTAAATTCACTGAATACTACTGGAGATAAATATCATATATCACATTACAGGAGAATCTAAAGCTTCTGAAATTAAAGTATTCCCTGTTATGTAAAGGTACATAATTAATAGGAAAAAAATGATTCCCCTGTAGCCTATAAACTGGACTGTACTGCCAGCATAGTCCTCTGGCACAGGTAAGATTTCACTCGCAGCAGTAAAACATCTTAATTTCCTTTCAACCATGAACTGTTTTACTGCTAACAGACATCAGAAACAGAAGTACTCCTTCTCATGCTGGATTTATTTGTTATTAATATTCTTGCAGTAGATTTGTTTAGAACATAAATTATGTCTGAAGGTACCACAAGCATGTCAGTGATTTGAAATATATTCTGTAAAGCAATGATTAATGGACTCCAAGATAAAATATGATACTGAAACGTATACTGTATTTTTCTGCTTTTATCCAAAGCAACAAAGCAAAGCAGAATCCAATCCAAATCTAATAATGAGCAGTTAAGTGATAGGGCCTTGTTCATGGGCTCTGCTGTGGTTTTTGGTCAGCCCTAAGATTTAACTTCAGATCCCTAGGCACTAAGGGATATTAAATTTATCATGGCTTTATATATGACATTGATTCTATATGGAGCAAATTTAAAAATGCTCTATTTAAGTCAAACTAGAGAGAATCTTGAGCTTTGGCTGTAACACTGGGCAGAATATGAAAGAATCAAAGCTCAGTAAACATATTCAGAAGGTGTAAAATGAGCAGCTCTTGAATTTGACTGCTGTCATGGGTTTTCAACTTCAAAGAGAGAAATGGTGTAAGAGGCCTCATGCATATGCAATTCTCAAAATGATTACAATACAAAGCCTCATGGCTGGTACGGAGACACTTTAGCCTTAGGCTGGATAATTAAACCTTGAACCGTTTGGGGATGAGAGTGTTAGCCTGTGCATTTTATGATCGCACTGCTGCATAATTTATTAGTCGCTTGGTATACAGGTCTAGAGATGTAGCGTACGGTACAGGATTTATTCACTGCAAAAAATGCATTAATTAGAATTTCTTATTTAGAAAGACAATAGAAATATCTTAATTCTCTCTTAACAATATTGACTCTGACACTGCTCTTTAACTGGGCTGGATGTTGTCATGGAATGAATATTACAGGTGCATGCTTTTTACAGAGTTTAGGCTGCACAGTGGTAAATTCATACCTTATAAGATACATTATAATTACTATATCTATAAACCCATCTCTAAATGTAGATTTAGATTTTTGGTGAATTAGTAAAAAAGTAATATTCAAATCATCAAATCATAAATGGGACTAAATATATACAGAAATATATATATACACACACAATACAAGGCCAACAGTATGGCAATCAAATATTTTATCAGGCTTTCAATAAATATTGATCTTCTTACAATTCCATGCATTTTACTGTAATTTGGTTTAACACTAATTACTTCTTTTGAATGACCAACCATTTAAAAAGTCACTATTTGACATATATAAGCCAATGTTTTATTAATTTGCATGCCTTTCTTGATGTTGCACAATCATGGGTCAGTGTGTTCACTTGAGCTCCATTTAGCTCCATAGAGATTGCAACAGTGGTCAAAATGGGAACTGGAACAACTGCTAAAAGAGGCCCAAAGGTGCAGCAATCATGCTGCGTCATGCTCGCTCAGTGAATGATTTCAGTGAAGGAGGAGCAGTAGACAGAACAGTTAATGTCAGTGTTTTCTCATGCCAAAAAACTTTTTGTGAATTTTCTCTCTTTACAGAGCTGCCTATTTGAGTTATTCAATCATCCAGGAACATGTGCTAACTAACCTGTGGAATCTTGGTAGCAGTGCGTAGGCTGCCCCATTGGAGCTGAGTGGCTGAGAGGTGAAGTTGACCTCTGGCCTGTCATCAGCATCCTGGCTTTGGTTGTAGGTTGTCTTGTGACTGCTCCAAGGCCAAGCTGAGGCCTTGCAGCCCTTGGTGATCGATAGGCACCAGCTATTTCATATGCACCAAGGTGGACACCTCTGCCCACCTAGAAAAAAATCAAGAAGATTGTTTTAAAAATGTAAACATCTACACAGAAATGACAATACCATTCCAAAAATAGCAAATTAATAAAAATTGATCAAATCTTTTTACATGAATTCTCACCTCATGCAGATATTTGCCTGGGAGTTCACCATGGAAACTTTCTGACTTCCCTACCATTTTATGAGGTACAGTATGACCTGGTGGTCTGATGCCAGACACCATCAGGCCAGGTGGTGAGTAGTATCCTGATTTCTGCAACTCCTGTCGATACTTGTCATGTAGGATATTGGAGGAGCTCATCACCGGTGAGCCTCTAGATACTGCAACTTTTTGCTCTTTTGTGGCTGGCATACTAGAGTATGGTGAAAGCCTTGAAGGCAGAGTAGATGCTTCATATGGACTCTCTGTAGAAAGTGGCTTTGGCTGAGGGCTCTTACGGACATAAGTGATGATTTTTGGGCGGACATTTTTAGGCCTTTGAGGAGGAGAGGACTTCATAATATCAGATTCTGATTTAGATGGCTGTTGAGGAGGAATTGGTTTTGGGATGCCACTACTGAAATAGCTTTTACTTGGAAGCTTCAAACCACTAGCAAGCCTCTGTGGAGAACCAGAAGGTTCCTGCTTTGGAGTTCGTGTGCTGACAGTCTTGGCTGGTGAAGAAAGTGGTTGTCGTTTTGGGGAGCTGGTGGTCTTGGAAGATGGAGGAGTAGGTGGGCGTGAGGAAATGCTCCATGGCATTCGCCTTTCCAGGCTGGATGGGCTAGCACTCTGTGTTCTTTCAAAAGATGACTGTTTCTGGTAAAGTTTGGGTTCTGCTACCACACTGTGACTGGGTGTTTCCGTTGAGTCTGGCTTAAAGGACTTCTGAGCCATTTCTAAAGTTTCCTCCTTTTGGTATTGTTTAGATTTTATTTCATGACTGGTATCATGAGGAATTTTGCTGGCCACTGAAAAAGAATGTGTGTCATCTGACCCAATGGGTTGGCAAGACTTTTGCTGAAATAAAACTGTTTTTGGATCTTTATGTTTACATTCTTCCTTAATTGAAGTCGGGTGCTTCTCAGCAGCATCTGTATTGTTCTTACAGGCATTTTCTAATTCGTTGTGCTGATTTTTAGCACCTGCAATGGTTGGTTTACATTCATTTATGTCATTTTTCAACTGGTATGAGGATTCTTTGCATGGTTTTACAGGTTGGTTTTGAGCTTCTTGGTTTTCTTGTGCTTCTAAAAAAGGTTCCTCAGGTAAAACAGTAGTGTTCAGATTGAGATCTACATGAGTTCCATCAGTGTGTGGAGAACTTCTGCTCTTATCTGAGATGGTCAGACAGGACTGTGAGGCAAGACTGGACATTGTGGAGTAACAAGACACAAATACATCATTATCAGAGCTAAATTCAGCCCTAGAAGTGCATGTCTCCATCTCCTTACTTATGGACTTGTGGGAAGCTGTTTCTTGTTCCTTCGTGTCCAGTTTTGTGTCTTTTTGAATGTCAACCTCAGTTTGAGTGATAGTTTTGGAAAAGGTCCCTAGTGTAGTACTGTCATCTTTAACATAACTGTCCTCTGAATCAACAAGGTAAGCCTCCAGTTCTTGGCATTCCAACATCTCAAACTCTGCCAGTTCAGGATCATCATACTGAGAGTCTGTGCCCCAGATGATGATTTTGCCCTGCTCCTCAGTGTGAGATACAAAAGAGGACTGAGTACCAATGTCCTCCAAAGTTCTACCATCTTTAGTCTGAATCTCATTTGCATTGGCATCTCCATCCCATGAATGCTCAGCACACCTGTTGTTGTTTCTGATTTCCCCATGATCGTCCTTGAAGCTGGATCCAACAGGTCCAACAAGCTTGTCATTCATGCTCATGTTTCATTAAGTAACTATGTCTCTAGGTTCTCATGACTGTCACATCTATTTTAGTGTCATTTCTTTTTTGGAGACTCTTGAGATGCTGTACATCTTTACAAGCTCAAGCTCCAATAATATATTCTTGCATCTTTTATGAAGCAATGGTAATTGCTCCACTTTGACAGACACAAGAAGCTGTTGTTTTCAACCAGCTAAAGAGACAAAAAAAAAATAAAATAAAAAAATCACATTATGGCACAGGGCTTTCACAGGCAGACTATGAATTACTTTAATACAATGCACAATGCCAAAGGCTAAATTAGTTAAATGATATCATTATGAATTTAATGCCCATTTTATTTTTATTGAATCATTTTCACAAAACATCTTTAAGTAGATATTTGCCCCTTAAGATGTACGAGCTGGATAAATTTAATGTGCTCATCAACAACACAATATTTTGTATGTCTCATTGCCTTATTGCCTATTTTATGATGTTATATGTTTCCCTTTCACATCAAAAAAATACTAGATGTTTTGGTAATACTTATTGCTCAAAGGCAACATCAGCAGCTTCAGCGATGAGAGAGATTTAAGAGAGAGATTTTCCGAGTTAATGTTACATTTTGTTAACACATCACCCATGCGGTTATAGTAAAATGATTTATAAAAGTCAAAGCCTACTGCTGCACCCATAAACAACTGTCAAATAACCAGGATGATCATACTGAAATTAAACAGATTATTCTGCATAGATGTTTTCATATGTCCTTCGGTGTGATAGATCGATAGTCATATTCACTTAATTCAACCAGTTAAAAATGGCCATCTGTTTTAAAACAGGAAGGATGCTCACTCCTTAAACTTGTGTTTCTGATTGTGTGGGATTCAAAAACCCTGATAAGAAAATTGCACAATCCATCCATTTATTGGCATACAGGAAGAAGAGTACAAAATGAGAAAGGCAGCCGTATCATGACCTTAGTATTACAAGATATGATCTGGGTGAAGAGTCATTTTGCAATCTGGACATCATGTTTTTGACATTTACAGCTCAGCAAGACCTACACTTTAAGTTTACTTCAATCTTGATTAGCCAGGGGCACCCATGTTGCATATTCGTACTGAATGATTATGGTTAGCAGACAGTAATTCCATAGGAAAATGAAGCATTGAAGCATTCTCCAGTGATGAGGTTTAAGTGGTTAAATCATTTTCGAACCAAAATGCTGAACAGAATCCCATAATACCGAGGTTACAATATGTTAATTAGATGCATTAGATGCATGTTTTTAATAGATAATCCACTACACTGGACACACCTACCAGCATAAACAGATGCTACAAGTCTGTATGTACCACTTTGTTTCGTAAATATACCTCATTGTACGTAGCTGAGCTTCTTTTAAACAATCACAGCAGCCTGGCATTTTCTCTACATTGCAAGAACTCTACTGTTCCACAGAACTACTTCTTTCTTCATGTGCTAGCTGGAAATGGGGTTCTCAATACTGCATAATTTTATGCAAATCATTATAGAATTTTTTATATTGTTAATTATGAATAATACGGTAGTATTACAGTATTGGTGAAAAATACAGTAGTCATAAATGATAAAAGGAAAGCATAGGCTCTGTTTTTACCCAGCAACACGGCTGGCTCTAAAACCACGCCAGAAGGTTAATTAATGCCTGAGGTAAAGACACACAAGTGTTCAGAGAAGGTACATTTATTCCCACAGGGAACACACAGGTGCATATATATCATTTTAGAAATAATTCATACTGCAATAAGTAAAGTAGGTATTTGACCTATTGAGATTATTTAAAAGGTATACTGAGATAATATCCAAGTTAGGATAGACTGCAGTAAACCCATTTAAACAGCTTTAATGTATAGTATTGTGATTCATGGGTTTCTATACAAGCAAAAGTCTAGGAAAATGCTTGAAAAATACAAGGAACTGAAATGTAAAAAAAGTTAATAGTTATAGGAATGAAGCAATAAATTGAAATAAATTAGACTCCAGGGCTGCTTTTCTTTAGCTGTTTAACTGTGCATTTAGATATACACGATAGTTTGCCATTTCTGTCCCATATCTACTCAATTTAAATTTCTGATGCAAATTGCAGGCATAAAATGCATTGGCTGCAAACATGAAATGGCAGTTTTTAATTGATAGGTGACCTTTTTATGATTTGTGAAAATGATGTAAACCTGTTATGTGGTGACAAAATACCATAGACACACTGAGCAGATGGTCAGAGTAACTGTGCCAAAAAAGCAATCATCATTCATACAGTTACTCATACATAGTGCATCTCTGAGGTATAGAACATGCACAGTACTGCTAATAATTTGTAAAATTTGTAAAAATGTGCTATTAATTGTGAAGAATATAGTGACTGTCAAGGACTATAGTGATTATAGTGTCAGGGTCATTTGGATTATGCACAGTATGGCATGCTAATCTAATCTAATTTTAACGGAAGGCAATAAATATTCATCAAGAGCCAATGTGTAGCAGTTAAGGACTGTGACTAACAGCCTTGTCAGTCACACATGACAATTCTTATCTTTGTCCCTGTCAGCAGCAGAAATCAAGAAGTACATGGCCTGAATAAGAGACCAAAATATATGCTGTCTGTTTTACTGTGCAAATGAACAGCGCTGACATGATAAATGTAGGCCTACTAGAATTTTAATCATTTATTCAGTGGAGATTGGCTTAGTCGAACAAAATTCTTTGGATTTTGTGACCTGTAATTAGACACAGAATTTATAGCAAGCTGTTTTGGGTGTACAGTATGTCTCTCTCCAGCTTCTCTAACCTACATTCTCTCATTCACACAGACCGATTTGAACCTGACCTACTTTTTACTACAAGGACTAAAATGGTAAAATGTTCTGTTTCTACAGAGCTTCTGGTAGTTTAAAATGATTTCAAATCTTCTACATTAAGCAGAACATTTTCTTGTGCACGGGCCGTTTACAATGTTTAAATATTGGCTGCTAAATCTGTCTGCAGCTACATGCAGAATTCGCTTGGAGATGTCCATGGTGTAACTTTGGATGTTATTACTTTAACACCTACATTCAAGCAGCTGATAAGCACCTGATGAATAATATTTAAGTCTCATTTCCATGATGCTTAAAGGTCTAATAAGTCTGAATAAACAATTTAGGGTGCAGTGACAAAATAAACCCATCTATTAGATAGATAGATAGATAGATAGATAGATAGATAGATAGATAGATAGATAGATAGCAGTAGTGTCTGCTGTCAGGCTGAATTTTAATATACAGTATTTTCTGTAGTCGATGTACTTATCCTGTCTCTTATAAAATCCTCTTTGGAATAATGTGATTATGCAATATATCATAAATATACATGCATTGTTTACATCCATGGAACGCCCTTTGGTTAACTAGCTATCTAACTAAATGGTTAATGTATGTTTTGGGGTTTTTGTTTCTGTGTAACAAGATTTTAACGGCTGACCAGAGGATAAGATTATTAACTTTCTTAATTGCAAAATAGGTTTTAGGGCAATTGAATGACATTTAGGAACAACCTTAACAGATGTACTTAAACATTTGTACTTGAATGTAGGTTTACCTGCAACCCTTCTGTGTACCTTCAACCTGTGAAATGTTTTTTGGTCAATGAGGCTAGGTTATTCTGAAATGCTGAGAGATATTAACAACCACAAACATGAAATAAAATGAAAAATGCTGAATTAGGTTGGTGAGATCATTTCATCCTGTGGAAATGAAAAGGTGTAATACAGTGGTATATTTCTTACTAGTGTAACTCTGTAAGCAACCTCCAAAAAAACTGCACTGAAACTGAGATAGCTTTCTGTTACTTACAAAATAGCAGGCAAGCACACTTAGTTGCACTGTCAGTGACTGTCAGTAGAGAGAGATAATCAGTCCTGAGTCAGATTCTACTGAGTCCAGCTTGTCTGTAGTAAAAGATTTTAAAAGGCATCCTGCAAGACAGAATGGAAAAGTTCAATTTAATATTCAGCACTAAGACTTAAATTTACTTCACATTTAATACACTCATTTGGGAGCAGTCGTGGCCTAATGGTTAGAGAGTCTGACTTATAGCCTGAAGGTGAACCTGCAGGTCGTGGGTTTGAGTCTCTTCCCAGCAGGGATTGTAGGTGGGGGGAGTGAATGACCAGCGCTCTCCTCCACCCTCAATACCACGACTGAGGTGAGACCCCTGACCAAAGCACCGTACCCCCAACTGCTCCCTGGGCACCAAAAAAGGCTGCCCACTGCTCCGGGTGTGTGTTCATGGTGTGTGTGTGTGTGTTTACTACTGTGCGTGTGCACTTGGATGGGTTAAATGCAGAGCACAAATTTCGAGTATGGGTCACCATACTTGGCCACACGTCACTTCACTTCAAACGATATTGTACCATCTTTGCTCTTTTGATTCCTGATACGGTTTGACCTGCCAGCCATGGTTCATATATCAGTTAGCATACATACCACAGTAAGACCATGGC
>CM074958.1:13995654-14022089 GCA_037577455.1 Pangasius macronema
TTGATTCCTGATACGGTTTGACCTGCCAGCCATGGTTCATATATCAGTTAGCATACATACCACAGTAAGACCATGGCAATGTCATGCTGATGTCATGTTTTATTATGGTTTAACATATCTTCCGTGGCCACTTTATTAGGAACACTTGTACACCTTGCTGTGGTCATTCATGAAATAATCCAGCAGCTAATCATGTGTCAGCAGCACACTGCATAAAATCACCCAGATATAGGTCAAGAGCTTCAGTTAATGTTCAAATCATACAGCTGAATGCAGAGAATATAATCTCAGTGACTCTGACCATGGTATGGTCGTTGGTGCCTGAAAGGTTAGTTTGAGTATAGTAGAAACTCCTGGGATTTTCATTTACAACAGTATCTAGAGCTTAAAATGAATGGTGCACAAAACTAAAAACATTCAGTGAGCAACAGTTCTGTGGGTGAAACGCCTTGTGGATGAGTGGTCAGAGGAGAACGGCCAGATTGGTTCAAGCTGACAGGAAGGCTATGGTAACGCTTTACAACCATGGTGAGCAGAAAAGCTTCTCAGGACACATAGCATGTCGAATCTTGAGGCAAATGGGCTTGAGGCTATAGCCGCATAAAATCACAAGGGGTTCCACTCCTCTCAGCCAAGTACAGGAATCTGGGGCTACAGTGAGCACAGACTCACTGAAACTGGACAATTGAAGAAGACCAGGTGATGTTAACTCAAGCCCTTGACCTGTATCTGCATGACTTTATGCATTATAATGTTACCACATGATTAGCTAACTGGTTCAGGTGGTACAGGTGTTCCTAATAAAGTGGGCAGTGAGCATATTCTAACCACAGTTACCAAAGAGTATCAAAGTAAATACTACAGAAAACGTTTGTTAAGATATGTATGAAATTAAAATGAGATCATCTGATTATTTTGTGTAAATTATCTGCACAGAGGGCCTAAACCTTCATGAGAAAGGTCAACATATCAAAATTTGATTCAGAATAATGATTTAGAATCGGCTTTATTAGTCAGTGCCTCATGTCTATGTGCAAAACATCAAAAGTGACCTACTTTCTAGGAAATTAAAGTCAGGTTCAAAATGTCTCAAGCTTTTCCAGTGCCAATTAGGTCCCAAAGGCAGTATTTAAAAGCAGCTAAATTGAATAAAATGGCTACAATCCAATAGAACTACATTTATTTAAGGCAAAAAAAAAGAAAGATACTGGATCAGTCATACGTTTAGACCCAAACAACCCTAGAGGACTAACACATATGATTATGTGCAGCCTAATAAATTCCCCAGACATGTAGAAAAGAGAGAACATACAGGATGAACCATCCACAACACGTGAGACTGGATCTCCTTGGTCTGACTTGTTCAACTCAGGACTGAATCCAGATGTATTGAATCTCAAGACACTGGGACTTGTTGAAATTAGTTTTGCTGTGACTCCAGTATATATCATAATTAAAATAATTATTTCATTGACTCAGTTCAAGGCTTGTCTGATAACTTTGGAATAAGAACTAAAGAAATTATTCTTCCCAACTTGGGACATCCTGTATTTCATTTAACAACAGTCTCTGAGCATCCAATTCACAATATCTAAAGAACCCTTAAAAACTCTAATGCCAAAGTTATGGATGGCCTAGACTAGTATTTTGAAAAACAATAATGATATATTTTTAGCTCCCATTAACCATCTTGTAAATCTTATGATAAGACAATGTATATTTCCAAATAATCACACCAATTTTCAAGGCGGGTGAACCAACCAATGTTGCCAACTACAGGCCTATTTCAATCCTATCAGTAGGTTCCAAGGTAGCAGATAAGGTAGTAACCGAGCAACTTGTGAACTTTCTTAATACACAAAATAATTCATTCTTCTCCATGCAATTTGGGTTTAGAAAACAACATTCAGCGGAAACTGCTGTTTATTTTAGTGAGCATGTAAGGTCAGAACTAAACAGGGATGGGGCTGTAGGTGTTGTATTTCTTGATTTATGTAAGACATTTGACATGTTAAATCACAACGTACTTTTATCTAAATTATCACATTTTAATTTGTCAGTCAATGAATGAAGTGAAATGGATTGAGTCAAACTTGTTGTCTAATGTACAAAATTGCTAACAACCTTGCACTACCTCCCTTGAAAGAATTTGTGTCATTGCATTCAGAGAACCTAAGACAAACAACAGCCTCTTCAAGAGGTGACTGTGAAGTGCAATACAGAGCCACAGAATTTGGTCATTCAGCTTTCTCTATAAGAGCTACCAACTGACATTAGACAATGCCCCACCTTTGCACAATTTAAGTCACAACTGAAAATATGGCTAAAGCCAAGCTTAATATGTGATCACTGATATACTATAAAGTGATTATATAGTGATATACTACCTGCCCAGGAACTTCAGATGAAATTTAGCTCTGTAGCGAATTATCCCTGTTAAATAAACGATTAAATAAATAAAACAAAGCTAAATAAATTAAAATACCAAATAAAGAAGAACAGCAGCTGGTATGCATGATGTCATTTAGCTAAAAACACAGTTATGATCAATACTTCATACTATTTTGGAAGTTTTTAACCTTCAAAATCTAGCCATAACTGCATTCTTGGTTGTCCGCTACCGTATCCAGTGGCAATCAGGGTCTACTGTAAATTCTATAATTGCCTCTATTTGAACATATCAACCCTGTGTTAAAAGAGCAGTTTGTGATTTATAGAACCCTCTGCAGCCTATGAGGGGAATTACAATTGAAGGTAAATAAATCACAAGCATTTCTTGTTCCCATAACTGACCCCACTCCCTCTGTCACAACTTTATACAGTATGTTTTCTTGGTGGGTTTTATGGAAAAGCTGAACAGGTCTGTCCTGGTTAGGGGTGAAGCTAATGTCTGGGCTGGAAAAACTACAAACTGTACCTTTAAAGGCAACAAGACAGAGTCAAATCTCAGTCTTAAAGATTGAAGCCTAAGGATCCAGCAGCTTGATTCAAATTGAGGTTTAACTGCTACATTTTCACTGGATCTGTCCAATGTAACTAATAAGAACAAAGAATCTACAGTTTGACTAGCCAAAGCCGTTCAGAGCAAAGCAATTCAAAGCAATCTCAAAATAAACATGTTTAAATGACTCACGTTTTAATGCAGTCCACTAACCTAATGACAAACCCATACCAGTGCTGTGGTATCTTTAACAGACCTCTGTAGCTTTTAGGTTCTTCCTGTCTCACTCATAGCTCACCTCTTAGACTACAAGCTGGTTCCATGAATGAAAGATAGTTAAGAAGAGATAGATGTAAAAAACAACAACAACAACAACAACAACATCACACTAATAACCTGCTTAATGTTAACTGTGGCTAAATGAATTTTGATAGCAGACTTGTGGCATGTTCCACTTTGTTTCTGCAGCCCATTAGTCATAGCTGCATTTGATACTTCCTCCTTTTTTCTCTTTCACTTCAGTTTGACACATTGCTGCTGCAGATACTAAAAATCATCTCATTTATGCATTCAGAGCATGCCTGATGCACCTGTTCCATAATCAAACAAGCAATCTTACACAGGACTTGTCTGCACTGGACAAGCATGCTACATCTGTGTTTCTCCTAGGCATTAGAATACTGTATCTGTCACATAGCAGGCATTTATAAATGTATAATGTATGTTGTGGGTGTGTCTATACGTCTAAACTCCATATATTGATCCCATATTTCATCGTCACCTCTCTCTAATGTCTTAGTTTAAGAAGTAATGGTGGAGCAGTTCCCGTATTAAGGCACTTAGCTTTCTGAACTTCTGTCCTCATGAAATATTAAGACAAGTAAGAACATAGGCTGGATCCCCATTTCTCTCTAAAGCCAATCCCTCATCAGATTGTCCTAGCAGAAAAACAGTTTCTCAAGCCATAAAACCCAGCAGCAGGCCAATAGGTTATACAACCATTCTTAAGTGATTATGTATAATGTATACATTTCTCCTCTGTTCACTGTCATAATATCAAGCATATTCCATTTAATCATTTTTAATATTCCATTTAATCTTTTAGATCTCCTGCAGTTCAAGCAATATGCCCACATATAGGCAAACTTGGCAGATAGTACAATATTAATTTCGAGTAGAGTTCGTATTAGAAGAATAAAACCCAACAGTTGAATCTGCACAAAAGCTCCCAAACTAATTACACTATATACATAAATGTATACAAAAATACAAAAACATACCATAAATTACATAGAGTTCATGCACCAGTATGACTTCCTCTCTGGTGCCTTTGATATGAAACATCACCAACATTCTGCCACAAACAGACACACCAAAGTAGTGCTCTTAAACGTGATCATAGAACATATTATACACTTCATTATGAGGCATATGGTGCCATGGTTTGTGCACAAATCAGTGTCTACGTAAGTTGGTATTAGGTTGGTGTATGTTAATCAAACAGGTTTTCTAAAAGCTGGATGTACTAATGATGGGTAAGATTAAGTCATAAAGTTGACTCCAATTAATGGCGTGCCACATTTCATTACACACCAAAAGCAGTCATTAATCAGATCAATTAATGTACGAAGCATATACACGATTTACAGATTCAAGCATTAGGCTTTAATAGATAAAAAAAATGAATGGTGCACATTAAATAACCTTAAAAATTTAAATATTTCTTTTATGCATACATATAGTGTACATATAGAAACATCAGAAGTATTCCAGTGAACCTATGAATGCGCACACACGCACACACACACACACACACACACACACACACACACACACACACACACACACACACACACAGTAAGTGATAACTGTTACACTTCATTAGAGCTCATAGCTATATCCTTCTCCATGGAATGGTGTTTAACCCACATGCACTGAATCCATGCATACTGACCCAACACATGATTCTGCACATAAACACATCCACATAAGGGGGGTGTTAATGCAGCAGTACCAGTGTGTTTATGGTTTTCATGGGTTGCAGTAGCCGTAAAATGAGGCAGAGGCAGGAGCAGGTGACAGGTAGCATTGCACTCTAAACAGAATGCACAGCATCACAAGATGAACAAAATGTTCTTACCTTGTAAGATGTTCAGAGTCAATGGGAAAATGTAGCACAATCAGTCCACATGTCAGTATGGAGAGATAGAGAGATCATTCACACACAGCATCCTCAGCACAGAGAAAGAGAGAGAGAGAGAGAGAGAGAGAGAGAGTGAGAGAGAGAGTGAGAGAGAGGGGGGAGGAGGAGAGATGGCACAAAAATGGAAGGATGATGCGGAACGGATGGATGCTGCTTGTTAGATTCTCCAGGTTTGAGTAAAATGCAGTAACAGCACCTCCACATGGCCTCTGCGGGAATCAGACAGGGAACACAACTCCATTTGTATTTGTTTCCTCTCCTGGTTGATTTTTTGTTTGTTTATTTTTACATAGACCTACTTATGGCAGTGTATCTCATAAACTGGTCCACAAACTGCAATAACTGTTACATGGCCAAAAGTATTTGAACACCTGACCATCACACCCATATATGGTTCTTCCCCAAAGTGCTTCCACAAAGTTCTAAACACGCAATTATATAGGATGTCTTTGTATGCTGTAGCATTAAGATTTCCCTTCATTCGAACTAAGGGGCCCAAACCTGTTCCAGCATGATAATGCACCTGTACACAAAGCGAGCCCCATGAAGACATGGTATGCCAAGGTTGGTGTGGAAGAACTCAAGTGGCCTTCACAGAGCCCTGACCTCAACCCCACTGAACACCTTTGGGATGAAGTGGAATGCCAACTGCGCACCAGGCCGCCCAACATAAGTGCCTGACCTCACTAATGCTCTTGTGGCTGAATGGGCACAAATCCCCACAGCCACACTCCAAAATCTAGTGAAAAGACTTCCCAGAAGAGTGGAGGCTGTTATAGCAGCAAATGGGGGAGGGGGTAGGGGAGCCAACTCCATGTTAATGTCCATGATTTTGGAATGGGCACACGTGGATGTGACGGTACACATAATTTTGGCCATAGAGTGTATAATGTAGCATCAAAGAGGAAGAAATCCAGCCAAGAAAAAAAAATGCACTTGCTCATTGCTCATTAGCAAACTCACTTTTAGCATAAACATATGCTTACTGAGGCAGAAACTGGCAACAAAACCCACCAGGCTTCATCAGAACATTGAATACTAATGAACATAACAGCATCTGTATAGCCAGAACAGCACAAACAAATCCACCAAACAGTCTCTATAAAATAAAACTTAATCGAACAAATCGTAGGCATTAAAATAAGACAGCCGAAAGGGCCTCATGGGTATGAAAATTAATGCTTACTCTCAGAAGCGCAGCAATGCTTCATTCCCTCAGTTTCAGTAACTGCTTTATCCTGGACAGGGTTGTGCTGGATCTGGAGCCTATCCCAGGGACATTGGGCATGAGGAGAGAATTCAATCCCCATCACAAGGTACCAAGCACACATTCACACACTCAGTAATACTGAGGGGGCAATTTTTCTTAGCCAATCCACGTATGGGTATGTTTTTAGAAGGGGAGAGGAACCCAGCGGAAAACCACTCAAACAGAGGAAGAACATGCACAGAAACTCTACACAGACAGAAACCTGAGCTCAGGATCCAATACGTCCTGAAGCTGTGAGGTGGCCACGCTACCTTCTGCCCAACCTCGCTGCCCGGCAATGCTACAATACTGCCATTATCAATTTTGTTAGTGTCAGTGTTATAGTTTGATTTTTTCTGTCATTCTTTTTTACCATGTTATTTTTTCAGTAATTTAGCCGAAATGTTTATTTACTTATTTATTTAAGTAGGGGTAATTAGTGGATGATGTAGAGAAAAAGTTAGATCCTCCTCCCCATGTGGTGCAAGTGGCAATAATGTGCATCACCTCAACTGTTTCTCTTTTGCCATAATCTTAAAATACAATTTAGTATGGAGTTTTATAGTCAGTGCTTTAAATCCATGACTCACAGTCATCACAAGACTGCCACTGAAATGGCACTTCCCAGCCTGTAATAGTCTTTTTGTCTGCATTATTCAAACAGAAGGTATCCCGTGTTACATGTAACAGCTAATGGTCTAATGGTAATTTGGTAAGAATCTTGTCACGATAACAAACAGGACTGGCCACCAATTTGGTTCAAGCTATGAAGTTACATTTACTGCCACAGAAAAATTATGGTGGCACCTTAAATATAATTTGATGCTAGAGGGTGAAAAGTATTCAGAGATTTGTCAAAATAGGACATTTTCTTTTAAAATATACTGACCTCTATTGGTTACATGCCACAGCACACAGAGGCCACTAGAAACTACTCAAATTTGCATGATGCAAATTCGTTCTGTCAGAAGAACTAAGGCCTTAACAGCATATTGTAAACTGTATTGCATCAGCCAATTGAATATATTCTGCAATTCTTCCGAGTTAAAGCAAACTTGCGATTTAGATTAGGCTATCCACAAACTACAGAAAAAAAGGGATTAATGTAAAGTAATTAGTTGAATGGAATTAGATCAATAAATAGATGGAAAAGATGAACACTGTACATTAAATATATCATTAAAAAATACACAGGGGTGGGGGTGTGGAGTTTGACAACCAAATAACCATTACAATACTTTTACAAAGAAGTAAATAATTTATTAGGCAAGAATAAAATATATACATCATATGTACAGCTGGCTTTATTATAACAAACAGTAATTATATACATTTTGCGACCTTTGTCTTGCCTACATTCCTTGATGTCGTGAAGAGATCCACAGAACATGTTTAATTAGAAACACTGTGATGCAGAACTGTTAAAAGGTTTCCCCCAAAGGGGACAAAACAAAACAAACCATTACAGGCTTCTAAAGTAAAACTCTGTCATGAACGCGTCGGGATTTTCTTTCATAGTGTTTCGTAGTGTTACGCACAATCAAAGGCGACAAACACACACAAAGTTTCATGTAATAATGAGACTTGATGAGATAGCTTGATGTGCATGTTTTCCTACAAAGATTGCCAGAATACACAGAACAAGTAGGTGGCTCAAGTGTAAATGTAGGATGCAGCATAAATAATACATCAATCCCCAAACTAAAATTCACATCATACAAAAAAAAAGGAAATGCACACACAAACATTATTAGACCTTTACAAATGACCTATAGCAAGGCACTGCAATTCTTACCCATCGTTAACATTATATATTACAGAAAAATACCAACCTATAACCCTAACTTTCACTAAAATGATCAATTAATGCACATTTTCCTACATTTTCTCAATTTCCATTTTCTTTACCGCCTCTTTCTTATAATGCTAGACATTTAAAAACCTCCCTGGATTTTCACGGACAGGAGCAAACCGCCAAAAAAAAATAAAATATCTCCGTTTTCCCTCAGGAAAAGGAGTCTGACCTGATGAGAAGAACTCCATGTTAAAATCCATGGCACTCCCGCTGGAGGCGTAATGAAGAGGCATTCCCTTAGAAGGATGTGTAAGATCATACTTAAAGCTAATGAAAAAAACAAAATATCGGTGGTGTAATAACCAGAGTGGCTTTTCTGATAGTGCAATCCCATAAATACACCTAGGACAGAGCAATACTTACAATACATAGCCTCTGCTCATAAAAAAACCTTCAGCAATGTACATGATTCAAAACATGTTAGGACTGACTCAAGAAAAACGATTTGGCAACATAATTTAAAACCAAGTTATTTGGCAGACAAAATAGCACCCAGTACTTCTGCACTCATGAGTACTGATAACGAATTCTAGACTACATGATACACCCAAGGCTAAAATGATCACAGTCAGCAGTACTGATAACAGTAAAACTCATGAACATGACTAATAGGGCATGGATTCCATGGATGCTCTAAACCTGGCATCGCAAAATGACAAATCTGTACTAGGCTGCAAATTTTCCTTTTCATTTCTCGACAACACGAAGACCAGAAGGCATTAGAGAATCCTTAAGTGTCACTGTCCTCCTCCTCCTCATTGTCGTCATCTGCATTAACACAATGGGTGAGAAAGGCCTCTTTCTCTGGCGTAGGAGGTCCATTTATTTTACATATTGGTTTGCCGGGAACAAAGGAGTTATCATCTTCTGTGCCACTACTGGCCAATGTGGCCTCTGCGCTGTTTCTGATCCCGTAGGCAAAGTAGATGATGAAGCCTGGGTTGGAAACAGAAGAGACAAATCATCGGACTGACGATTCTCCAACAGGTAACTTTATAACCTAAACTTGTAACAATGTTAGCTAACAGCCATTACAGTTCCTGGGGCACAGCTGTATTACACAGCTGTTTCATATTAGTGGGTTCAGGAAGCTGTTTGGGGTCATTTGAGTGTCTGCAAACTTTAGTTCCATCTGTTGCATGAAATTAAATTCTGTTGTTGGAGCTCAATTATGTGTTTGGGTAGGGCTCGTGGCATTATAACGTTACTCTATATGCTGGTAACAATGACTTTTTTTTAACTAATGGGGTGAGTCACATACCGATTAGCATCCAGATGGCGAAACGCAGCCAGGTGCCTTTGTCCAGCTGCATCATCAGGTAGACATTAATGAACATACTCAGCACAGGCAGGAAGGGGAGAAGAGGAACCTGAAAGAGGAAACACACACCACATACTTACACTTACTATATTTATCAGCTTGTTACTCTTCATCATTTGTAGAAAACAACATCTTAAATATATCAGTTTCCATTATAATTGTGTTTTTCTTGCTTACTGATTAAGCTGTTCCAGTTCATTTCTACATTTTTATGCTCTATGTTTCATCATGTCTTACCTTAAAGGATAGCTTGGTTTTGCTCTCAGGTTGTCGCCAGATTATCAGAGTGAAGAGGAGACATACTCCAAATAGGACTCCTAGCATAGCCAGAGACCAGACCTGAAACGTACCCTGTACTGCTACAATACAGAAAACACACACCAGCACACCTGCAGAGAGTGACAGAGACAGTAAAACATTAGAAATGTGTCCCCGTATACTGTTTGTGTGCTCTGAACATGCCTTCCAGGTAAGTAATAATAAAACATGCCGGCGTGTGCTGTGACAGGCTGCATCACCGTTATTGTTTCCACCCCAAATATGATTTTCCAGTAAGATTCCAAAATAATATCCAACGGTAGGTTATTCTTCTTATACCACAGCAATTTGCCAACGCTAATGGGTTTTATTTATTAAACAATAACACGTCGTACTTTTTCCTCACTGTATAGTAGCATTTAATGATGTGGAACGTTTGTGAAACAAGATACTTCAAGTTATCATGTAGCTATAATATATAAATGAAATAATATACAACATAAGACAAAAGAAAACATTAGTATGAGCGTATTAATGTAAAACCGTGATTTGAATTTAACAGTGCTGTGGTATAATGTTCAATATATTGCATACTTCTTATCACTCTATCATTTATACTGCATCATGACTGCATCTTTCTCAGAACTTACTCTCAATTAGGGACTCACAATCATGGCTAAAATGCCACCACAGCTTTCTCTTATTATTAGATTCAAGCTTATTACTTTCTCAAGTATGACGCTTTACGTCCTCGGCTCAATGACTAATGAGCATAAACATGACACTCATGACATATAATGTTCAGGCAAGTTTGAACAGACGTCACAAGAAATCAATTCATCATAATTATTCAGCCGATTTTGGAAATAAATTTTATATTTAAATTTTTTTTATTATGAAACCATAACCATATTCACCATAAACTTATTCATTCATAAAACCACTTACATTAATCTTGTTAGTCTTTTCCATTCTAAACAAATTAAATTATAATATTTATAAATATTAATATTAAATACACAGTCCACAACAGGGGACTCTGATATAATGCACCATAGTCAATTTAAAAAAAAAAAAAGATTTGTTATCCAATTATCTAAACTCACCAAATATTGGCATCACTTATACTTAATTAATCCGGGAATCCAAAAATCATGATCACAATTTAAAAATCATTGTGCAGCCCTACAAGTTACATACATGTTTATATTTAAACCTTCTGAAAATTGTGTGTCAGTGTTTCGTGTGGTTGTCTGACCTATTACACTGGTGCAGATGTTGACAGTAAAGCCAGACAGCCGTGAGGGCTCTGTGTTTCTAGGGAAGAGCAGGTTGCGGAGCGTGCAGTCGTCCTGAGCTTTAGTCAGGTAATTTGAACTGCGCTCACTAATGGAGTCAGGCTCGGCATCCTCCTGAGTCCCGGCGATCTGATACTGCACCGTCACACTGGGCTGCTCTGGCTGGTACCTGAGCATAAGATAGGAAATATTAGGGAATATCTGCACACTTAAATTCACCATTACACCAATCTGAGGTCTATCCTAAGGAAAGACGATTCAATCTAATGAATTACCTCAAAACTAAGACACAGGCGGCCACTAGGGTGTAGGCCAGCAGCGTTCCAATGGACATGAGATCCACCAAATCCTTCAGGTCAAACAGGAAAGCCATCACAGCTGCAAAGGAGAAAAAATATGCTTAACCTTTTTTTTTTTTTTTTTTTTTTTTTAAACGTCACTGAAAGAGTCACATGGCAATAGCAGAAATAAACTGATTACAATCTAATAGCAGTAATATTATCATTATGCTGTGTACATGAACTAGCAAAGCTCAGAGACAGGTCAGTATTGTTATGCTGTAGCATTGTGCTGGCATGGTTTGGGTCCATTTGTCCCCTTTAAGTGAAAAGGCACTGCAAATCAATACAACGTTCTATTATCCCATGATTAAATATTATATCCTGATGAGAGTGGTCTTTCCCACACCCATTCATAAGACATGAGGGCTCACTGAATGGATTCATGAGTATGAAAATGATGCAAGTCATATGTAAATCATATGCTATGTCAGGTTACACAATTTACCCCTGTACAACAACATGAGTGTCAACGCACATGTTTCTGTTCAGTATTGTCCTGTAAGCAGTGGGGTTTGTTCAGCAGCAACTGATTGCTGTGTGTTTTTTTTTCTTACATGCCCAATAATCTGATAAGAATAACGCAGATAACCAAACTTTTTAAAATGAGTATTTCAATTTTGAAATACAACTGCACTTGCAAAAAGATATTAGAGGCTGAAACTAGAACACAGTCAAATGTCTTTTTCTGACAAGCATTTTCATTTCAAGATATACTACAAATACATACTGTTTCATTCCAATACATTACATAGACACTTAATGTCTTACAGTAGTGCTAATTTCTATTTAAGGCCAAAAAGACAGCCAAATCAGGGGACACTGAGAGGGATAAGCAGGCTACAAGTGATAGTGGTGATTGCCAAGAGTCAGTTGAGATCCTAGTTATAAAACTGTGGTGTTTGCTCAGCCTTGCATGTTTCAATAATCAGCACTAGATGTTTGAACAATCGTTTTAGGACCCATCTAACAGGTACTGAAATGTCAGGGGTATTTCAAATATGCTTATAAGAGACATTTTTTGCAGTAAGGGATCCATACCTTGCCCAAGTAAGGCATCACTCCTCACTTGCTAACTAGATGCTGCTTCTTGTCACATACTGGGGGATTAGTAAAGTTTTATCAAGGTAAACCCTGCATACATCCAACACTCAGGTTGGTCCTCTTCTCCTTCGAGCTTACCGGACAAGAGCCCTGCCACCATGGTGGAGACAATGGGCGTCTTCCGCTCACTGAGGCGAGACAGGAAGGAGAAGAGCAGGCCGTCGCACGCCATGGAAAAGATAATGCGTGGCAAGGGAAACATGGAGCCCAGCAAACTGAGGCACAGAATGGATGGAATGAGTGAAGAAGAGACAGAGAGAGAGAGAATGGGGGCGGATGCTATTCATTCATCTGACCCAAATCCAAAATGAAGGCTGTGCCAAAATGAGTGGTCTCTTTCCAGCGCTTGGACCTCTGGTCAATATTAACTAATTTGAGTTCAGGGGCAATGCTGCCATTTGCTGAACTGGTAAAATTTTATTATTTAGCCCAGAGGAAAAGATCTAAAGTTACTATGACAAAAGTCTAGTTCTTGTGTATCCATTTAGTGGGAAAGTGTGGAAGAAAGTGCATGCTGAAAAACAATTCCAGAAAGATCTGTGAAGGAAACCAGTCAATTAGTGGTTTTAATGGAGTCTTCTCACCTGCCACAATGCCCGAGGTTAGAGTAGCCATTACAGGGGTTTTGGATTTGTCGTTGATCTTTGCCAAGAACTTAAAGAGCAGCCCGTCCTCAGCCATAGCCCATATAACTCTGGGCATTGGAAACATGGAGCCTAGTAGACTAGTGGAAGGGAATGGAAGAGAGAAAGTGAGCCATGCGAGTAAGTAATAGCACACAACGATTTTAACCATGAGGAATACACACTGAAAACATTACTGGTATTAAAGACAGCATTGTGCTGATGTAAACGAGAGCATGCTCACTAGCTCCAACCAACAACCGATTGTTATTCACATTAGCAGGTTGGTGCGAGGGTTTTTGTTAAGCACTGGTGAAAGACACTAGCTTGTGGTAAGGATATGCATTAGGACTGGTGAGTCGCAACTAAAAAATTGTGGGGGTGGTCTGCTTTTACTCTCATGTGGGCAGTCAGATGTGAAGCTTGTGGGAATAACAGCCACGTTCACTGACATATCAGCGCATCTGACAACGCGGCGATGGTGCAACGCGCTTTACACATTCCTCATAAAATGCTTTATTGTGGTCAGAGTCACAGTAGTTGAAATGAATAATCTGTTTATGTTCTGGGAAAGGGAACCAACCAAGTTCGTCAGAAAATACTGTGAACTAGTACAAACAAAGAATAACTCCAGGAGCAGGCCAGAGGTAGTGGGAAAGAATTAAACAGTCCTGTGCACACCGCTGACTTGAGGAGAACTAAGTATTTAGCTAGTCATTTTGTACATAGTAATGTACGAGGAAAGAGCCCAATCAGTCAGCATATCTTAATTTAAAATCAGTATGAGGTAAAGCTTTATGGACACACCATCTAACAGATGTCATTTAAATATAGTACTGCTTCAAATCATTAAGAAAACATTTCCTTCTATGGAAAATCTTTAGAGCACAAATCATATAAAATATTTCCTTAAAAAAAATATATTCCTAGAAACCCATAAATGTTCACTACTGAGAAGTTTCTTGCCTATACATCTATATTCATTAATACACCCTACACTAGAGCTGTGTGTACCTGGTGGAGAGGGCACACAGTGATCCGACCGCCACAGCGTACGTCGCACCGTCCCAGCCCACGTACTTAAAGGCCACAGGCAGCGGGCTGTTTTTATCCAACATGTAATAGGGCATCATCAGAGTAAGAGCTGCAGACACGCCGAAATAGGCCACAAAGCAGATGAGCAGCGAGGCCACGATGCCAATAGGGATGGCCCTCTGTGGGTTCTTCACCTCCTCTCCTACAGAAAGAGCACAACATAAACACTCCATAAACACACACAGCAGACCTAGCTCTGAAGCAGGACCAGAGTGAAGTCTTTTATAGCTCTGTATTCAGAGGTTTGGCAAGACTAAAGCACGTTTGGAATACAATCCAGCTGTAAGGGTTCTACAACTGATTTTTATATTACAATATAAGTAATAAAACAGACTGAATTAGAAGAGAATCAAAGCCAGGCTGCTGATGAGTGTGTATAACAAGCAGATATTAATTGGATGTAATCTTTTCTTCTGTGCGTTTTCCCATTGCATGTTACAAGCAAAGCCTGAACCAAGTAAAGCTCATGGTACAAAAATGTCTAAGTATGATATTCCTATATGCGATGTTCGGCTTCTCACCTGTGGTGGCGATGCAGTCAAACCCGACAAAAGCGTAAAAGCACGTAGCAGCGCCTGAGAGAATTCCGCTGATTCCAAATGGCATAAACCCTCCCTCTCCCAGAACGCTAGGTGAAGGCAATGGCTCTGTTTCGCTACAAAGATTTATAGATAATGATTAACACCATTTTAAAACAAACATGGTTATACCTGACTAGGCTGAATAATACAGAGAGGAATGTAGCACTCATCATCCCCCACACATGCCAGATCCACTCACACCAAACTCACTTTCCACTCAAGCTTTTGTTAAGGATCTCTTCTGGATTCAGGTTCCAGTTTTTGAGGGATCCTTTGATCAGACCCGCGATCACGACAAACAGCAGCACCAGCACATTGACACAGGTGAACACCTTATTCACCATAGCAGACTCCTTCACTCCGAACGCCAGCAACACTGAAAACAATACAACACTTAATAGAGGTGTGCAAAGCATAAAAAAAGGCATCTATTTGCACCAAGTGAAGAGATAAGATACTATCTGCACTGTGTTAACAGCAAGACTGCACTATTTACATTAACTGCAAGATCATATTTGCACTTAGTGATATAGTATGTGTATGGGTCAAAGATTAAATGTGTCTTTTTTGCTTTTCTTTTTTGTTTTAAACAAAAGTATATGCAAAAATATATGATTACACTCATTTCCCATGAAGGTATTATAGGGAAAATTATATGGAAAATAAATATTAAGGGAGAAATAATATTCCATCATGCAAATTTGGATCATCATTCCACATTACAGTTATAATATTAAATATGAAAAAGGTCAAAGTAAAAGTACAAATTAGTCTCCATGGCATATTTAAGAAAATTACTCAAGTCGCACGTACAGGTAGGATACACATAACTCAAACATGGGCTAATGTTTATTCTAATTATGTTATATATGAACATGTATGTATGTAGTGTATAATCGAAGTTCAGTTGATTGAAATATTTCTATTTTAAAAGCTCATCCCAATCACCTGACCTCCTGAGAAATGGTGAGTGGATGTAGTGTATAGTCAATAACATAACCACATTTACTAATTACTTAATAGGTATTAAAGTCCGACCAAATATTTCAAAAATGAATTAAATGACAATCCTTTTCAAAGGCGTGCGGAGACATGGGGAGCTAAAAAACATAAAAAAAAATAAATAAAAAAAAAGAGCAAATTCAGGGCCACGTAACCCCAGTCCACCAGGGGGGAAGGGAATAAATGGCAATTTAATATTAAATATATATATAAAAAATAAATAAATAAAAAACAACTCATGGCTTTTTAACATTTTCTATAACTTTAAGGACTGACTGGACTGTTTGCAGCAATTTGGGTTCAGTCTGTAGAAGAGCCTTACTTACCAGTTAGAATGAGGATGATGAGCACAGCGAATATGTCTGGGTAATCGGCTAAAACCCCAGGCACGTTTATGCTCATGTGGTGCCTGCAGAACATCTCGATTTGTTTCCCTATGAGCTCATCGAATGTGGCGCTCCAGGCCCGAGCTACACTGGATGTCCCTACGAGAGAGGGATTTCAAGACGAAACAGTTATGTTGATTTCCAGGAAGTCACATATAGATTTCAAGTATCACAGACTAGACGGAGATGAAGCAGATAATTATGCACAAATATCCAAGGAACTCCAGCATGAGCACTTATCTGCTGGCAGACTGATGAAGTAGCCTGCTCAGGAAACTAAATACACACCTGAGAAGACTATAAGGCATTATATTTTTTGAGCCTTGAACAGTTAAGGGTCTGATATATTGTAATGGTTTATAATCCCACTATCCGGTGTGAGCCAGAAGAGGATGGGTTCCCTGTTGACTCTACTTCCTATCAAGGTTACTTCTTTGTGTTGTTTCTGGGAGTTTTTCCCTTTCTACATTCTCTTCTGGCTCGCTCATTATAAATCTATATTCAGATTTAGCAAAGCAGAAGCTGCTTTGTGACAATGTCTACTTTTAAGAGTGTACTTTTGATGCTATGTACACTGGAAACGCATTGTTTACACTTCTGCTTTAACTCGGATGTGATCAAGTTAAGAGTTAATATCTTTTACAATTGTACTTTGGTTAACAGTTCTCGTGAAATTTGATGAAACTGTTCTTCTAGTTCAGGGAAATACTACAGGCAATATTACACAAGATTACACAGTCTCTATTAAATATTATGTATATTTTTCCACCTCTAATAACTGTAACTCTGAGTAAGCTTACATACATCACATCTTTGCTTTCTGTCTCACTCCTGATTCTCAGTCTCACCTCTTTTGAATATTTTTTGTGCCATCGTAAGCTGTTGCTTGTGCTTGTCAAGTTCTCTTGTATCCAAGTGTTATTTCTACTTCCACTAATCATGCTTCTGTTTCTTTTTAACCTCAGCCTGTCTGTGCATCTGACCCTGAGAGATAGCTTTGTCAACCTTGTTGTGAACCTTGTTTTTTACAGAACATGGCCATAACCATGTTTCACAAACAAGCCCTAATAAACAGACTTGCTTTCCTCTTACGGGATCGCAGACCTATCAGCATGCATAACCCTAAGCGAGAAATGTTAGCTCACCTATGACGTATGACAGGATGAGGTTCCAGCCGGTAATGAAGGCCCACAACTCTCCCACGGTCACGTAGCTGTACAGATACGCCGAGCCCGTCCTGGGCACGCGTGCTCCAAACTCGGCATAACACAGACCCGCCATGACTGAGGCCAGAGCGGCGATCAGGAATGAGAGCACGATGGCAGGACCGGCATTTTCCCGCGCTACGGCACCTGCCAGCACATACACGCCAGCGCCGAGTGTGCTGCCCACACCCAAGGCCACCAGGTCAAACGTGTTGAGACATCGTGACAGGCGTGACTCCTCAGTGCTGCAATCCACCGCTTTCACACGCAGCAGCTTTTTCCCGAAGCCTTGCAGCACAGAGAGAACCATGACGGAGCTTTACACACACACACACACCACACACAGAGGAGTTCTCCAATGCAGGGTCTATGACCTGGAAAAAACAAAACAAAAAACAGAGACATTTTATAATTATACAATGCCATTTAGTGCACATTCACTTTATTAAAGGTCAAGAGAGGACTGTTTTATGTTGTTATATTGAGGCCAAAAAAAAAATTCCAATTCCAAGGCAACAGGTCAGAAAAACAAAACTTTGCACATCACTGTGCCAAACCATTCCCAGAATGTCCGCAGATATGAAGCATCCGCACTTTAACCATCCACGACTAGCCAAACTATCGGACTACTTTTAATGCACTGACAACACTGATCAGTAAGATCCAAAGATGCTATCCAGTTGACAGCATGATTAGCTTTAATAATCACCCTTTACATGGTGCTGATGCACAAATCTAAAACAGTGGCTAAAGTGTTAATGCTAGCGGACGGGCTGCCATTTATAGCACATACATGCTGATCCCCAACGACTTGTTTAACAAGTCCTAGTCCATGACTCTAGATATACAGGTTTCCAACTTGAGCTAGCAAAATCAATTCAACATATATGAAAACATGTAAAAATAAATAAATAATTAACATGTAAAAATAAATAAATAATTAACATATAAAAATAAATAAATAAATAAATAATTGAATTACACGGTGGCCGTTAAGTCTAATCTTCAGAGATCACAGAGTTTGCAGATGATGATGTGCTTAAAAGTTGGAGGTGTAAACTAAATTGTACGATAAGATTTTTTTGTAAGGAACGTAGTAAATCGTAACACATGGGCACACCTGCACTGTCAAGCTCACGTGGTGTGGTGAAACAAGATCACGCTTGCTTTGACGAGTGGGCGACATTTACTCCACCCTTTAACAAAGAAACATGTTTAGAATGTAAACTATCTGAATACTTTTCCGACTCTAAAAGGGAAATGAGGTGCAGTTCATGTCTTGAAATCATACTTGAACAAATACTGGATGTCTAATAATAAACAATAAAATTTATTTAAAAGAAAAGAAAACAAAACAAAAACAAACAAAACAAAAACAAACCACCACTGCCTATAAACAGGAACCGAAACTTTGTCTTACCAATACTGAAACCTACAGAGCAGCCCAGAGTAGGTTAGATATATCCTTTGTTGTCGACCACAACAGGTTCCCTGCACAAACAGTAATGAGTAATCACCAACCAAATAAATGTATACAGCTCGTAAGCAAGGGGAGGCGTCTCTACTTTCTGTTACTCAGTGATCCAAGCACACGGCGGATGCCTTTGTGAGCCCCAACCCCATCAGGCCCAGAAATAGAACAAAGAGGGGTCACATGGCCAGGTGACTCGAGCAGCTGACCATCCCAACACCTCCTCGTCCGTTTTTTTAATACACTCAGTAATGCCCGTGACTGCTTCCTGACATCACATGCCAAGAGATTAAAGGACTATATCAAATGCCAGCATGGAGATCATGTATACGGATTAGAACTTGGTGCTTTTTTTTTCCTTTTTTTTTTTTTTAAATAGATTTCATTAGTTTCATCAACTATTTCTGAAAATTACTATCAGATCATTTCCTGGAATAAGAATGTCTTGTGATAAGCACAGAAACCAGAGAAACAATTAAACCTTACTACACCTTCACTTAAATGGAGTTGTTCTTAAAAATAAAATAAAACTGAGCTTAAAACTCAAAGGGATTTTCTGCTCACTAACCCAACGGCTTCTGTTTCGTCATTCACATTGCTTTTATTTACTGTGTTCATTTAACGCAGAGCAGGACAAATTCATTTTTCAGTGATTTTTTTCCAAAAAAAAAAACAATAAAAAAAAACAATATTTTTAAATATTGCCTGACTCTGATAGTGATTATTGCTTGTAATTTTCCATTCTTAATCAAGTGATCATTATTAGATCTAGAAATGCTGGTACGTGTAGTGTAAACTAAAGACTATGCCAAAAGCGGGTTTACATAAATAAACGTTTAAATGTATAAAGCTGCGAGAGTGAATGATTGTTTCCAACCATGCTTTCCTGTCGGTTTACCCCACCCCGTTTAACTGCAAACACTTAATATTATTGTTGATCCATTTACAACTGCAAGACAAATAAGATGCCGATCTCCTTATTTTAGCTGCTGGGATCCCTGCGCTGGACATAAGCAATGGAATAAGGAGAATAAAAAAAATGAAAATAAGGGCAACACCGTTTCTGGCTGAATCAAAAGAGTGAGATGAGCAAACGGAAAGGAATTTATTCAGTCCTGGAATTGCTTAGTCTTTCGATAAGAGCTCACATCAACCAATCACATCTTTTACAGCAATATTATTTTCTCTTCCAGTCTATAATGTTATCTAACCAGTTATCCAGTTCACATTCCACTGTATTCTCCACGCCTATATAAAAAGACTAGCCACATATACAATGTCCTTATACAGGAAACAGGAAACATTCTGGAAGAAGGACGAGTGAGGTCATCACTGCATCACGTGGAAGTCGTATTTAACGGCTGTCTATCAGGGGCGTATTCAGACGTTAATGGAAATCACTATGAAAACCAGGTGTCTGTGTGCAACAGGCTGTTGCACAACACACAACTTACGCTTTAAGTGTGACAAGAATAGACTGTGATTCCGACCTTCTATTAATCACTGTTATGTATGCATAGTAACTTGTGCCTCTGTCAGAAGCAGTTAAATTAAAAAAATGTGGGCAGGGCTGGGACCCAGCCCCACTGTCCACCAATCACAGCGCAGAGGCTCGACAGGAACAACAGACAAGTCAGGAATGTAAGTCACATGAAGCGGACACATGGAGAGGACAGCAGTTTGATATTTACGTAACTGTTATCACTAGACATGTGGTGACGTGAAGTGTAAAATTGCTTAAAAATTTAAAAACAGCAACTTCCATGGAGCTTTTAACTGATTAACAGGATAGTGAGATAGTATTCTCTGAAAAGAAAACATACAATTCATTTTCAAATTTGTCCAAAATAAGGAAGAAACCTTAAACCTTTGTCCTTCTCAGGGAAGGACAGAGCTGTCATGAGCTTTTAGCAATATTATGAGAAATGGAACTCATAGTCACTAGCCATGCCCTGATTATTTCTCAAGGATATATAGTTACTGTATAAAATCAAGTGTTGGAAAACTGAAGCACATGCTTGGTTTGCTCAAAGCCATATGGCAGAATTGACAATGACATTACTCTTCATGGGCATGATTACAACAGGCTAAAATTACCAAGCTCCTGGGTTTCAAAATAATCCTGAGAAACAGCCACTGGGTCTAACACTGTGTCATGATGCTAATATTGAAAGGCACATGACGGGTAAACAAACTGCCCCTCCATTACACAGCTGCAAGAACACTGAGAACACAAACTCACTGAGCTCACTGACCTAATTGACAAATGTCATGACACCCTGGCCACACAACCTTTCCATGTAAAACAAGCGGTCATGTAAGGTAGAGCGGATATGAAGGACACAGCCACTTTCTCTCAGGAAGAACAGCATGGTCAAGAGAACAATGACTAGGTGAAAAGTCATATGTCTGCTGGCATATTTTGGTTTTTCTTCTAACAGTTGCTATATGATCACAATTTTTATGTTCCACAAACCCAAATTTTCTAAAGTAAACCAAGCAACGCATGCTCAGGTCAGTCCACGTGTGTATACGAGACACTGACACACAATCACAATTGGGAAACATGCACAATGTGTGTTAACTTACTTAAATCAAAATATTGGTTGCAGTAGGGTTCATTTGGTTGATTTTCACATTTCGTGATGCTAGATACATTAATTAACTGAAACTGATGTTAAGATACAAGTTTTACTGTTTCAGTCAAAACGGAGTCTTTGAACTCAAAACTGAAATACTTATTACTGTTGGCAGATGTACTACCTACAGCCCACTGTTCCTGTATATCTGATGCCCTGCACGTTTCACAATAGTGCATAACGTGGCAAATTTGCAATACACTAGTAATCCTGTTCATTAACGATGTTTAAAGAGTTAAATATTCCGGTGTGCTTAATGGACAACAACCCGATTTTGCTGGAGTTCAAAAATACAGGACAAAATTGAGCACTCTTGAGTCAGACAAGGAAACATTACACAAAAGCTGTCCAAATTTACAGACACCTATAGGGCTTGCACTCCAAATATTCTCTGAAAAAAATTCTACTCCAGAGTCGAGGAAAAATACCTTTGACTGGCTGATCAGTGAGTGTTTTTGGTATTAACAGTTGATCAGCATCAGCTGATCAAAGTGTTTGGGATGGACTATACTGCTTCAGAAGTTTAGCAATATACATGGCACTAAAGGATGCTGAACTGGGGTAATAAAGAGTCTAAGAGGGTATAACTCTGCTCTTTGGGTAGGAAGGACGGCAATGCTCTCTTCCTTGCTGATACTAACCAATCACAAGTGTCTCGGAGGTCATGTATGTGGAAGATGGCAGTTCCTCTGAATGTGTTCAGCTACCCGGTTACATTTTAAGAGCAACAGTTAGAAAAGATACGGTGGCAAACCTGCACGTCTTCGCCCTCTCAGTGCAATAGGTCAGGACTAACTAATGAGTGGAGGAGAACTGATAAATGACAAAATGGGGTACTAATAAAGACAAAATTTTTAAATATATAAATAGATATATAGAGAGATTAAAGTATTTTCTAGTTTCTCAGCATCGTGTAGTTAGTATAGATCTTACTTTAGCCAGGTTTCTCAAAAAATATAATATTATTATTATTATTATTATTATTATTATTGTTGTTGGCAGAACCAACATTAGTACATCTGTTTTAAGCAGAATTTAGGAGAAGAAACATTCTATTCACTCAAGCAGAACTGATAAGTATAATAGCACAGAAGACACACAGAAGCAATAATAATAATAATAATAATAATAATAATAATAATATATAACACTTGTATAGCGCTTTTCAAGATACTCAAAGACGCTTTACATGAAGAGACAAACGTAGAAGTAGTATTATTATGCTATTATATCAGCACAGAGGTGAAAAATAATATTAGATTTACAAATCACACGCCCCGGGCTGGACATAAAGGCAGAGCAATACCTGACCGCATTGTACTCTTTCAGGCTCTAAAGAATTTCGGTTAATTCGAACCAACTGGTAATGCGCTGTCACACAAGGTCAAAACGTGAAGATAATAAATAAAAACAGAAACCTGCAAGACTGGTGTCCACACAGATGGTATACCATTGTTAAACCATGAAATAGCTCGAGGGCTCTGGCTCTGTAAGGGAATGCATCTTCTGTTGAAACAGGAGTGCTGGATCACTTGACTGATTTACACAAAATAAATAAACTCTAACCATTTTTTTCCTCAGCTGAGAGATGGTTGGGAAGAGGAATAGTGTGAGAGAAGAAACACACATGTCCCCCCAAACAAAACAAAACAAAACAAATTAAAACCATATCTGCTGCTAACAAGCTGCTACTGTAGAGGAAGACCCGGGGGCGGGACAGGAACATTCTAGACAGCATTTAATTGGGCAAACACAAGACTAGTACAGAAGGAGTCCTCAGAAATATTTTTTATCGTTTTCCAAAGGTGACAAACTATAAAATTAAATCCAGAACAGCTCCAAACACCCCCCCCCCACCCCCCCACCCTCCACACACACACACACACACACACACACACACTTTTTCCTAGATATACAATCGTTGTGGTTTCCAAAACAGTAACGGGGTGATACTGAAACACCAATTTTGAGGGGTTTTTTTTAAGGCCACTTGAAGTTAGATAACTTCTATATTTCAACTTTTAGGCCTATGATTTGATTTAAATTTCACAAATTCACGTAGCTTAGCGCGCGCCTTATCCACACACTTTGCAAGTCAGATTCTCCATAACACACACACACACACACACACCAGGTGCGCCAAGGAGAACCACACTAGTTTTGTATTTCATAAACGTGTGTTATTGTATTTTCGGGTTGTTTGGCTCTGTGCAGGTATTCTTGGCCAGTCTGCTGTAAATGGATCAGTATGCTGTGGGAGATCTCCTGCATGCTCTACAGTATATAAGGCACGCTGAGAACACAAAGCGCTTCTCGTGTCTTATATGTGTAAAAGTGCACTCAATGATTCCCTAAAGACGTAGCATTTATCTACTCAACCATACGATGAAATATCCGTTGAACTGACTCGCCATGTGTTAGGGTGTGACCGAGGCACTACGTAATGACGAAGCGCGTGTTGCATCAGCTCCTAAAATGGTCACCGACCATGCGCGCGACGAACAGATGAACAGCGGCAGCGCGGAACTCCACATCAGCTAAAGAACACAAAAACTACAACAACTGGTACTAAATAAAGCCCACAAACAATTGAAATGAATTAATTCAGCTCTTACCTTGCTAACACCGTATATTCTGGAGACTCTGGGCTCCAATGAATTCGTGTTTTCTCGAAAGATAACTCTGACAAAGAAGAAGAAGAAGAAGAAGCAGCAACAGACGCTAAAAGCCGCGTGCACTCAGTAACTGGACCTCACTGTGTGAAAGAGGAAGCCGCTTTCCACAGACACTACTACAACTGCCTCTAAACCACACCTCCTTACGGCCGGAGGAAGAGAGACCCCGGGAAGATCTTAATGCCCGCCCACACGTTAATTTATTAATGAAGGGGCGGGGTTATGGAGGCTCGCGCTACATACGCCTTTACTCGGATGTGGGAAGTGGGAACACGTGGCTCGCATTCAGTGAGGTTGCTGTACTGTATGAGTGGCTGAGCGTGGTTGCCTGCAGTACAGTTTTTAACCCACCCATTCCCATGGTAGTGATTGGGACAGCTAGCAAACCTTTGCTTTAAGTTACATCTCCACAAATTATTTACAAGTTCAGATGACCCTGATTATATCTCCCCCAATATTTTTTCCTTATGATAAATGCATTTTATATACGTGGGACATCCTGTTTTATGCAGGTGTCCCAAAAGTCTCCATTCATAGGGGACTGTGTATGGCAGCACCACGCCGGTTGTGCACTGGTCAGTGGATGTTCGTGGACATCCACTTCTCAGTCGGTCCGCAACACTTCCAGCCTTTTTGAATTTGTTAATAAGTTTGGCAACACTGTCGTGTGTGATGTGATTCCTGATCCAGCCATGAGAATGATTTCAATACATTCTTCTTAAGGCATTCTTAAAGGCTATCTGACTGCTGTTTACCAGTATATTTTCAGTTGGTTCTTTACATTAGCTACTTATACTTGTATTACTTTGATGATGATGAATGATGAATAATGTAAACTGAGCAAATAGTAGCTCAGTCAGTCATGACTCAAAGCTCTAAAATCCTTTCCTGATAACAGTAAAATTAATAGTAATATTAATAACACTGTACTTGCCACTATGTGTTACAGATGCACCATCTTAAGTTGCGGTGATAGACCCTCATGTACAAGTGCACAAATATGGACAGTGAGAGGTGGACCCACTGCCCATCGGGCCATATCCACTATGCATGCATGGGCTCCAAGGTCTCTACTGTGCAGACTCTGTCTCCAGTTTTCACAATTTTACATTCTTCTTTGAGACATCCTTCATGAAAGATGTTCAGTCCGGGCTGTTATTTGAAGAACAATGTGAAGGGCATTTTTTAATAAAATTCATTTTGTGGCAAATTTTTACTGTTTCATATTGTGTGTTTTTGGTGTTGTTTCTGAGTTGTTATGAAATGAAGTAATGTTATGAGTATGGAAACCAGTCTTATCTCTCTGGAAGGGATCATAATCTTGGTTCAGAACACTAAGAGTGGAGGAGAGAGAGGTTGTGTGGAGGTAGTTCGAGTTGGTTGGCAGCCTGGACACAGAGGAGGCCTAGGCCATCAAGGAGTAAATCCTGAGTTGGAGGCGAGAGGATTGAGCATTTAGAAGTGAAATCTGTTTATATATTTTGTGAAACGTCAAATAAACCCATCAGTTCCCTAAGCCAAAGTGCCTGTTTGCATCTCATTATATAACTAAAGCACAGTGTTCTCCCAGCTGTTTGGTGGTTCTGATTAACACCTTCAGAGAGATGTACTGCAGTTTGAGTGATATGAGTAATTACGAATGCTTCAACATCACGCTGGCCTTCGTCACTGTCACCGTGCTCTTACTGAACTGATGCAGGGGCACAGAAAGTGCTATGGTGCTGCTTTTTTAATAATAAAACCCTTTTTATTATTGACATATATCATATATATCTCTGTAGCTTTTTAATTAAAAAAAAAATAAAATCCTACGCACTCTAGCTTCAAATAAATGAAGCAGCCTTACAGTTAATGGCTCTCTGAAGTCACACAAAATTGTCAGTGTGGCCCAGGCAGATAAAGTTTGAGTGCACTAATCTAGTTTAATTATTAAGTTGCCGAGCTAGACCTTGCTGCTATGGCAAACATTACGTTTGAACATTACATTTGTATGGTTTGAAAACAGAAACTAACAGTGAAGTAGTCTAGTAGACTAGGGTAAATAAAGCCCACAAACGATTGGCCTAATGGTCTGAGAGTTGGACTTGTAACCCAAAGGTGAACCTGAAGGTTGTAGGTTCGAGTCTCGGGTCTGGCAGGGATTGTAGGTGGGGGGAGTGAATGACCAGCGCTCTCTGCCACCCTCAATACC
>CM074958.1:14032079-14062676 GCA_037577455.1 Pangasius macronema
GATTAAACAAAGGAATGTGTTCATAAAAAAACTTTGATTATTTTAAATTTATTAACTCCCGTTAGGGGTCGCCACAGCGAATCACCCGTTTCCATTATGGAAATCCGGTTTATGATAGCAGGATTTTTATGCTGGATGCCCTTCCTGACGCAATCCTCCCATTTTATCTGGGCTTGGGACCGGCACTGAGAATGCACTAGCTTGTGGCTAGGGTGGCTGGGTTTGGTGCCCAGCATGGGGCTCAAACCCACCATCCTGAGATTAAGAGTCTCATGCCCTACCAACTGAGCTAGCCAGGCAGACTTTTTGCTTCCCGAATTTTTTTGGTAATAAGACAAGCTGTCTTTTTTTTTTTTTTTTTGCTATATTAACTTCGGATGTGACAAAAAAAAGAGAGACTGGGGAGGGAATGACTGTTCCTATTTTTTATAATATAAGTGAAAGTTGTTTTTCACTTCTTTTCCAGAATATTAACTGTACTTACTTATGTAAAACATACTTATAATTGGTTAATAGAGCTTTAATAAATGAATAATTGTTGGAATTGTTGGCAAATTGCTGTGGGGCAAGAGGAACAAAACGATAAAACTTTGGGACGTTATAACAAAATAATCCACTTCAGGGTGGAAACAGTACTTCCGCTTCATATCAGGCCAAATCACATCACTCTATTGGGGATTATTTTCCTATAGCGGTGTTCTCCATCATATTTTATTCCTTACTTTTTTTTTTCAAGTCAAGACACAACATATATAACAGTTATATAACTGATACATAAACAAAAACAGGTCTTGTACAGCAGGATGGAGAAAATAGAAACAACATGCGAGTTGCTTCTGTTGGCTGTTCCATCAATCATTACAACGGTTCTGTACTTTTGGAGAAAACTGCCAGCTGCTGGACAGAAAAACATCTTGAGCCTCCAGCAATGTGGAGAGTGTTGGTACTGCCTCAGTGTGACTTCTCTTTCAAACACAGAATAAGACAAAATGAGTGAAAATGCCTTGTAGCTCGTATTAATAGTTTAAGGTCAATTGTCTTTCTCACTCTGGTGGCATTTCATTTCACGTTCACTGGTCCTGTGAATATCATACCATACCAGTGTGAATACCAGTCTTCTACATATGCGAGGTTTGACGAGGAAAATTACTGTTTGCTTTGCATGAGAACAGCTGTTTCAGTTTTTCTGACAATGCGCAAACGTTCTCAATCAATTCCTATTCATTTAAATCAAATTCATCCATGCTTTAATAGTAGCCTGTTACCTATGCTGCACATTTTACCACTATTAGTGTATTCCCTGCTAGTACGTCTACAGGCCAATCAGCATTGTCAATCACATCATGTGTCTGCAGAAGAACAGTAATTATCTGACTCAGTCTACACTACCTATCCGACCGATTTCCTATTTTTATTTAATATTGATGAGGGAGAGAGGAAATTTGGGGAGCTTCTCACCTATTCCATGCTGTATTTACAACAATGACATCTGAAGTTCAGCCCAAAAATAGGCTCTGCCTCGGCTGGATGAGTCACTTGGGGTCTGACACCCTGTAATTCTCCTTTATTGCTATTCCAAGAGAATCACATGCACCTTCCTAGCCAGAATCCACTTAACATGCTAAAAAATGAAGCCAGATTGGCAGAGCAACTCCTGCTGGAGTTACAGCCGTAACACACTAACACAATGTTGCATATCACACATTCCCGTCTTGTACATTCGTGAGCTTTTCCTCTTTAAGGCACCTAAGTTAACCAAGAGCAAACACTGGCAAACACACAAAGTTGACTCCGCAGAGGCCAGCGGCATGTTTCAGTGCTTCTCTTCCCCACTGAAAACCTGCTGGTTCCCCCTGATGCTTCTGAGAGCGTTTGCTGGGCTCAGAATTCTGGCACGGGCGAAACGCCACGGGAGCTGAACGAGCCAGCACTGCAACACTGACAACAGACAGTGGTGACTAATTAAACCGATTCAGCAGGGAGAAGGGGAGCTGGAGTACTGCTGTTCACAGAGAGAGAGAGAGAGAGAGAGAGAGAGAGAGAGACAGAGAGAGAGAGAGGGAGAGAGAGAGAGGAGAGAGAGAGAGAGAGAGAGAGAGAGAGAGAGACAGAGAGAGAAAGAGGAAGAATCGTTGCACCTGGCGAGACAAAAGCTACCACTGTGCAGGAACTATACAATGTCAACAACATTTATTTTCCAGGGCGGAACAAAACAATAGTGACAAATAGCAAATTAATTGGCAAACAAAGAACAACATGTATCCCTAATGTTATCACTGCACGGTGTCATATAAATGTTGATGAATGTTTCCCATGTTATGGAATACACTGCATTGTCAGGCTGGGAATCTCAAAACAAGCCTTCCATATTGGCAATTCACAAAAACTGTGTTTTTCAGAAGTTCAGAAATTCGTATCTGCCACAACTGCAGCAATGTCACATCTATGACTCCATTCATCAATCTGTTGGCATTACTGGCACACATTCAATGATCAAAACATTCAAGCCATTTTCAGAGCTATGAAGAGACGCATAAGACTTTGAAATGTATATGGTTCTATATGACTATTTTGGAAAAAGGTGAGTCAATGTTATAAATGTGTTATTTACATACTACTGAACATATGTGAGAAGTTTTATACCAGTTGCTTAAAAGTATCTGCTTTCACTTAAAAATCTCCAAATCACAGAAATGTCTGATTGTTATAATTTCAAGGTCTTGATCCGTAGTATGAATGTTAACATGTCTAGAACCCTTAAAGTTCAAAATCCACCAAGTCGACTTTTTAAGTTTAAAATTCTCTCATCTACAAGTTCTGTTTTCACTTTGGTTACTGACTTCCTACACTACCCACAATGCTGTTTGTCTCCCCGCCAGTGGTGATAGTGGTGCCAGTAGGATTTAGCCCTTGCTTCATTTCTACCTAAAGAAAGCAATGCAGCAGTGCTTTAGTTCTTTAGTCTGTTCAGATATCTCACCTCCTTGTCTGTACACTCTGCTCAGACATGCTAACACCGCGGTCAACGTCATCGTGCTTGTCATCTTACAGATCGCTAACTAGCTGAGTCGCTGCTGTAACTCCACTAATTCTGTGTTGGATTTCTCATAAATGTGACATAGAACATTGCTGGAAAATGGTGAGTGAGAGAAGAAGCTCTTGTTCTTTTGTTTTCAGGAGCTAACCGAGAAACTCAGATTTGTCTCCTATTAAACACCATTGTGACAGCAAATGTCCCCCTGTGCCATCAGAGCGGCAGACAACAGTTTCCTTCTCACAGGAATAATGAAAATACAGCACCAGCCACCAAATTAGCACTAGAATCTCTAAACATATAACAGATATTTAAAAAAATAAGCATATTTAATGAGTTTCAGGGTGGAGCTTTAAAAGTTTTAACGTTATATGTAAAACCCTGCAGTTAAGGGTTTTCCTTTCAGAAACAGCTCCAAGTGACAATCCAACAACTCTTTCTTCTTTAAATTTAAAAAAGTACCCAAAAACCCTTCACAGTAAAAGGTACAGTTACCGAGGGCAAGTAAAATCTGTCATCCAAAGAGAAGCAAAGGGTGTTGCTGACTTTTTCTTCATTTTTCACAACTTGTGAGTTTTGGCCAAACAGTTTTTCCCCATCAGAAAGCCTTTTCTAAGACCTAACATGGCCTTGTGCATGTATTATCTGACAAGGATTGTGTACAAGGTGCTTGGAGGCCTTACTTGTCTTTAGAATTCACTTCGGCACATAAATATTCAACTAAAAACTCCCGCTGTGATGTGCACTGCACCAACGAGAGTAAAGCATCAGAAAGAATCTATACCGTCTCATTCTCAACACATTACAAGCCTTTGAAAGTCACACAAAAAAGGTAGAAAGCAAAAAAAAAAAAAAAACTCAAGGAGGAAATTCAGTTCATGTCTCATGGCATCTCTGTAGCCCTTTGATTCTGCTTTTGGAATCTCTCTGACTCGAATTTTGCAAAGCGTTTGCTTCTGGAGGAGAGGCAGTAAAGCTTTGAGATGTACTGCTGCAGTGAGATGAATCAGTGCATGGACCTGCAATGCTCGCTGAGGAAAAATAAGCTTTTCCTTGCTCGAAGCACTAACCATTCACATCGTTCCACAATTTATCCCTGTATCCATCCCTCGTTCCATGAAGCCAGATATGCTTTATATGGATTTTCACACAGTGTCAGTAAAGACAAACTTCTGAAAGAAACTTCCGTGATATTCAAAAGTATATTCAGTTTTTCAATGTGCACTTTCAGAACAGAGAAAAGTGAGAGCGTGAGAATAAATGCGAATAAGGACCTACACAGGTTAAAAAGCCACAACAAAATTATGAAAAGATTCTTTAAAGAAAGCTTGAATCTCAAAAACAATTTGAATATTTAACACAACTATCCATATATTAGCTAACAAATTAAAGTGGGAGTATTTTTCACTGTGAGCTTTGCTGCTTCAATAGGCCAAGAGATCAGCGCTATTAGCTGTTCTTTTAGGTCAAGGCTAGCAAAAGTTAGTCTACACACACATTCAAAATACAACAGATACACACAGCTGTTTGAAAAGCAGTTGTTAATAAAGAGATATAGTGAAATATTTTAGATACATAGAAATACATAACCTTTCTATCGCCATTCACAATTTCTACACAGCAAAATACAAGGTCTCAGAGTGGATGAGTCATCTGCATTGTGTAGGAAAGAAAACACGACAGGGTTTGCTGTTACAGGAAAATAATCCACGATGGGGTGGTGTGGTGCGGCTCAAAGTGAAGTTACTATTACCACCCTGAAGTTCTTTCTTTTCCAATGGCAGCATGTCCCAGTGTCCCAGCAAGAAGGGTGTTTTATTCCTCTTATAACACTGCAACTTGCCAATTATTACAATTTTGCAATTTAAAATAAAACAAATTAGTTTCAATTTAGTTATGACTTACATTATAGCATCAATAAACAATTATAAAACAATTATAAACAACAAATAAAAGTTTATAAAATTACGTTATAGCAGCTAGAAACAATCACTGAAGTCTCCTTCCAGAAAGGCTAAACATACATCTCATCAGAAAACGTCACCATATTAATGTCCCTGTCTATGATGTTACTGTAGAAATGAAAATATATGAGAAGAAGCACATAGACATAAACCTTGCTGCTATTTGTTTAGAAATGAATCAGCACCAATCAGTGACCAATCCGAACTGAGAATTCAACAGCACTGTAGTATAAAATCACAATCCATTTATTTGCAACTATGCAGCAATTAACTACACTATCCTTCAGATCAGACACTGAGATTCTGAGAGTCAATTCATGATCTTTTTAAAGGGAAAGAGATTGTCTCCTGCTTTGCTGTGCATTGCTCATTCAGCTAGATCCCGTCAGTTTAAACATACGATGCATCAGCCTCAGCAACGCCTACAGATGGTAAATGAGAGTCTATTGTCAGTCAGTGAGAAGGGGGTAGGAGAGCTGATGGGCCCATTAAACGAAAAAGAAAGCAAAAAGGGACAGAAAAAGTTCTATGCAGACAAGCACCGACTTCGAAGCTGTGGCCCTTAAATAAATCATGGAGAAAAATTGTGTGAATATAAAAGGGACATCTTGTCAGTACCTGTCAACAGACAGAATGATTAATTCCCATCATACTGAGGCATGCCAGATACACGTCGATGGGAGATTCAGTATCTGTCAGGAATTCCATGCTGCCTGTGTCTCGCTCCTGCGGCTCACTCGTGGGATTCATATTAGCTGGGCTTGTTAAACTATACTTTGCATTTAGCTGAAACTGCTTGGTGTAAGATTGTGGTGTTTGAATTAATAAAAAGTTGGGAAGAAAGAAAAAAGAGAATGCATAATTTTTGGGCAGTGGGAAGGGGGGTTAACTGATGAAAGCTGTCTTAATACAGTTGAGAATTGCTGCCAAGATAAAAGTAGGGCTGCAGCTTGAGCAGAAAGAGTCCTGACCTAACGCACTTCAAGTGAGTGCAAGAAAGCGTTTACTGAGCAATTTCTTGCCAAATTAATTCAGTTTCAGAAGGGAAACTTTTATTTGTTGATCGTTCTTATATAATCAGACAACTAAAGAGCTTTAATCTTAGTAGGGTCAAATGAAAAAGTATTTTGAGGACATTAGCATACTGAAGTCCCAGTTAAGAATCACTTGCACGACAAACACAAGCCTTTGAAAAACAAGACGTCCCCAGTGAATATGCAGCAGTGTATTTACCACATACCAGGCTGTCTATTAGGAAACCCAGAGCTAATAGTGACAATGTTTTCATGGTCTTTTGTGGTGAAACTAAAATAGAAGTGAGACTGAAATGAAGATCCTGTGGCACATTAGCAGTAAGGGCATTTGAAGGTGCACTATTTCGAGCTTTGACTGTATATCGAGCCACACTGACCATCGCCATCTAGTGAGGCACTATCGGTTTCAACTAGAAATAGTATGACTACAATTACTCTGTGGACTTTATTGGCCCTGGTTATCTAATACATAGTGCTAGTAATACATAGTAGCTATGTTCATGACCTCCAGAACAGTGGAGAAAAAAGGATCTTCAAGTGATCAATCCTGGCCTTGACTTTGAGGCTCTGTACTTGGATACATTGAATCTGAAATAAAGCAATTATGAGAACAATTGCAGCATGTCAGCTTTAGGGGTGTTATGCAATCTGTATCTGTATGTACAGCATTGAAACCTGAAATGGATGTGGCCTAAACTGAAAGTTTTTTAAATGAAATAAGAAGCTTACCACTATGCCAGCACTGTCATCATGGTCTGTAAATTCTAATCACTCAAGTTCATATTTAATTTCAATTAGAGATGTGTGCAGACTGTTTGTTCAATCCTGCTCACACTGTTAATAATTTAAACCATCGTGATCCTGACCAGACAGTTACTAAGGATACTGTAAAATACATCACGCTGTGCTGGACATTAACCCTCACTTGATACTGCATGAATGTACAAAGCTTCTTCTCTAGCTGTGTATTCTTGCATCATTTGTACATGGCCAAAGAAATATCACTAAATGTTTAGAGTTTATTTTACATATTACATTTGTCTCTCCTTTAGGAAACTTTTTGGTGTTGCTCAAAGAAGGTGTGTTGATACCAGTCAATGCAATTATGAGACAGGAAAAATACAATTATGTTTGTCATTATGCACGTCAATTAGCTGTTTCAATCAACTGAAGCCTGGTGCCCTCATGGCCAACTTTTAATGGTTTATTGCCATCAGGTTAGTAATAGTAATAATATTATTATTTTAATTCACTCATCTTCAGCAACTGATTTATCTTGGTCAGGGACAAGGTGGATCCAGAGCCTATGCTGGGAGTGCTGGGTTCAAGGCGTTAATATACTTCTGGTGGGACTCAAGTCCATCGCAGTGCATCATGCACAAACACATTCACACATTCACTTTTGGGGACAATTTAGCACAGCCAGTCCACCTATCGACATGTTTTTGAGAGGAGGGAAGAAAATGCAGAAGAAACCCACACAGGCACAGGGAGAACATGTGAAACTCCACACATACCCAGACCTCCCTCTCCCTAGCCACCTCCTCCAGCTCCTCCACAAGGATACACAGACACTCCCAGGCCAGATGAGAGAGAGCATTTATATAGCATTTCAGACCATAAGCATACTGTATTAAGTTTTATTCTCCGACTCTAAAGCAAACTAAAGTATCCTACTGCAAATTAAAAGCTGTTGATGCTCAATCTTTCTCCTCTTCCATTCAAACTTTTTTTCTTCTTCTTCTCTTGACTTTACAAAACCCAAATACTTCATGCATTTTCTTTAGATTACACTGGTTACCCTGAAAAATGTTCTTCTTCTACTTTATTAGATAAAAAAGCCAACATCCCTAATAAATAATTAGGTTAATGAGGCCTGTAGGTTACAGTAGGCTTTAAAACTAAAATCTAAAAGCCACTTACTATAACTGCTTGAAAAATGTGTTGTATTCTTTAACCTTGGAAGGTAGAGACTGAGTAAGAATCAAGTACGTCTCTATCAACTTGTTAAACCATTACAGTGTACATTTTAGCTTCTGCCAACAGGCCAGATGAGAGATATCATCTCCCCGTCTAGTCCTTGGTCTGCTCTGAGGTCTTCTCTCTGTTGGACATGCCCGAAACACCTCCCCAGGGCAGCCTCCAGGAGGCATCCTAGCCAGATGCCCGAACCACCTCAACTGGCTCAATATTTTTTCTGGACTACAAAATACTTAAAGATAAATACTTTTAAACCTGCATTTCCAATATGACAAACAGGTATCTTTTTTACTCTTTTATCCTTGCCTCAACCCTACATCCTATGCACTTAACAAGACAGTCAGATTAACTTGCCCTCTTTTCAGCCATCAGATTCACCCTCTTTATACCCATCTTTGTCTAAAACGCTATGTGAATGTGTGCCACTCAGTGCCCTCCACCGTTCTCTCTCTTGTCCGATAGGCTGAACACGTCACTCCACATAAAAACTTACTAATCTTAGGCCTTTTGCCAAGAACAAATCAAACCATATCCTTCCCAGAACTAAGCCTCTGACCCTGCTACTAAAATTTGCACTGTTAAATTGCCACTCTCTAACTGATAATGCTAATCTTCTTAATGGCATCGCTTGCAGCGCACTCGACATGCTTTTACCGAAACCTGGCAAACAGCAAATAACTTCCTAGAACTGTATCTGCTCATCCCAACATCTATCAAAACCATGACTAAGGGGAAAAGGAGATGGCCTGGCTGTTGTTTATCATAAGAACCTAAAAATTTTCAGCACTACCGTTCATATTTGTGCACCTAGTTATTAAAGTGTTTAGTACAGCAGCACTGCCTGTTATTTTGTGTTATATCCTCTGCTGTAAAATTGTTAGGGGACTTGTTACTCACATTGACACTGACTGTGTTACTTCCTATGAATTTAATTCTCTTCTCAAATATTTTGATTTAAAACAATAATGTCTCAATTATAATTGTTTATAAATGTCACAATAGCATTTCAGACCATAAGCTTATTGCATTTAGTTTTATTCTCCCACTCTAAAGCAAACTAAAATACCCTATTGCAGCTTAAAAGATGTTGATGCTCAATCTTTCTCCTCTTCCATTCATGCTTTTTCTTCTTCTCTTGACTTTACCAAACCCAAACACTTCATGGATTTTCTTTAGATTACACTGATTACCCATAAATCTTATTATTATTAATAAACAATAATAATTATAATATATTACATTTATCTCTCATCAAGGCTAGTCAAATACATCATTAGATAAAAAAGCCAACTTCCCTAATAAATAATTAGGTTAATGAGGCCTGTAGGTTACAGTAGGCTTTAAAACAAAAATCTAATTAGCCAGTTACTATAACTGCTTGAAAAATGCATTGTATTCTTTAACCTTGCCAGGTAGAGACGAGTAAGAATGATGTCTCTATCAACTTGTTAAACTATTACTGTGTATATTTTAGCTTCTACCATCATTCTGTATAAACAGCTAACAACAATTTAGGTGTAACATCCAGCCAGGACATTTAACCTCCAGAACACCAGAGGTCGCCCTTCCCTGAATTCTAGTACACTTTCTCTGTTATTTTATGCACTTTCTGTCTGAATGGTATAAAAAGCACATGGCCTTATAAGCAACTGTGAAGTCTTGCAGTTTGCTAGCTATCCTTGTATGATCTGATCGGAACAGATTTTCTGTGTTTGACCCTAGCTTGCCATTCTACTTCTCCGCACTTTGTCTTTTCCTTTAACTTTCTGATTTTTGGTATTTGAACCCTGACTTGTTGTTTGACTACGTCTGTTGATCACAATTTGGAATTATATTGCTGTTGGGATTCACGTGGACTGTTTTTGACTTTGTAATTTGGAAAATAAACCTTCTGCACATGGATCCTAACTCCAGCTCTGGGAGCCCTTGGTTACACTGAGCAACTACTGACATAGGTGGAACAACCTCAGATATGTTTCTCATTTTCTTCACCACTTATGACATGTTTTTCTCCCCTTATCTTTCTTATCTAAAAAGAAACTTCTCTAAGAGAGAGCATTTCTCTCAGGCCATTGAGAAAATTTTACTACTAAGCCTATGTCAAACATACGGAGGTATTTAATCTCAGTTTAACAATACCATGCAACTTTATTTTAACAAACTTTCCCAAGTCACATTTGTGCGAAATAACCTTAGCCACACAGCTCATCAAAGTATTCCATAATTTGTGATTTGGCATTTCCATGGATTTAAGAACTTTTAATTCATCCTTCTAAAGACCCTTTAATGCTTAAGGCCTGGGGCAATGCTATGCATCTGGTGGGCTCACTGATAGCAACAGTCTGGAAGACCACTGATAACCACAGTAGGGGGTGACTATGAAAAAAATTACAATCATGTTGAAAAAATATTTAACAGGTCAAGAGAGATTATTATTGTTGGAGACATGCTAAAGAGAACCACAGAGAAAAGAACAGCAAGTAAGAGGCAGACTGATTTATACATGAGTGATACCAAGCCACGCCTTGTCTGTCAAGTGTCAAGTGTAGGATTTGGCAAACTACAGCCCATGGAGCACATTCTACCTGCCATTTATGAATATTTATCATTTCCCACTTTGCATGCTCCTATTTTCTCATATCAATATCAATTTCAGTCACCAGAGAACCAGGTGGGAGAAATTTCTCTCTGCTGTGATGGAACTAACATCAAATTGAATGGGATGAAGTAGTAGGATGTTGATAGTCACTGCACTGTTCAACAAAGGATGGTCCATAAAATACTTTTTCTACAAAACGCAGAAAGTTTTAGGAACACAGATTATATGTTTCAACTTTCAAGAAGTTTCTCCAAAACATGCCACGTATGCCAGCAATCTGTCACATTAGAAGCAGGCTAATAGAGCTTCCAAACTTGCTGCTAGTTTACAGATTCTGCAAAATGCAATGTCCTTCACCCAGTGGCTATACACCACAAAAGCATGCTATCGGGAAACACAGCAAGCTCTTCTCTGAAGAGGAGTTTTTGAAGGAATATATGACCATAAAGACACATCGTCTTAGTAAGAAGGCATGTGGAAATCGAAGAAAATAAGTTTATCTTATAAAACAGGTGTCGAGGCAAGGTAATCACTGAGGCTTGGATTTTGAGCTTGGCCTTTAAAAATGGAGAATTTTATTCAGCTTACTAACGAAGTGTCACAAGCGTACCAATCTCTGAGAACTCCATCTACCAAATCCCCTGTCCATAGCCACACCCCTATCCCCAGTTTCCTCCACTCGCACTTGTGTTGGAGAATTTTGCTATTACGTGTTATATTTATTTGCTGATTCTATCAGTGAGTGTTCCTATGCGTATTAGTTACATGAGGATATAGGGGACCACCTTCTGAAGCTTTTACTACCTAATACAGAGATCTAGAAACTATGATTTCTTTTACATAAATATGAAAATTCATTCATTTGTAACTTTAATAAGTTTAGTAAAATTAATAAGAAATTCTTCTATTGTTCTATTGTTCTCATTTCACTACAAAAGAGGTAACCCTCCTCTGATCGGAGGCTCAGTACCACTTGTGCGCTCTCCTTGCAGGGGAAGAATAAACTTCACTCCATTTGATCTATAAAATGTGTCTGCTGCATTCTGGGGAATTGGGAAAATTTTCTGACAACTTGCTCCAGTTCTCCAGCCTTCTGCTTCTTCTCACCTGTCCCTCATTTACCATTTATACATACAGTATACACCACCACTGTTTCCTGCTTGTACTTCTTTTTCTACATTACTAAGCCTATTTGATTTAATGTCATGTTTATGGTTTTTCACTCTCCTACTTGGGGTTTGGACATTGCCTGGCCTGTAATTTTGGACTGTTTGCTATGTTATAAGTTTGTGAATAAGCCACAGCGCTCAGATATTTAACCTGCAATCATCTCTGCAAGTCTTGTCAATAGTCTTTTTGGATTAGTGTATTTCTTTCAGGTTATTGTTCAAACTGAAGTAATGAGCCTATGTTGCGTTTTACACATAGGCTAACTGAAACAACATTGGGAAATGACCTGCTCTACCATCTCAACATTTTATGTGACTCTTGGGAATAGAAGCATCTTAACTGCTCAGATCCAAATAAAATCTCCAAGACCCAGGGCCAGATGTACTAAATTGTATGCTGCTGTTTTTTTAGGCATAATTAGGCCACCTTCTGTGTGAAAAGAACTTGCATGTTATGTATAAAACTGGCATACACGCATAAAAACACACTCGAAGCACCATGCATGTGGTAACATACAAAATACACTTTTTTCCCTTACATTTATGGATCTGAGGGAAGACTGCAAAAAGTGGGAAGTCAGCACAAAAAAGGTTCGGAACATGTGAAGTGTGGCTGATTACATATGCTCTTTGATTTAATACATTTTTATTACAATTAGTGACAGATTTGCAGACTGTTTTGTCTGCCTCCCAAAACTAGGTGTAAATTAGCACTGTGTGTTTTTCTGAGCTTCAGGCAGTGTAGCCAGGTGCATGGTTTTCCTGCAGAATTAGCCTACTTTTGAACAGCCAGTATCTTCTGCATCTGTATGTGTATGATTTTGCTCTGTGGTCCTACTCTAGTGATGGGCACAGNAGACGTACACTGCGAAATAGTATATGCTGTTTGTAGTTATACATTTAATTAGGTCTTAAAGTTCAGACAGTATTCAGTACTTCGCCTATTTTATAAGTTCTACATCATTTTACTGTAACTGGAAAAATGCGTTGAAGGATGAGGATTGTCAATCAACAAACTCGCCCAGGATTTCTCATTCAGCACCAACATTCCACTACCCACAAGGAAGTGCACTAGTCATTGTACAACTGTAATCACACAAATAAATGTCATAGAAAACACTCTACATTTTACAGCTACATGTAAAGCTTTTCCACACTCTTTTCCAAGTTAAAAGAGGGGAAAAGAGCAGGCAAAGTGAAAAAGATGGAGTGCTTGTGAAGTGGTAGACAGGGGGTCGTACATCAAAAGTCACTGGCTAGAAACAAGGCGTTTATATTTCATGCTTTGTACTTAATTTCAATCAGGATGCAGAGAGAGAGAGAGAGAGAGAGAGAGTGAGAGAGAGAGAGGGAGAGAGGGAGAGAGGGGGAGGAGAGAGAGAGAGAGAAAGACATAGAGGGAGAGGGGGAGGAGAGAGAGATAGAGAAAGCCAGAGCAAGAGAGAGGAGAGAGATAGCGAGACAGACAGAGACAGGCTGAGAAAGCTGACAAACACAGAAAGAGAGAAGGAAGAGAAAGATAGACAAAAAAAAGAGAAACAGAGTGAAACAGCGAGAAAGAGAGACAAACAGACAGAGAAAGAGGGGAGAGAGAGACAGAGGGAGAGAGAGAGTTCTCTATCTGGCTTAGTATGAATCAATACGTTTCCCACGTAACTGACTCCCATATATCACTACTGTAATAAAGACATTATAATAAGACATAAAGGCATTATAATAAGGAATTGCTTCCCTGCGTATTCCCTGCATTTATACTAATGTTTCCAGCTTGTGGTGAAAAACTTTCGCCGAGTTGTGAAGTTTTAGCCAGTTTGCATACAAAATGAGCCAACATGAGTACATGAGCTAAAATTAGAAACTCGCTTTGGCTTTGTGTCCTCGGATAGTCGTACAGTTTATATAATTGGTCTGGTGCAGGAAATGAAGAATCCTGTCATACTGTTTGCATAAAAATATACCATTTGAATATTACATTAAGAAAGAGGCACAAACAAGAGCTTTTACGCTTTTTATCTCCAGCTCTATAATTCTAAATAAAAAAGTCATAGATAAGTAGAGCTAAGCAGATAAGGACACAGACAGAAAGACAGATGGGGTGTGTGTGCGTGTGTGTGTGTGTGTGTGTGTGTGTGTGTGTGTGTGTGTACGTACCTGCATCGAGTTTGGACGCTCATTAAAAGGAGCAGACTCAGTGAAGAATTCTGTGTTGTGTTCCAATCGGCCATGGCCTCCATACTGAACCTCATCAGAGTCCAGCTTGATCTTATATCTGGAGCAGAGCTGGGTTAAAGAACTCAAACTAGAGTTTAGACAAATGTAGAAACTCAGGAGTCTCCTACTATTTGAATAAATGACTGTTTCCTTATATGCATAAAAGAGCTTCCAGCTAGAAGTTGCATCGAGCTTGTGCTAAAGGTCGCAGAGAAAATGAGTCACACCCAACTAAATATTGAAATAAATAAATAAACATTTTTAAAGACTGAACATTTGCTTTGGAGTGTTTGAGATGTGCACTAATTGCCTACTCTCAGGAGAAGTCCACGTTTCTCCTTAGAATGCAGAGCTGTGCTGCACATCAGACGTTCTGATTGCTAGGAGCTCCTGGGAGGCGATGACACAGCCGCTCCACATAAACATGCGCTTCAAACCCGACGAGCCACCAGCCAGCCAATTCCAGGCAGAATTATTTATCCATTTCAATATATTAATAATGTATTGCATCAAAAACTGTTTCAAACAACACTAAACCCGCACACACTATCTCGCTCACTGTCTGTGCTACACTGACTAAATTAAATATTAAAAAAAAGTAATTGCCTAGACTCATGACCAGAATGAAAAAAATATCTTAGGCACAGGAAAATAGACTATAAAAGGATAAAAGAATGACATGATGCTTTGAGTAAAAAAAAAAAAAAAGAAAAAAAAGAAATGAGCTTCACTGGGAAAATCTGAAGAACTTTTTCTAGCCTTGTACATTGAGCTGTGAGGACTGGACTGCATGGAGAGAGATAAAGAGGTAGAAAGAGACAGATAATTCAGTTCATCCCTCGTGGTTTTTGAATGGAAAAAATACCTATAGTTTACGATTTAAATACAAAAATTCCAAATTTATTAAAAGTAAAATGGTGATGCATCCTGTACAAAGACATCAATCCAACATCATCAATATAAAGACCATAAAAACCAATCAATCAATCAATCAATCAATCAATCAATCAATCAACCAATCAATCAACCAATCAACCAATCAACCAACCAATCATATACAACAGATGGCTTTGTAACAAACATATGGAGTTGTAACAAATATTGTGTGGTAGGAAAGATGTGCAATTTTGTCCATTATTATTTTGCTTTCATGTTAATATTTTTTGACATGCATTATTTGACCATTTATGTTATACACAATAATGAAGTAAATGAAATGTCTTGTTCTTATAAGTTACATTTCTTTATGTTTTGTAATTTGTCCAAAGCGTATACAAACTTTTGCACTCAAGCCTAGGTTTTCCTCCACATTATGAATTATTCATTTATTCATTGTCACCACTTTATCCTGGTCAGGTTTGAGACGGATCTGTAACCGATCCCGGGAATACTGGGCGAGAGGCAGAAATACACCCTGGGTGAGACTGATCTGTATTATTTTTGATCAAAATTATGTTGGCTGTGAATGCTATAATTAAATAAATTACCATCAGAATGGGAAGGAGACTCTCAGCTCAAAAAAAAAACACGTGTGAGATTGTTGAGATTGCTTGTCTAAAGTTTCTATCTGTGATATCAGTATTGCAAATGATTAAGACATAACTGTGCAGCATTACACTTGACAAGCCTTCAGTTCAAAGTTTGTAAAGATTACATGCTAGATATTATGATAGATGATATGCTATTTGCTATACTCTCGTGATTTTTGAATACTATCAGATTAATACAGCGTTGGGGCATGCTGTTAGAGTAAAATAATCAATGACAGGTTGGCATGATGCCTTTAGGAGCCCAAATTTCATGATTTTCCTGAAACGACACATCTTGAAGTGTTTTATTTATCTTATACCACAGCAACTTGCCAGTTACATTTAATACTGGGGAATTTCCATGGAACAAGTTCCTGTTATCACTTACTTTATAGCAGCTATAAACAGCTGTTCCCTCACCAGCCTCTCTTTTCCCTTTCTCTTGATGTTAATAAGATGTTAATGTCATGTTACTGAGACACTGCAAAGCCCTCTGTTGGGAAAACCTTCTGTGCTGGAAATCTTAAAGCAACAGTCTTATCTGTAACTGTAACAAAGTGCTGTCACTGAAGACGCTTCCAAAAAGTGCTAAATACAGTCTTCCTTACAGAAGACTTCACCATATTGCACATATTTTTAAAATCTGTTTATGTGAAACATCCGCCAGTACAAGTCCACGTGTAAGTTGTTATTATAGAAATGCTAACGTATTAGAATGTGTGTGTTAATATAAACCTGTGACTTCTCCACCATACAATCAGAAACGAGTGTTTAACAGTGCTGTGGTATAAAGTAAAAGACCACAAAAGGTTCTTTCATCAGCTTGATTTGGATAGATGAGTGTAAACAACTCCACTCCTGGAACTCACAGAGGAAAATAAAATAAGTGTCTCTGCTTGGATGAGTTTCTCGCTCTCTCTTTCTTGCTTTATCTCCCTGTTGTAACAAACACACAGACAGCAGCTTGAATAATCACCTCCTTTCCCTACAGGCGAGCATACAGGGTCGTGGTGTGATCCTTAAACACCCCGTCTCCCACTCTGCCCCAGAGCTGGAGAGTTCTCGCCTTTTACTGTCTGCTTGTAGGCTTTGATAGCGATGATTAAAAGCGAAGTGCTGCTCTGTGTGTGGTTTCGGCAACAGAGGACGAGAGATGATGTGCCCTTCCTCTCCCTCTCCTCCCGATCCCATCAAGCTCCTGTTTGCTCTGAATTATCTCCCTGAAAGAGCAAACAGTCTTTGATTGGATATTTTGGGTATATTGTCAGAGAAGGAAAGCGAGAGATGGGAGGGGGAGTAGCAATAGCTCAATACGCTACACTAACTTTTTGGGATTAAAAATTCGATACAATCTTTGATTTTTTTCACTCAAATATCACTATCAAAACTAATATGGGATGAGTCTTACTTCATTATGTCACCAAATCCTCATGTTACATTTAATGCACTGTATTTTATAGCTAATGCTGAATTAATGAGGGTTCCTGGATTCCTAAATTACCACTAGTGTCAATTCTTTCTTATTTGATTTGACTAATATCTTCATAATCAAAGCAAAAGTCAATTAGATTAGATTTAAAAATAGATCATTATTATCCAATTATTTTATTCACCCCACTGTCATTGATCCCTCTTTGATTTTTTTTATTATATTTTTTTTTACATGCAACAATCCTCAACACTTCTGTTGGTATTTAAGGAAAATAAAGTGCTGAGGTTACTACTGTCTCTGAAAGCCCTGACTATGAATTCTCATCCGTAAATCCCTTACAGATGCCCTCTTAAGAATCCCTGAGCCATGGAAGGATCATAGCACTACTGGGGTTGAATAATTTTGTAGTGTTCTGCTGCTGCACTGCTTAAAAACCCCAACATGGCTGTCTTTTGCATTGGACCACCGAAGCTATTGATAACAGTGAATCACAATCATAAAAAACAATAAGTTGACAGAGTCTTTACTAACTGCCGTCTATAAATGTGGAGCTGTAATAGTTCTACTGATACTGCTTATTGCACCAAATTTACGAACCGTATCCAAACCAAGTGGCCAACATCTCTGTCTTATATTTAACCTTCACTCAAGAAGTACCAGACTGCAATATTAGCTTCTCCGGGCTGTTAATAGTATTAGTGAAGGCTGTTAAGAGCATTTGATGTTGCAGCTGCAGAGGAGAGAGTCAGACGGGGAGGCAACAAGAAGGAAAATGCTGGCTTGCAGAATAGCTTTGCTCTCTGCGGATTGTTCCAGAAATGCCTGCTCCGCTAAGAAAAGGCAGTGAGAGAGTGATATAATCTTGAGATATATAAAAAGAAAATAAAAGAAAAGATTTATGCAGTGATCAGTATAATCTTATTTGCATGAAACCATCAAGGTCCAAAGCACAGGCCTTCTCTGCAAAGAAAAGGTCACTATATGTGCATGGCTTGAGTATGGCAATAAAGAAAAGCATTCCAACTAGTTCATTCAGTGTTTCCAGGTAAATGTATCTGTGCTTCTGGCTGCAATAGCGTACAGCACAGAAATGTTCAGGCCAAGGCTTTTAGCAATTATGTTGGTGTTTGAGCGTACAGATGCCAAGCTCGAAAGCCAGCGCCAGCCACCTGTGAATTACTGTAATTAATAGAGGGTTATTGAAGAATGGAATGACTGCACAAATAGTGGATTTCAAAGATCCTGATTCTGAAGAACTGAAAAAAAGGCCACTGATAATAGTGGCTGCAGATAGGACAAGAAGTCTCTGCAGAAAATAAAACGTAAGAAAACGTGATGACAGGTATTGAGTTGCCAACATACTGAATTCTACAAAGACCAGTTTTGTCTGTGGAATGAAGTGGATGCAAGCAGATGGGTGATAACCTCTAGTGTTGTGCAAAGCATCTGAAAAGTCTGAAAAGTTGCACTCATCTCTAGTTCTCCTTGGTTATCATCCATCAACTGAATATGGCAAAACACCCAATGAAATGCTGGTCATATTCTGTCAAAATATACCATTTTGTTCAGATGCCTCAGAGGGTAATATAAAGAATAAAACATCACGACGTGAGCTGTTATAGAAAAATAATCAATGGTAGGGTGATGTGGGTTGACATGAGTCACAATGCTTAAAGTTACAACCTTACCTCTGACTTTTACAAAGCACTGACACTGGAGACCAAAAATGCTAAAAACTTTCACAATATAAACAATTACAGATGTTTATAAAAGAATGTGTATGTGGATTGTCCAACATTCAAATCCTTGTATAAGCTGTTATTATAGAAATTATAATGTATTAGAACAAGCACATTAATATAAACTAATATAAACTTATTACTTTAATGTCAGAGCTGTGACATCTTCCAATCGGTCAGATTCAAGAATTCAACAGCGCTGTGCATAAGTAAGCAATATCACGCAAGCAAGAGTTCTGCAATACTGAGTGCTGATATTCAGTATGACAGCATGATTGCAAGTGTGATATTGCTTTTATATGTCAGTTCTATAAACAAGACATTAATATTGAATAACTGATATTTCAGACAAAATATGGCCAAATATTTTGTATATTTTTGCTCCACCAGCAAAAAAGATTCCCAAAGAAACCATAGCTGGATAGAAATGCACACAAACACACACTGATTGACAGCCCATAGTAAGTGAAGTAAGGAACTATTGCTAGAACTGAAATTTTATGGAGCAAACATGGACAAGTGGAGTGATGCAAACAGTGAAATGTTCCAGTGCACTCTCTGAAAGCTGCTTGTCCAATCAAATTAGTTTTCATACGAGATCACAATAATTCTCTGTGACCACCATAATCTTCACTTTTCTGATAGACTATAAATGATGATCTGTATCTAAACAACCGTTTCTTGAATTTATAGATGCACCATCAGCAATATTGAGCCTCTGTAAAAGATTTGTAGCAAAAAAATATCAAAACTTGTATGCTATATGTAGTATATGGCTTACAAGTGCAAGTTATCTCCCTCAGATATCATTGTATGTAGACTGTCCAATACTGTTACTGCAATTTTTTTATCCTTATTTTTCTATAAGCACATACATGAAGCTTTGTTACATATTAGTAAATGTTACATATTTCCATTCCCATTCCAATCATTCAGCTGACATACGGACTTCAGAATGAAGTGAAGCTGTAGAAGGTGTACAACACCGCTTCATATCCATGGGCAATTAGATAAGTGAATTAGCTGAAGCTATACACCACACTAAATGGTGTGTCATAAAATGGTGAAGCATCTTTTGCCTTGTCTAGCTTCGTCTATAACTGATTAAAACACAACAAAACAAAACAAACAAAAATAAATAATAATAATTATTATTATTTCATAATAGTTTTAATGAGCCACCACTATTTCATTTATATTTAATTCCATGCATCAAGTAGATGTAAAATACTATATGGCCAAAACAGCTGACCAGTCACACCCATATGTGCTTGTTGAACATCCTATTCCATATTCAGTCCCACCTTTGCTGTTATAATAACCTCCACTCTTCTGGGAACGCTGTCTACTAGATTTTGGAAAGTGGGGAATTTGTGTTCATTCATTCACAAGAGCATTAGAGAGATCAGATACTGATGCCAGGTGAGGAAGCCTGGCACTCAGTCAGTGCTCCAGTTCATCCCAAAGATGTTCAGTGGGCTTGAGGTCAGGGCTCTGTTCTTCCACTCCAGCCTTGGCAAACCATGTCTTCATGGGGCTTGCTTTGTGCACAGGTGCACTGTCATGCTGGAACAGGTTTGGGCCCCTTAGTTCTAGGGAAGGGAAATCTTAATGCTACAGCATACAGAGACATGCTGTACAACTGTGCGCTTACGACTTTGTGGCAACAGTCTGGGGAAGAACCACATATGGATGTGATAGTCAGGTGTCCACAAACCCTTGGCCATATAGCGTATATACACTACCCAAAAGCTAAGATCACATCTTGACGCTTCATAGATGCCTCAAAGCTTCTTGAATGTGCTTGTAGTACAGAGAAACCATTATTATTATTATTATTATTATTATTATTATTATTATTATTATATGATAAGAATAAAAAAAATTATAGCTATACCAGTTTAAAGCAGTTTACACCTAATTATAATTAAATGATTCTTCTCTATTCTCTTTTTCATATAAAGACAAAGTGAACTACTACTTAAAATCTTTAATGTCACCTCCCACAAATCCTCCAGCACTGCCTCAAGGAAGATTTATGCACTGCTTATGAATGTGTTAAGAAGACTCAATGTAGATAACCACCAAATAAAGTGTTCCTTCATACAAGCTTATGAACTCAAACAAACATATTACTCTCAACTGCGTCCTAACACACACACACACACACACACACACACACACACACACACACACACACACACACACACACTATTGACGTTAGTCAAATGTATTACACTGTCCATAAAACAGTCAGACAACTGTTTCCTGATGTGAGACATGTTGCTGATTTTTGCCCGGGGGCCTGGCTGCTGATATGGCTGAATTATCTGGAGCGGCATACAGGTAAATGTGCCTGACAGATAATAAAAGAGGAATGACCCGACACCCGCGCAGCAGCCTGCTGTCCTATCAAAAGCACAACAGTCTTGACAGGTAGCTCTTTCATGACGAAACCCAACTGGGAATTATGAGTCTCCAATCAGCTGGATGGATTGAAGACCTCAAGAAAGCACCCATTGAGAGAAGGTGAGAGGAACGGAAAAAAAGAAAAGAAGAAGAGGAATACAAAAAAAGCACAGGAGTTTGAGTGCCTGTCAAACGCTGATGTTGACAGAATTTTAATGGCGACTCTTTATATTGGTGAGCTTAACTCAGGGGGGAAAAAAACTCACATACTTTTCATCTCAAACTATCTTCCTTATTTATTTATATGTTTAGAGAGGAAGTTTGACAACCAAGAATGGTGTTTATCTCACTAGAAGGCACCAGGAGGAGTTACACAAGGTTGCATGGTGGAATTGAAAACTCTTAGGGCTGGTTTGAAAATCTTAGTCTACAAGACTATAACAGAAGCTTTGCTTATTACTAGGGGTGTACCCGTAAGAGGTTGTCATTTGCACCTTTGGTATGTATCTTCCACCTGTCATAAATAAAATCAAGCCAAGGAATGTTTCATATCTTCTGAGACATCTAAAACAGTTTGCTGTATGATTTTCATCTTGCTTTACTCTTTACTCACCAAGCTAAATTATGCTGCATCCCAGACTCAATAATCAAAGCTCTCACTGACAACACATACTCCAAGGTCCAAACTGATGCCTGAGTCATGACTCTGGGTTCTGTAGTGTGTGTGTGTGTGTGTGTGTGTNTAAGCAGATGCCATCTATCTAGCACCTCTTCCTTTTTTGCGGCAACACCAATGGGCCTTTCCGCCTACACATGCACTTTTGAAATCAATCCATAGACACAAAACTACATGACTCTGCTTGGCACTCTCTAATATAAGTTTGTGTGTGTGTGTGTGTGTGTGTGTGTGTGTGTGTATGTGTGTGTACGTGTGCACGTGTACGTGTGTGTGTGTAGGCTGGGGTTTAATGAAAAAGCACTCTGAACTTGTTGGGGTGGCCTTGTTTACCTCCTCCGAGTCAGAGTGGCACTTTCATCTGTCTTCTGCTCTAATTGGATCCTCTGTTCTTGCTCGCCTTTACAGCACTGTGTCACCAAGCCCAAGGCAGCACGTGTTACCTTGCACACATGCGTGCAAATACAAAACCACTGTGACTTACTGTGTGAAGGCTGTGTGAAGTTCCCAGCATCTATGTGTGTGTGTGTGTTCCACTTGCTGCTCTAATTACAGCTATTGAATGTGGACTTTGTGCTCTTTGCATTTCTTCCATGTCATTTCTAGTACCAGCATCTCTTTTAATCTCTGACAGCTAGCGGAGGCACTAAGAGTCTCTGCCACTCATGCTAAATGCAAATCTACAGCATTCCTAGACAGAACACAGAAACACTTGTGAAGCTTTTTTCCAGATCCAAAGATGGAGATCTGCAATTCAAGAGTTGGGCGTGGTTTGTTTTTTTACCTTAAAGGGTAAAACATTTTGAATGAAGTATCTGTCTGCAATTCAGAGCAGATATTCTTTAGAAAAAAAAGGTCCTAATGGCTTCTTTGGGAAGGGTCTTCACTTCCTAAAGGAGCTCTACTTGGAACCTGACTGATAGAGAAATGGTGTTAGAGATCTAAATGGTACCTTTAATGGGTCCCCAAATGAACAAGCTGAAAAAGGTTCTAGACTGCGAACAACTGTGGGGATGACTGCATTGAAAGCTGGTTAAGGATACTTTCCCGCTGGTCCCACTGCTACTCTGTAGTCGCTGTAGCTGTTAGTGGGGTGGAAGTTGAAGATGAAAATGACATTGGCTCTCTCAAAGACGATCACCTTGTCACCCTCATGCTTTGTGGTGATATGTGCCTGGAGAAATAGAGAAACTAGAATCATAAATCAGACAAACTGGGAAGTACAGCACACACAAAGTAGTAGTGCAGTAGTAAAACAGTATGGTAACATCTATCAACACTAAATTAGCTAATTAATGTAGAAAAATGTTACCGTTTATTAGCTAAATGTGATGTTGGGATGTAAATATGGCTGTAACTATCTAAAAAAAACTTTTTGTTGTTGTTTTTATTCTTCTTATAACATAGTTTGACACCTCATGTTTAAGAAACCATAAATATATTTCACCAAAAAGATGGAAATGATTTTATTTCATTTTTATTTTTGTTTAACTTTCTAACCTTGCCTTGGCTGTCTTCCTGCAAAGATCATGTTGTATAAGGAGTCAGTTTAACAAACACAGTGGTAAAAACAGTCCGTCTGCCTAAAGATGTCTAAAACCTTGCAAACTAAATGCGCTTTCCTCACACAGAGAATGTCAAGCTTGGATAAACTTTTGCAAACTTACTGTTTGAGTTTCAGTGAACTCACAATTTAAGCCATAGTTTTATTTGTAGGTTAAAACAACCAATATTATTTTTTGTCTTGGTTTTCTTGTTATGTCCTGATATACTACCAGGAAACTGAAAAAGTACTGAATGTACTTTCATTTTTTGGACTTTGGTCTCATTGGGGTTTTTCCTGTTAAAATAAAATGCATCAGGATTGTTTTCAATTCACAAAAGCGGATTAAAAAAAAAATCAATATCTAATTTTGGAAGAACGACCATGATGTTAAATGATTCAGTGGATTATTAGTGGATCATTCTGTAATACTGTAAATACAATAATTAATCACTTCTTCCCTTGTACTAATGAAACTATGCTTTTCTAACATACAGTGCCTTATCTGTAAAAGAAGAAAAAAAAAGGTTACTTTGTTTTGCCTTTCTTCCATAGAAAGGAAAATCATCAGGTTTTGTGGAGTGAAGAAGTGCTGAAAAAATTGAATGTTTCTTAAATTCAACAGAACTAAAGGTTATTCTGGTGTGTCTTGTGTGCAGCCAGGGATGTACAGAAAAGAGAGAGAGAGAGAGAGAGAGAGAGAGAGAGAGAGAGAGAGAGAGAGTGAGTGTCACAGTCCAGTTTCCCTGTTTACATCATGGTGGGAGTGCGTGTGTGATTCCATCGAGGCATGAATAAGACTAGCAACAGTCCTCTGGCCTTTTCAAGTCTTCTGTATGTCATCTTCAATGTGTCCAGCAAACAGCCCTTTTCAAAATCCAGTCCCCTGGATGTTTTCCCTTCCTTTCAGAACTTCAGATAAGCATCCCATCCCTCCATCTAGCCCAATAGCACTTTTTCAGATTCTTAAATAAAGACTCCAGTTATTTCCACCAATATCAAGCTGAGTCTTAAAAAAGCCAAACTAGGGAAGAGGAGTGGGGAATGAATTCGTTATGTAGTCAGTAGACACAAAAGATGGAGCAACGTGTTAAACCCTGTGTGCAGCGGTGTGAAGATCTAGCACAGGGACAGAGAACTGGTGCAGGGGAAATCTGATCAGCAGTGGCTTACTTTACTACCGTTCACTCCTATCTTCTGCACCAGGGAAGGTTTCATAATCATACAGTAGATATGATATTATATTATATAATTATTATAATTACAATATGATCATAATTATATTATATAGGTCACCCAGCACTCATAAAATCGAATCAAATTTTTATTAGATGCTTGCTAAGGCTTGGCACAAAATGGCTTGCAGAAATGAACATTCACTCAAGCTTTAAATGTCTCTATGGACCTTTTCCTGTCACTATGAAAATAAGTTAACAGCTTAGACCTTAATTTCCAAATTTAATTCAGGAGGCAAGTTCCCTTGTTTTTTCGAGATTAAGCAGACTTAATGATTTAGCCTGCTTGGAACTTTCGTTAAAAGATTGAATCTTTTAGAAGTCCCTAAAGCCCCGCAGAGAAGCCGTGGCAACATTAGCTAAGCTAACTTCAGATCTCCATTAATGTATTTAAACCCTCCACTATTACATTAAGTATCACTTCATCCAAGTCTGCATGTGATCTTCTTAACAGTCTTGACAACTAGTGTGTGTGTGTGTGTGTGTGTGTGTGTGTGTGTGTGTGTGTGTTTAATTTTACTGAAAGTGCAGTTTACCTTGCAGTAAGCAAAGAATAAAAAAATTACAAACTGCTACTTTATTACCCAGAGTGCTTTGCTCGAGGAACAACAACAACCTGTCTATTGCAGATGCTTTATGCTTATTTATACTCACTATTGCTTTCTCTTTCACTAATTATTCACAACACCTCTGGCTGCAGCATTGTTTAGAATATGTCTATAAGGCCACTAAAATATTTATTATGGGCCTTATTCAGAGTTAGTGACCTAAGACGATGATTTAAGACGATGATTTACATGTCAAGACTGTTGGACTTTTACACGTGGAAAGTTATAAGTATTCAGTATTGAGTTACGCAGCTGCTTAAGTCAATGTTCTGGGCTCTGATTTCAGGTTATGCAAATCACCTGCATGTAGTTCATGCCTCCGAGTTTGCCAGATTATTCTTCAGAAGAAGTGTCCAAGATGTGGTTTTTCAACCAAACCTTTAAACACACAGTATTTGCCTTTATGCCCAAGAAAATCAGGGTTACAAAATGCTGACTTAAGTAGGAAATAGTGTTTTTTTCCCCTTGTTGTCAAATGTAATATGATGTAACTTGCTGCATGAATAGTCCGGCACATCCTATTATTTTCATTTTATTTTTTTATAGTTATTTTTTTCTCCAACAGATAATTCAGCACACAACTTAATGTAGTGATGAGAAACTAAATCGAGGTCATGGAATTGCAATACTTGTGAGGATTGTAGGTGATTTTATAATGCTTTTAATTTGCTATTTTGAATTGTTGAATAAGTAAAATAATGCCAATGTGTTTGTTAACTGATGTGCGCTGCAGTAAAGAAAACTTAAGCAAAGTTTGAAGGATAAACTGACTGAGCATTCATCTGTTATGCTTACAGCTTATTTTAATTTAATAGCTTTATCCACAACAAATTTGGTCTTTGAGTTTAGCAATGTGCCTGTTTAAGACAGATGCTCCCAGTGTATAAAAAAACAAAACAAAACAAACAAAAAAACTTTTCATTGACTTAAAAGTGACAATACAATTTAAAAATTAATTAATAGTGTCACATTTATAGATTTAATATTGGCCTCAAATAGCATTCGATAGTTTTATTAAGTATATTTACAGCCTAAATTTAAATATTTCAGTGCTATATATTGTGATTAAATCAAATTGTCAAACATTGGCGCTGGATAAATTAAGCTGCTCCTCGCTTAATTGAATATCGCACAAGAAAAGTGAGCTTAAGTCCGAGGACAGAATCGCATGTAACTGAGACATGCCTCTGATTAAGCAAAACTCCACACTGTGAGTGCAGTTGTGCAATTTCGAAATAGCGCTTAAGTCTAAAATCTGTTTAAAAATTGTTTAAAATCTGATGTGGCGGCTACAGGAAGCCAGTAGAGGGAGCATAGCAATGGGGTGTTGTGTCAGAACTTGGAAATGTTGAAAACAATCATACAGCTGCATTTTGGATCAGTCGCAGATGTTGAATAGCGCTCAGACTAGGCAGACCTGCCAGGAGCTAGTTGCAGTAGTCCAGTCTTGAAACGACAAGAGACTGAACAAGCACCTGAGCGGCCTCTGTAGAAATGGACAAATCCTTCTGATGTTGTAAAGGAGAAATCGCCATGAAAGTGACAGTTTAGCAATGTGAGAGGAGAAGGACAGTTGATTGTCCATGGTTAGCCCAAGGTGGTGTGCACAGACAGATGGCGAGATCTGAGAGTTGTCCAGGGAGATGACAAGATCCTGAGCATCTCCTGGGATGAACAGCAGTTCAATTTTGCTGGGATTTAATTTTAACTGTTGAGCTGCCACCCATGAAGAGATGTCTACCGGACATGAGTGTCTGAGGGAGGGAATGAGAGGATAAGTTGCTTGTCATCTGCACAGCAGTAGTATGAAAACCCATGTAAGGATATGACCTCACCAAGAGATTGAATATAGAGGAAGAACAGAAGAGGACCAAGTATTAAGCCTTGTGGGACACCAGTAAGGAGCAGATGTGGATCCCCTCCATGTCACCTGATATGACTGTGCCACCAGGTAGGAAGCAAAAAAATTGCCAAGCTGTGCCACAAATTCCAAGACTCATGAGGATGGACAAGAGAGTCTTGTGGTTGACTGTGTCAAATGCTGCTCAAAGGTCGAAAAGGATGAGGACTGATGACAGTCTGGCTGATTTAGCGGCATGGAGCTTCTCAGAGAAGAATTTGTGCGAGAGAAAGAGAAGTGGGATTGTAGTATTGAATTGAATGTGTAGTGTAGGAGTCAGGGTAGGAGTGACGGTCTGGCAGATTTTGTCACAAAAAGGTGACAAAGTCATCAGCTGTTAGGTAGGATGGTGAAGGGGGAGCTTGTTGGTAAAAAAGTTAAGAAAAAGATGTGGAGCTTGTGAGGATCTTGTGCAGAAGCTTCTAGATTTTCCTTGTTAAAGGTGGTCTTAACAGAAGTCACATCAGATGAGATTTTTGACAAGTGAATGCAGTATAAGACGAGATTTGTTTTGAGTCGTGATTTACTCCACTTTCTCTCTGTTTCTCGTAATTTTCTTTGATTGCTGTGCAACACATCCAACAGCCAATGAACAGGGCAAGAAAGCTTCCTGGTTTTAGAAGATAGAGAGCAGAGGAGGTCCAAGTACGAGGAAAGTGTCAGTAGCTAATTCCAGCAGTAGAGAGAAAAAGGAGTCAGGGTCTGGAAGGGATGAGAGAGTGCAAGATGCTACAGAGGAAGTGGAAATAGAGTGGAGTTTTTGATGAGTGGGAGAGAGGTATTGACAGCTGATTTTAGACAGGACAGTGAGGGTGATGGCTGTAGCTGTAGAGGGGCTCAGATGCATATAGTTCCTGTTTTATACCATAGAGTACAATAAAGTTTTCATAAAATGGTCCTTTAGATGGTGTACTAAGCAGTTGCCTATGTTGTCTATGACAAGAATCTGTCTTGTTTATAAATATGAAAATGAAAAAAAAAAAATAAAATCCTGCCGATGCATTGAGCAGCAGTTACGATCCACACTCCACCAAGGCTCCAAGGTCACATCCTCCTGATGAGGTGAAGACATTGTAATCTGCACCATGGATCATACAGGGATGGACTACTGAATTAATTCCATGGTCTTGCTCTTAAATCTTGTGCCATGCTCTCTGTTTGGATGATCCCATTACTGAAGACTCAGTGAGCGAGCCACTGAGAGCTGAAAGACACGCTTTTTCCTCTTTCTCGTCTTCACGTCTCTGCACTGCTCTAAAATGAGTCACCAGGGTGGAATATGGGATGAGACCTGAGTCGGTGTATCTTGCAATGCTGATGACTTAATGTGGCTTTCTGTATGCAGTGCTGGGTTACGCTTCTAAAAGCCACCGAGTTTTGGTGGGTTAGGCAGTGAAAGTGGAAGTGCAATAAATAAAACGACTAAAAGACCATCTGGTTTGTTTGGGCCATGAAATTGATTTTGTTGAGAGAATTGAATGAAGTATCATGTGCACTGGTGTCAATGACTGAGTGTGATACAGTGAAAGGAAAAAAAAATATATAGTGAGAAAGTGAGTACGTGGGAGAGAGCAGGAAAGATCCAGGAACTCCCAGGATGTATGAATAGTGTGAGAGAAATGATTGCATTGTATCATATGAAAACAGAATATATTGGAAAATGTTGCAGATATATTGCTAAATATAAATAGAATATATTGTTATGCTGTTTAATATATTGTATTTTCTGTATGGATATTTTTACCCTACAATAAAAAAAGAAGGAAAAAGATGGTGTAAAAAATGGTGTAGCCCAGACAGAGATATAAAGGGAATGTGCCTCTCACCGGTGGTGCAGCGAGCCAGCCATACTTGTCCTCTGTGCGGTTCATGTCCCGGTCGAAGGTGTACATTTGGCGGTAGCGCAGGTGATCTGCGTCCACCAGGTTAAACTGGCGACGTGCATAGTGGTAGCTCTCATTATTCCCAACACGTGGGAAGTCCAGCCACTCTGGATGACCAAATTCATTACCTGTAAACAACAGGAGATGCTGAAGTCAGCAGAAGTGCACATCAAAAGTAAAGGTACAAATTGCATGTTTCCTTCATTGAACAAGTCTACAAATATAAAGACTATTCACATAGACAGATCAATTGGATGTGCAGCAGTGTTAATTTTGCTGTTTCCCCCTTTTACTCAAAATCTGATGCTTTCTCCTCCAGAAAACAATGCATAATTCTGTTTTATTAGTCTAGTATAATAAGCACTAGCTAGAACTAGCATGCCAGATGACACCACACCAAAGTCACTGAAAGTAATTTATTTTTAAGTGTATGCAAAGTAATAAATGTGCTCACTTTCCAAGGAAGAAGCAGCAGCATTTTAGAGACAGTCATAGCCTCTTTTTTTCCATTTAGAGAGCACACATCAAAGAAGAGGAAAGACTTTGGGAAGTGAGGAAATTTGTAAAGCAATCTGACATTCAATTTGTCTAAGGAATAAAACACAATAGGGCATGCTGTTATTGTTGTGGCCCAATGCAAAGTGGATTTACTATTATCAGGCAAAATCTTATTATTTTTTTACATAAAGTCTTTAATTCCTATAATACAAGAATGATTTGCCAATGATTATATTTGTTTTATTTATTACAGAATGACATATTGTACTTTTTATTTGTTTATAGTTACTTTTATTGTTCCTGCTGTCACTTATAAACAATGCTTCCCTCACTCCTGAAGTTAATAAGACAAAAAAGCAGGTTGCCCCCCCCAAAAAAAAAAAAAAACTAATTGAAAAAACTTCCAGTGTCAGATGATTTAAAGTTACAGCTTTACTTCCGTTACAAAGCACTGCCACTGGACATTCCTTCAAAGATTCTAAATAAATGTGTAAAATTAACGCTAAAGTTAAATTAATGAGCACATTAATGTAACCCTTGCAGCTGGACCTACTGTTGTTATGGAAACTTAATCCACACTTTCTGAGCAATCAGAATCAAGAATTCAACTGTGCTGTGGTAGAAAAGGGAATTAAAATGCAATGAATGCAAGACTTTGCAAAGTCTAAATGGAAAACGTACTCGGTTACTGACGTAACCTCGGTTTCCTGAGATACGGGAACGAGTACTGCGTCGCTAAACACTATGGGGAAAACTCCTTTTTCTCCGATGACTGAAGCCTCTACAATCACGCAGTGACACTGCACGGTCATTAGTCCGTGAAGTGCAATAAAGTGAACCAATGGCTCGGCAGCGTAACTGCACGCACCTATGGCAAGGATGCCCGCCAGAATAGGAGGAGCCATCTGGCTATATAAGCAGGCATTCTGCCATAGAATCTCAGGTCAATTCAACTGAAGCGACAACTCTGAGAGTGCAATGTCATGGAACGGCCTGCAATGCAGTACTTGTTTCCGTATCTCAGGGAATCAAGGTTACGTCAGTAACCTTGGAAGTTGCTCCGAGATAGCATGTCTGCTCCTTGGTTCAGCACGCCAGGGACATGTGCTGCCCTCAACAATTGCAGATTGAGATGTGCCCACTCCAACAGGCGT